>VZTX01006001.1:692-16888 GCA_013400915.1 Pardalotus punctatus | reverse complement strand
TTCCTAATTACTCCAGGTGATTATTCAGCTCTTGGCTCCTCAATCCCCGCTGCTCCCAGGTGACCCAGGTTCAGTCACTCAGCCAAACCCTGCTTTCCAAACCCTGCTGACATCCCAGTTGTGCCTCCTTCCACAGAGGCAAACAAAAGTAGGTCACTCAGCTGCCACGAGCATGAGAAAAGAGTTCTGCCAGCACTGAAAACGTTTGCAGTTGGGGTTTTATACTTTATTAGATTGCTGCGCACAAAGCAACAAATTAAAAGTAATTATAAAAAAAAAAAAAAAGAAAAACAAACAAAGCCCTTAATAAACTGGCGAGTGGTGTGACCAACAGACTTCTTGAGTTTCATTGAATATTTTAATGAGCTTTCTTTGCTCCGAGAGAGGGAAAGCAAAGACGTGTTTCCCCAAGATCTTTAGAGAAAAAGCTTTCAATGGAAAGTACCAGTCTAGGAATTGTTCCCTGAGGTGCACTTAGGAAGACTTGCTTGGACTGACATCCTAGAAGTTGTCTGGGGATGCAGAGATCTGAGGTCAGAGGGGCTGATTTGGGTAAGGAATTGTTTTGAAATTCTGCTTTTGGGAAACACTAACCACAGCTGGCTAAGTATTAACATCTATTTCAAATGAGGATGATATCAGAAATAATTAGGATTAATATCCTTGTCTTCAGGCCATTGCCTTATCTCTTGCTGATGGTTATTTCAGACGCTGGAATTTAAGTGATTTGTCAAACAGAGTTTAGTAAACAGAAAATGGTTTATAACTGTGTTGTGAAGGCAGGCCAGGAGCACAAGCGCTGTGTGGGTGTGGGGACTGGATTCATTCTCAGCTTTGCTGCAGATTCGTTTTCCAGACTCCAGAAAGTTTAAAACTCCTCAGATTTGATTCAGGTCTTTATAGACGGTGGGGCAAGGTGTCAGCCTTGCTTCCAGGTTTCCCAGAAAGGGAGAAGGAAATCCATTTGAAATGGTGTCAGCCTTGTTTCCAGGTTCCACAGAAAAGGAAAAGAGAGGGAAATCCATTTGAAATGGTGTCAGCCTTGTTTCCAGGTTCCCCAGAAAGGGAGAAGGAAATCCATTTGCAATGGTGTCAGCCTTGCTTCCAGGTTCCCCAGAAAGGGAGAAGGAAATCCATTTGAAATGGTGTCAGCCTTGCTTCCAGGTTCCCCAGAAAAGGAAAAGAGAGGGAAATCCATTTGAAATGGTGTCAGCCTTGCTTCCAGGTTCCCCAGAAAGGGAGAAGGAAATCCATTTGAAATGGTGTCAGCCTTGTTTCCAGGTTCCCCAGAAAGGGAGAAGGAAATCCATTTGAAATGGGACTGTTTATTTGAGATCCTCTGCGATGGGAAATGGGGACTTGACACTCCCCAGGCACAGCCCTGAGCTCTGGGACATCCTGGAGTTCTCTGAGCACTGCCCACGAACTGTCCCACACTCTGGGACTCAGAATCATCCAGCACAGGGCTCCTTGCTGGAATAAAAAATTCTTGCCCTGGATTGCCCTGGCTGGGATGGATTTCCAAGGGAAGTCACCAAGCTGAAGCTTCAGGAGAGGAAATCACGGCACTGCTGCTCCGTGGCCTGAGCAGGGGAGGTGAGGAGGGTCCTGGGGTCGCAGAGCTCTGCTGCAGAGCCTGGCTGCACCTCCAGCTCTGCCATTTCAATCCTTCCTGCCTTTCAGAAGGCTGCATGTGAAATCTGGGAGAGAACAGAGAATCAAAGCACCCTGCGGGATTAAAATGCACCCCGCTGCCCCCACTCCCCACTCATCTTCCCCTTCTGTCCACTGCGCCTGGAGAAATATCTTTTTAAATAAAAACTTCATTTTGAAAGCTACAAAAGAGTTGAGATGCATTTTCTCGTTTTCCTAAAATGTTAAAGCCTGAAGCTTTAAGAGTTATCAAGAGATTTAGCTACATTACAGCTACCATAGCCATCTAAGAGCTCTGCCAGCACGTGTATTTTCTGAGCTATTTTTATGTAAGTGCATTAAAAGTTGCAAGGCCAAGCTTTTGGAAGTTGACAGAAGTGGGAATCAGTTCTTAAGTAACCTGAATTTGGTCTTTTTATGTTTCTTCTATCTTATCTTCCTTTATATATAAGGAAGATTTGATTCCCGCTGTGCTGAAGCTGCAGCTCTTTTTCAAGATCAGTTTTTTTTAATTAACCACCCCAGATTATCAAGGAGGATGATCCATCCCTGGTCCAAGTGGCATCGTTGGCTCTGCACTGTCCCCTGCCACTTGCCTTTAACTCTTGGCTCCTAAATCCCCACCGCTATTTATAACATTTGGGTCCATTCTGAGCTTCCTGGTTTTTATTTCCCTACTGTGTCCATCCATTTTAGCAAACACAAACCTCTCTTATATTCCTTTCCCTTACTGCTGGATACAATGGGACACAGGATGGAATAACCTCTGACTTCTGGGTGCTTTTTGAGAGATCCCCAAGGGCTCTCACTGAGGTGTCTGGAGCATTTACGAATTCCCAGCTCCCACTGGGTTCAGCTGGTCCCCATCGGGCTCCTGGGGGCCAGGTCGGGCTAGGAACACACAAAAAGTGGCCACCTGGCTGAAAGAACCGAGCTCAGCTCGGTGCTGACGGAATCTGCTCCCAGCCCAAGTCTGTATCCAATTTCCAGGGCTATGAGATCATCTTTTCTTTTCCAAAAACCTTTCCTTGTGTAGCATGTGGCTCTTCCTAGACATGAAGTAGCAGCCTAAGAGTTTTTATTGTTATGCAGCACTAATTCAGTGCAGGACACGTCTGGGGGTTTTTTAACCCAAATAAAATTTTTTGGAGCAGGGAGGGATGGGGTGTGGTGACGGCAGAGTGAGGTGGAAGGCAGCAGCTTTGAGGAAGGGAAGCAGGGTAAGGACAGGAATTGGATTGAGGCATTTTTTGGGGAGGATTTGCTAAGAAAAGGGAAGGAAAAATGTCTTTAACTCACCTCTTGTGAGTCCCTTCCAGCTAAGGGTATTCTGTGATCTCTGCCCTGTTAATGTTGGTTTTCTTCTAGCATAACTTTGTTAGAAATAAATTCCTTCTTCCTGATCTGTAGGGGTTTTATTGGGGTGCTCAGAGATGGAGAGCTCTGGAAGATTCACTAGAACCACAAGCACCTTCCCAGACAGAGAAAAGCCAAGGGCAGCACAGACCAGCTCTTGCAATTCCCTCTTTTCCTGACATTGTGGCTCCCACCACCAAATGCTGATGTAAAAGACCTGGAAATGTTTCACTGAGGACAGGGACACTTGAAGTGACACTGAGAAAATTCACAATGATTCCCGGCTGTTCAAGTCCAGAAACTTTCTCAGAGGAGGCATTTCCCTCGTTCCATCTGTTGGACTTTTTTAATGATTTTGCTCTAGAAAGGATGGAGAGATCCATGGTCAGCCAGGCAGAAGGTGTGGAAAAGGAGGGGAGACAAATTCCTTTTTATGCAAAGGATTGTGGATGAGAAAGCTCCCTAGAAAATTCCTCCTCACTGCCTTGGCCTGTGTCTGTGTTTTCATGGTTTAATCTCTGGAACTAAACCCAGGACCCGGCAATGACACTCAGATGGGTTGAGAAGGCTCTTTTTTTGTTTAACGTGGCTTAAAAAGACTCTTCCCAATCACCAGGCTCAGTTAGAGCTGCTGTGAGGAATCAGATCTGCAGGGTTTTCCTTCAGGGATCACTAGAGCATCCCAAATATTCTGTCTTCTGCAGAGGTGTCAGTCGAACAAAATAAGTCTGATGCTTCCTGAGGAAGGACTGGATGTCCTGAAGGGCTTGTGTTGGTCACTCACTTCAAGAACACTCGCAGAAGTTGGAATGAATACTCATTTAACGCTCTGCTTTCAAGTGGCACATGAATAATCTGCTTTGAGCTTTATTTTTAACCAGCAAGGGGCACTGTGAGTCATCCCAGTGTTCAGTTTGGACATGAAAACAAAACAAATAGGGCAGAAAGGTAAAAGCCTGCCTGTGGCTCCGTGCCTGGGAATGTCTGGTTCCATATCTGCGGTGCCAGTCCCACTGCTTATCTCTGTGATAACGCTCTGCTGTCTGCTCTTGGGATTTTTTATTCCTGAGCCTTTAAACCCATGACTAACCCACCTCTTTAGTGTTCCTCTCCTCTCCCGAAGTTTTGACTCCTGTCAGGGAAAGCACCGATGAGTCAAAATGATTTGAAGAGATAGCGGTGGCCATGGAAACAGAGTGAAGTGAAAACACTGGGGAGGTGGAGTGCAGAGCCTGAAGGGCTCTTCAGAAAACCTGGGTTTTGTTCGGTTTAAAACCACTGGTCAATAGGAGCCACGGTTAGGCAAGGCTGATGAAATGGGCTGTGCAGTGTTCTAGCAATAAAGCAATTAATCTGTTTCATAAATTACCACTGATCGTGGTTGATTTTTTGCACTGCTAACCTTAAATCAAACTCAAGTTTGCGACTAACCTGCTTGAACTGAAATAGCAATTAAATTGTGGGCAGATGAGGGATGACAATGAGCGCTTTCAGCTGCGGGTCAGTATTTAGCAGCCTCAGACACGCCCTTGGGCAATAACTCCAACTGCAGGCAGGGTTTTTGTTGGCTTTGCACTCAGGTAAGATCAAAGGTGTTGGATCAGTCCTGGAGACCTAAAGCTGTGCTTGTTTGCAGAAAGGGCAAAACACTGGATGTTAATAAAAAACTGCCCAACCCAAGGGGCTCATTCCATGCTGGCCTGGAGCTAACCCCTCCACTGATGAATAAAAAATATCCTGAGACTGTTACAAAGGCCTTGGAGCTGCTGTGAGCATTTCTTCCCAAAGAGCACAAGAAAACCTTTGACTCATTCCTGTTTAGTAAATCAATTGTTTTCTAACACACTCTCTGAGCAGTTACTTAGGAGTGGGAGTTGTGTCTTACTGCCTGTCCTGCAATCTATTCCTTCCCCAAACAATATGGATTTGTTGGGATAATCCTGCCATGGAGATCCTTGTCTCCAGAGAGGGCTTTAACAAGCACAGCCTGATTTCTGAATCGCAGCCGTGACGTCTGCAGGGCTGCTTAATAACCAAGTATTCAACCCCATTTACAGGCAAAACCTTTTTAGTTTGCTTCTGTTTGTATTTTGATTTTCAAAATACCCAACTTCATGCGTGGTTTGACCTGTGGTGGAATTTCTAGATGCTGATTCAGAGTAGATGAGGGTGTGATCTGATAAAACAATTTCTGGTTTCAGCTTAGTGAGGCTGATAACACCCATGACTTGGACAAGGCTTTGTTTTAGCCTCATTTCCACGCCAAATGGTGCTCCTTGAGAAGGGAGATAGGACAGACTTAGTGTGAAGTCCTGCCCAAAGCTCCTGCCCATGCAGAGTCTGCAAAGGCTGAATCCATAAATCCTGAGAAACCTGACTGGGCAAACGTGGCCGATTCCCCAGGAATTCGTGTCCCCAGGAACCTCGGGACACGTTGGACTGTTTACAAGATTTCCAACCTATTCTATTTTCTCCACTATCCAAGGATGTGAAGAGCTTGAAAAATCAGAATAAAATCCATTTCTAGTCAGAACCAAGACCCAGGGAGATCTTACCCAACATGTTCCTTTGCGTAGGAGCTTGGATCTGTTCCAGGGTTTTGTCAGCCAATATTTTTGGTCTTCCAACCTCTTCCCCACAGCAGCTGGCTGAGGTTTGAAAGCAATTACAAGTCCGGGCTGATGTTTGTTGGTTTGTCGGAGGGAGGAACCAAGTGCTAACACAGAAAACAATTCCCTTGCTCTGCCTGAAAGGCTCTGTTGGGAGCAGACCCTTTCCTCTGGGTTCAACCCTTCATCCAGAAGCCATTTGGGCACAGTTCTGAGATGGAAAGAAGCTCTTTTGCCCAACTTCTGCCTCACATTTTCTTCTCGAAAATAAGAGTTCTTTGCAGAGGATCCATCTCTCCCCTGTCAATTTTTACCAAACCTTGGATTTGCCCTTTTCTCAAACAGTAACCGTAACACTGCGTTCTGTGATAAGTGTCCAAATGATGTCTGTGCCCAGGATGTCTCCTAAATGACCTCCTCACCAGGCACACAGCAGTATTCCTGAATTCAGAACTTGGTTTCAAAGGACTTATTTATCACCCCTTCATTTTAGAACCCATTGGGGTGATGTGTTTGGAGGGTTAGACAGGTTGGAAGTGTGTAGGAAACAACTCATAACTTTTATTCCATTCACCTTCCCACGCCACTTTTTAAAATCCCCTTTTCTCCGTGTCAATACTTCTTGTCCATGAGCAGAGCTTGCTCTAGAACAGGAAGGAGCTGTTACTGCTTCACTGTGCAAAGCAACATTGATCAATTCATGCCAGAAATGCCTCATTTCAGCAGGTCTGGAGACTGAACCCCTCTCCTTTGCAAGGCACAGGTCCAGCTTACGTGTGAGCAGCAAAACATCTTTTGTTTTTCTCTTGTGGCTCTTCATTCTTGATATCAATATCAAATCAATAACAGAACAATCCTCTCTCCTATCCTAATTCCCTGTGACATCGCCTGCTCATTTCTCACAACCTTTGGAGTGAATTCTGGAATGGGAAGAGTTCTAAACTGGTCATCTGCATTCAGAATTTCATCTGGATTTAATTTGGCCGCTGGAATGATGGCAGTGTGAGAGCTGGTGGGTACCGCTGCCTGCCCTGCAGAATCAGAAATTGCTCCTTTCTCTGACATCACCGCACCATGATCCTGGGAAAGAAGCTCAGCATGATTGCAGGGTAGGAAAAAAGCCCTGAAAAAAATAAAAAATGTTGGTTTGAGGTTAAATACATTTGTAGTCCAAAGATGCCCTGGGACTGACCGTCCTTTGTAGCAAGATGTGGAGGGGAACAGTCACGCACAAATCTGGCAGACAGAGGAACCTTGAGATGGTTTGTGATAACCAGACCGAAAAATAAGGGAGTGGAGCTGATGGAAGGTGGCCTGGAAACATGCAATCTAAAAATCCCATGTGATTCCAATAAGTTCCTTCTCCTGGCTGCATTCTTGGAATGCCTCCTGATCCAGCGCTGCATCCAGAGCTCCACATCGCTTATCCTGCAGCCTGAAATCCTCCTGCAAGGCAAAATGAGCCCCCAAAAAACACTTACAGATGTCAAACTGCAGGCTGGAGATTAAGGGCTTAGCACCGAGCTGCTAGGCTAGCCCACCTTGCCTGGGAGCTGGGAAGCATTTTGTGATGTTCCATGTTCTGTGCATTTCCCTCGTTATGGCCCTTTAACTTCACATCTGGACCCCAGAGCACCTCTGGATGCCACTGAGAAACACACTTTTCACAGCTTTATCAAGAACTCCTGCAGTGCAATGAAAGTGAGGAGCTGGTATTTTATGGAGCTGACAAGAACCTCACACTTTTTTTTTTTGAGATGGTTTTTAGCCCAGGTGATGATTTTTTGCCGGTGATTCCTGAATGCTGCAGGGTCTGTCCCAGAGCACCCACCCAGGAGACTTTTTTCCAAATTGGACATAAAGTAGGGAGGCCTAAAGTAAATTCTTTCACTTTTCCATCTACAGGCAGGTGGGTTGTCCAGGTACCATCACTGGTTGCCCATACAAATTGTCCTGGACTTTAGATTGAGCTTCTACTGCATCCTATTATTATTTTGTGATTCATGCGACCAGGGCTGCAGGTCTGGGAATCAGAATCTGGGAATCTCAGAGGCCCCCTCATACCCAAGGGCTTGACCCTATTGCAGATAGGGAATGGCATGGATAAGGGATGATGTCATGTGTTTCAATCCTTCACAGAGCTTTTAAAGGCCTGGAGGACCATATGAGTAATGAATTGTTAAAAATGGTTCATGTCAAGAGGTCACTGCTGCTGCTGCTGCAGGATGTGCCAGTGACTCAAAGGAGAAAGGCTGATTTCTCTGAGTGAGCAGTGACTCACTGACATCTGCCTTTTTCTATTTATCCCTCACTGACTTGCAGATTTTCCTTTCCATTCTCTTTTACAGTAAGACTCTTACTATTGCAGTCTAATTTGGTCCTTCTGTAGGCAACTTTTTCCACTTCTCTCTTCACATTTTCCCTGGGAAGGAGCTGCCCTGGAACTCCCTCTCAGAAGAACTCTCTGCAGCCAGCCTGGCTGGGAGCAGTGGGGCTGTGAGATCCTCCAGCACCAAAGTGCAAAGCGTTGCACAGAAAGATTTTCTTGGAGGATTTTGGAATGTGGGAGAGGTGGACATGAAGGACCTGAGCTCCTGCACAGCCACTCACCCATCTCTGCTTGGAAGGAGCTTTCCAGCCAGGCTGATGCCTTGAGGGGCTCACCTAAAACAGAGGCAAGACAAAATTAAGCAAATAAAAGCAATTCTATTTATCGAAGGCCTTCAGGTGCATTTAGAAAAATCACAGCCCACCCGGGGGCTACACCTAAAATGGACAGCGGGTCACGGGTTTTTAATACTTTGTAAGTTCTGTCCATTTGCATATCTGGGGTTAATCCTCCAATTAGAGCTTCAGGTGATGAAGTCAATTACTCCAGGTTTCCCCCCCCCCAATTAATTCACTGTTTCCATATCTTGGGGCCTGAGACAGTGAGGTATCCTTGGAATTGTGGAATTGTTTAGTCCACTAACTATTTTTAATTATTAACATATATTTAATTATTTATTTTAAATAATTAAATGCACGTTAATAATTTTAAATAAAACAATACTTAATTATTTACAATAACTTTAGTTCGTACACTGAAGAATTACAGGATTACAGATACATGAAAAATATAGAAGCTAAAATCCTCAGGCATCAAGGCTGTCCAACCTTGAGTGCTGCTGATGTTGTCAGTTCTATCTTTAGCTTCCCTCTCTGCAGAAATCAGCTGGATTTTCGTGTTTTATCAAAACACCCTGACTCAAATTGAAGCCTGTGATTTTGGGTTTGTGTCCTTGGCTGCCGGCAGGGTGGATTTCTTTAATGACAGCCCTGGGTGCAGGCAGTTGTGGTGCGGTGTTTTCCCCTTCCAAGAAATGCTGTGTGGAAGGGCTGGCAGTGTCCCAGAGCTGACAAGGCAGTGTCTCTCCTTCCTCTGTGCCACTGTGGCCCAAATTATGGTGGGCACTTCTCAGAAATCAGACAATTCCAAGTCTGGGCGCTGGTGGGGGTCACTCTCCTTGAGGCAGCTTCAAAAGTTTTATTTTAGACTTCTTTAGTGCTGATGTTTGTCATGACATGGGCAAAAAGGGTTTAAAGGACTGAACTCTCAATTTAACTCTCAGTCTGTAATGTATAAATGATCCCAGTCTGCATCCCCAGCACTTTTTGGCCTCTAAGTTCCATTCAACTCAACTTTTCCAGACTCCTTTACATTCCTTCACTCCCTCTTTGTCTTCGTTGACTTTGGCCAGGACCTCTCTGCCCTTCCTTCATTTCAGACCCAAACCTCAGCCAAAGTTTTAAATGTTTTCTTGGAGATGCTTATAGTTGTGACCACAACAAGGAAATCGTGATCTCCATTTAAATCATAAGAATCTGAACATCCACGTCTATATTTTTAGACACCACAGTGTAGCAAAGGTTTGTGTGGATGGTGGGCAGGGAGGGATTGTGGGGAAATGGAGACACAAAAGTCACAGCAAGAGAAGAGTTTAAGCACATCCTATCCAGCCATTTTTTGGGTTATTCTCCCAATAAAAAGATTCGTTCATTTTTGATCATGATTTGGGAGTCATTCATGAGTGCAGTTTACCCTCAAAACTGATGTTCTCTTTTTTCAGGCTGCTCTTGCCTCCTTTCATACACATCCAAATCTGTACGGGGACCATGCTGTGGTTCTGGGAAGAGCGGGACAGCACAATTTACATCAGTCTGGGAGGCAGAATCTGACCCATAATTTCCAGGGAAAAGGAATAACTCAAACTGTGGCTCAGTTTCACTGAGCAGTGATGCTTTCTTTCCTTCCACCGAATGTTCTGGGCATGTTTTAAAATGGTTTCAGAGATGTCACAGGGTGATTGCACGCACTTGCAGTCGAATCCATAAAAGCGAAATGAGAGGAGGGCACGGCAAAGCCTTGTGATCTCCAGGACATATTTTTCACATGTCGTAGAGCCATAGGATTGTTTAGGTTGGAAAAGACCTCCAAGATCATCAGATCCAACCGTTCCCCCAGCTCTGCCAAGTCCACCGCTAATCCCTGTCCCCAGGAGCAACAGCTCCATGGCTTTTACGCGCCTCCAGGGATGGTGACTCAAGCGCCTCCCTGGGCAGCCTCTTCCGGAGCTGGACACTCCTTTTGGTGAAGGATTTTTTCCTACTCTAATCCTGGATGCAGAGCAGTGATTGGCTGTGGATTAGTGAGATTTTAGGCTAACTGTGGCATTTAGTTGTATCTACATGGCAGCACCCACTGGCTGCGGGGTGGAGACCTTCAGGAGATGCCTCCAGTTATCCCAGAAAAGCATCCATGGGAATGCTGCTTGTCAGGGCAGCTCTTTTGACCGAATTCACCTTGGTGCTGCTCACCCACGTTAACCACACAATGAAGATGTGTCCATACAGATGGGAATATTGTCGTATTCCGGATTCAAAAAATTATTTTGGAATCCACTTTGAGGTCACGTGGTGCTGGTCTTTGCCCTGCTCTTTTCATCCTCCTCAGCCTGAAATGAGAAAAGAGAGGATCTTCCCACTGCAAATCTCTGTGGTGGAAGGTGGAATGTGCTCCTTGAAACCTTCACCAGTACACACAGAACGAAGCAATGACCAAACAAATTATCCTATACGGCCAGGAATTCATAGAAGTTTAAAAGCGATAGATAGACAGACTTAACCAGCATCTCCGATCTCCAGTAATATTCTGGAACTCAATTCCCACACACTCAAATAAATGTTTGGTCTTAGTGATCCAGGGAGGTCAAAAAATCAGCTCCTGACATTCTGCAGGCATCAGCTGCAGGCCTGTGGAGCACTTTTTTTGTTCCAGAGCGGGGTTGTTATTTACTTGAATGCTCCTGAAATGAGATACACCTGGTTTTCCTGGAATCCTCCCAGGGCCTTGGTACATATGGGAAAATACATCTTCCATCTGCTGACTTCTGCTTTGAGTTTGTCTCTGCTCTTTAAGGCCTCTCTCTTAAACTCACAGAACCACAGACCTGCTTCACTATAAAATTTCCAGTAAGTGGTTCTGAGGAGGGGAAGTTGAAGAAATCCCAAAGAAATCGCCTGGTTATTCCCAGCAAGGAATGCTGGATGCAGCCACTTCATCCCTGGGCTCGCACTGCTGCCTCCAAAAACCAGGACTTACATAAAACTTCCACAGAGAATTAATTTATCCCCTGCTCTGAACGACTTGTTTTGCTTCAGGAAAGATGACGACACCATCCAGAAATGTTCTCCTCGGAGCTGGTCCCAGGGATGAGCTGCTGGAAGGGATCAAACATTTACAGCTCCAGAGGGACAGAGAGGTTTGTGCAGGGTGAGAGCTGCGGGCGCTGCGGGTGCCGCACACCCCTGACCCCGAGGGCAGGTGGTTTTGGGGGATTAAAGATTTAAACAAGGAGTTTGTGCAGGAAGGATGTGCTGGGCCGAGGTTTTGTGTGGTGTAAAGCAGCGTTGTTGTGCTGGAATTCCTTCCCGGTGTTTGGGGGTCCAAGGGGCGAACAGACCAGGCACAGGGATCTGGGACAGAAAATCCAACTCTCCTTTTACACAAATCTTCTGCAAATGTTTCCAAACCTTTTTGAGGAGACAAAACGATGCTGGAGAACCCCAATGTTATTCTTTTCAAAATCATTGTTATTTACTTTTTTAGTTCTTGGATTTTTCCATGTGCCCAGATAAGCTGATTGATTCTCAAAGGTAATATAAACTATTCTAACTGCAGCAGTGGGAAGCACCCAGAATGTCAGAGATACCCACAAGTGAACTAAAAAAAAAGCCATGATCAATCAAGGGAGGCAGTTAAAGTAAATTAAACATGGAAAAAGCAACAGATTAATTTAAAAGTTGCTCTGGCTCTGATTTGGAGAATATTTTGTACTTCCCCAGTAAACACTCAAATAGACTTGGACCCAAAGTGTTCCTAGGCACTGGCCAAGCTGCCACAGACTCTTTTAGTTTCCATGATCCATCTCCTTTGCAGCTAATCCAGCATGTATTCCTTACTTTCCTGACAGCTCCCTCACCTTTGGACTCCGAGTCTGTGGTTGCCATGTGTGCACATTTTCAACTTGCAGCAAAAGCACCAGGATTTGATAGAATGCAGGAGGAGACACTTCCAATAATAAGATCCTTAACTGAGGTCTGTCCCTGTCAAGGCAACGTGAAAACAGATGCTAAGATTCCTCTTCTCCTTTCTAAAATCCTGAATCATGTCATTTCAACCAGCAAACATTTTTTCTTCCAAAGGAAAGAAAAAATAAATAAATGAAAATACAACTTTTTTAGCTGATTGACTGTGAAAATAGAGATAGAACCAAGCAATAAAACTTGGTGCAATCTTTCAAATACGAACCAAATGTGTAAAACAGGGGTTTATCTTTTCAGTAATCTAAACCCTACGGCTTCTCTGTGTTAATCTAGTCCAAGGTTAAAGGTAGCCAAGCTTGGTTTAGCTCATTATAGATATTTTCTAAAACTTGGCCATGCTGCAAATACCATGTGCAGGCAAATCAAGATCTGACAGCCAAGACCATGCCAACTGCTTAATATTAGTCTGATTAAAAACCTCTCTGCCCATGTGACTCATCTGTCACCCTATCCCCGGTGTGAATGACATTAAATAACCTGAATTTTCTTCTGGTGCTGCTGGAATCCAGGCTCTGAAATGCCGCGAGTCACATTGCGTTTGCACACACTCTGAGCGTCCAGGGGATCTGAAAAACTCATTTCATTCCTTTCTGTTTGGAAGGCTTCAAAACCGATTTGGTTTTTGTGTTTGGAAAGGTTTTAGGTCACTGTGAGCTGAGCAGGGATGAGGGACATCTCTGCCCTGGGTCTCTCTGGCACTTCTTGTGAAAGGCGTTCACCTCTGGGGTCAAGAGAGGAGCTGGACAGGGCTCCTGGCCTTGCTCTGAGACCTGCAGAAGGACCCCAAGTGCTCTAAGTGTAAATCAAATTACACTGATTGTGTGGCCTTCTGCCCAGGAGTGACTCCCCAAATCTCTGTCTTTAACCCGAGCTCTTTTCTAGCAAATTATCACTGAAAGGTCAGGGGAATGTGGGGAAATGCATTTTGATGTGGAGTGGAACAAGAACACAGTTTCCTGCTCTCTGCAGTGGGTGATTCAAAATCCAGATTCTCCTCCTCTGCCCACAGCTAATGTTGTATCACAGAACCATTTAGGCTGCAAAGGGCCTTTAAAATGCACAAATCCAGCTGCTGAGGCTCATCTTAACTCTTAAAATTCCACTCCCTCCTAGTAAGGCACAGGACTGGCAAGGCCTGACGGAGCCTGTATAAACTGGAGTCTTGGAGTCTGTATAAACCACAAACTATCTCCCAAAGCCATATAAATCACATCCTTAAAGACCAATAGTCATAACCAGACCATCGTTATGACTGTGGAGAAACTGAAATGTGAGGTTCATCCTGCACGACCCAGCTGCTCACACACAGACCTCACCCCCCTGGAATTCCACGATGCACACCGAGCTCATGTAGAAGCTGAGGCAGCATCAAAGTTCAGGTCTGGACCTGAAATCCAGCTCAGTTTCCTGATTCTGGTCCCTCTAAGTCCCTGGGCACAGAGTCCCTCGGTGCTGGGACAATCCATCCTTCAGTTGCCACGTCAGTCACTCCTCCTGCACAGTGGCTTCGATTCACGCCACTGGCACCGCAGGAAACGCATTCAAACCTCACCACAATGATTTGTTTTCCTTCATTCAGCTTTGTTTTCACCAGTTTTATCAGTGCCAAGCTGGACCAGCCCTTTGAAGGCTTCCTTTAGAAACCTTTTTGGTTGTGAGCGTTGGGTGCCCCCTCCAGCGCTGCCCACGGAGCACCGCGCAGGGCCAGCCTTGCCAAAACCCTCTGAGAAACTGCTCTTCCCTACCCTCACTGTCCACACTGCCTTTTGTGGCTCGCTATTTAGGGATCTGGAGGGAAGAACAGATGGAATAAATCGTCTGCTGGTAGCCAGGGGACTGAAGCACTTCTGGGAAACGCTGCTCGCTCTCCGCTGGGTCTGTGTGTGCCATGCCCAGACCCGCTCTGGTGTCGGCAGCGATTTGCTTTGCGAGGCGCTGTAAATCTCGGGGTCTGCTGTGCTTCCGGGAGGGCTCCCCAGCAGAGATGCCTGGATCCTGCTCAGGGGGAGTTTCCAGCCAGCTCTCCTCGACTCCAGCCCCGTTGGAGCAGCCAGGAGCGAGGCCAAGCCCACCATCCATAGATCACCTCTGCGGATGTGGCAAACAAGCAGGGGAGGCACACATTAAATCTCACAAGAACCATTTTGTTTTCCCTTCCTCCTTCTCTTCCATCCTCCTCCCCTCTCCTCCTTCCAACCCCAACCCCCTGCTTTTTTTTTTTGCTTTTTTTTTGCCTTTTTTTCTTTTTTCGGTAGCTGATGGGGGTGGTAAAATTCCAGGGGGCCAAGACAAACTGTTAAACATTGCGATTTCTAATGGTTCCTCTTGAAAATTGCTGACAGATGCTGGTCCTGAGATCAGACCAGCAGAGGCTGCCAGCGTGAGGCGTGGGGCCAGCCATTGATTCCCTCCTTTAACAGGGAAATCTAAATCTATGGTAACTCTCCAGGCAGACACTATGTGCCACTTTTCTCCAAGTTTCTCCTTGTCTTCCCTCTTTTTTCCTGCTCCCTTTCCTCCTTCACCAGGCTTTACCCTCTACTTTCCATTTTATAATTTGAGTTCATAACTTTTTGTGTCCTCCCTTGGCCCCTTTTTTCCTCCCCTGTTCCTTTTTGCTGTCTCGCTCCCGGACTCTGTGGATGCTTGCCCAGCTACGACTTAGAGAAAGAGGAGTGCAGGAATTTGACTGATGCAGCAAGTTTCTCTCTTCTTTTTGGAACCTCCAACTCTCAATACAGCTTATTTGTGTCTCAAAATAATAGCTGGATAAAGCCGAGGAGGGAGATTGGACAGGGCTGGGGTCAGTCAGGGTCTTGCAGGAGGAGAGGGAGGGAGGCTGCCAGCTCAGGGCAGGAATGTGCTCTGATTCCAGGCAGATGTGGAGCTGTGTTTGTGCACTCTGTGCATCCAGGATGTGCCCCAGCACCCGACAGAGCAGGCTGGCCTTTTTCCTCACTTCATACCAGCTCCCCGTGACAGAACACCCCCGAGTGGCACTTCTGCAAAGGAAGAGATTAGCCACGGTTTCAGTTTTGCTGGTGAAGCTTGGAAAAGCACTGACACAGCCCCAGACGTGTTCAGGAGTTTAAGGAACAATAACAGGCCCGGGGCTGTGGAGGAGGGGAGGTTTTTGTCCCTAGAAAGGTTCACGACATTTGGATGGAATTGGGAACGGCTGTTCTGCAAGGCACGCATTTCTGGTGCTGTGCAGGGTGAAGTCCCCAATTCACCTCTTTTTTGCTGTGACTGCTGTGAGTAGGGAAGTGCCAGAGGAGCACCTGGGAACTGGTTTTGAGGTCTAAAGTTCAAATAAATGTGCACAGTCAGGGGACCAAATCTGTTTTCCCTGGTTACCTCTGTGTAAAGTGTTCGGTGTTTGTGTTGGGCAGGGGGGAAAATCCTCCCTGAGGAGATGCTCAGCACTGAGCAGGTGACAGAAGCTGTGCCATCGCTGTCCCCAGGGCTCTCTCCCAGCCTTGGCTGCCCTGAGCTGGTTCTGCCCACAGCTGAACGGGAGGTTGGGTTAGGAACCTTCACAAATCCTTTCCAGCTACCTGCTGTGATGCTCAGGTGCCAGGGGGTAAAACCCAGAGCTCTTTCCCTGAAAAGTGGGTATCAGGTACCCAACCGGGGTATCCCTGCTCCAACAGCCTGCTCATAACAACCCCGATGGCCATTTCTTATCTCAGATCCTCAACAGCACTGTCCTAATCCTCCAGGCAGCTTTGGGCTGGAAAGCCTGACCCCTCAGAGCTCGGCTGCTCACCAAACCTTCCTCTCCGCAGCAATTAAAGCACGGAAAGCCATTTTATCCCTTTTCCTGCCTGCAGGGCACTGCAGCGTGTCCCCTCCTGAATATCCAGCACACAAACGCTGCATCCCCTGCTCTGCCGGAGGTGTGAATGGAGATGGAGCCCAGGATGTGAATGA
>VZTX01005996.1:38642-65280 GCA_013400915.1 Pardalotus punctatus | reverse complement strand
AGGAAAGAAAAAGAACAAGGGTGTAGGTACTTCACCATATACCTTAGGGCTTAGATTGTGAGAGACCTTACAGATCATCCCATTCCACCCCTGTGCCATGGGTAGGGACACCTGCCACTATCCCAGGTTGCTCCAAGCCCTGCCCAACCTGGCCTTGGACACTTTCAGGGATCCAGGGGCAGCCACAGCTGCTCTGGGCACCCTGTGCCAGGGTCTCACCACCCTCACAGCCAGGAATTCCTTCCCAATATTCCACCTATCCCTGCCCTCTGGAAGTGTGAGCTCATTCCTCTTTGTCCTATCACTACATGCCTGTCTAATGAAAGTCTCAATCCCAACTGAGACTGGGATGCCCAGTCTGAAGTGTCTGTTCTTGCTGAAGAGAGCCCAGAAACAAATCCTTGTCCCAGCATTCCTTCCAGCGTGAGATGTTTTGGCTCAATTCCTCCCACAGCTCTTTGTTTTTCAGACTTCCTTGGTTCTGGTCAACATAGGAAGGCAAAATAAAGCAAGGAAATCTGTTCTCTATAAGACGACCAGGCTAGCTTTTCTTATGTGGGGTGAAGCATCCTCCAAACTTCACTGAACACATCCCCTCTGAGCAGAATGGGAAGTTGGGCCTCCAGTTCATACCTGGTCACTGTATTTATGGACACATGCAGTGGGATTCAGATGGTAGTGACACTGGAGATGCCTTCCAGCTTCTTGTTTGGCTTCCAGACATTTGGGTGCTGGTGTCATAAGGTCTGGTGTTTGACAGCTCCTTGCACAGAGCTGAAGACACCTGAAATAGCACCTGTGATCATGGAGGTGAAGCCCAGCAGTGTCTGATAAAGGGGAGCACTGAAATGAGGTCTCCCATGTTCCCCCAAAGCCATGGACTTAAGAGTGTCTGCTCTCCTAACCTTCTCCACAGTTGTACAGCCACTGTGACCTCCACAATGACCCCCATTCCAACATGCCCACAAAAATTACAGAATCACATAGTGGTTGGGTTGGAAAAGACTTTCAGGATCACCTCGTTCCATCCCTGCCATGGGCAGGGACACCTCCCACCAGACCAGGCTGCTCCAAGCCTGGCCTGGAACACTTGTGAAGACCCATCAGTGACAAAATCTCACCGACCCCTAGACCAGCCCCTGATGCCAAGCAGGACAAGGATACTTAATAAATACTGAGTTTTGATGAAATCAGGTATCTCTCCACCACAGCCAGATGCTGAAGTTCTGGATTTTTTTTTCTGGAGCCATTATTTTGCTTTCTGTGAAGCAACATCATAAGACCCTGAGCCTATCCAGTAGGCCATTACATTTCTATCGAGGTTTCGTAACAGTGACACGTTTTGCCGATGGTACATAAAGCCTTTCAATCAGTGGCAGAGGTGGACAAAAACAACATGCAAAAGTCTCCTGATGCCATGAAGTCTACCAGTGGCTTGTTAATTTGGGTTAAATTTAGTCTGCAGGACAGGGGTCACTTCACTCACCAAGACTGTGAAGAAAAAAAGGGAATAAAAAGTCCTGTGTTGCAGAGTTTTTATGTAATGACAGAGCCTCTCTCAACAGAGAGGTGGCAACCCTGCAGCTAGGAAATGCACCTGGCTCGCTCCTGCCACTGCCTCCTGGCATTAGGAAAAAAGGAACAATGAAAGGAAAGGATTAAATTTGCTTAGATGAGTATCTTTTAACCCTTCTGAACCATGTCTTTAGCTAGGCACACAAGGAGGATGGAGCAGACATGGAGAACAGTAATGGACACACATCTCATGTCCTGTTCACAAGGATCACGTTCCGTTGAACTCACAAAGGTTTATCTTTCTCTTTCCATTAGTCTTGAGCCCACAGAGCTCTCCAACATTTCCAGAAGTGCTTTTTCCTTGCATGTGCATAAAAGGCAGAATCCTCTTGGCTGTTGCTGGCACCAGGAAAGGAGCTGTGAGCATGGCACCCCTTTCACCGAGTGCTCTGCTGGCAGGATCTCGGCTCCACCACCTGCCCTCGGGGGTGACGGGCTGGGCATATTTTCACTGACACCCTCAAGCACTGCAAGGCCTCAGTGCTGCACACAATGGCAGAAACGAGAGCAGCTGGGTGCAAAACCTCTATTCACCCCACCACAGCTTGAGACATGGGTGACAGGCAAAACAAACTCTCTGGTGGGTGCTAAATACCAACTGCTCCACCTCACTGCTCCCAGTGCTCCACACGGACCACTCAGATGATGGGAAGACCCTACGTGTGCAGCTCTGGGGATGGTGCTGTGGCAGGCAACTCGCTCTTAGATAAGCTGGTGCAGAATAGCTAATGCTAGATATAAATTTGGCTGAACTTCAGATGGCTTCTGCAGAGCTGTTGAATCATCTGTGTCCTGTAGGTACCAGGGCTTGGATTACTGCACAGGGATATCACACAATCCCAGAGAGGTTTGGCTTGGAAGAGAGTTAAAAGTTCGTCTTGTTCCACCCCCTGCCACGGGCAGGGATACCTTCCACTATCCCAGGTTGCTCCAAGCCCCATTTAACTTGGCCTTGGCNGTCACAAGAGGAAAAGCAGCTTAATCAGTCGAACTAATCACTGTAGGTGGTTGAGTGTCCCGGAGGGTCTGTAAAATTAANACAGGGAACAGTTCCTTCCCAATACCTAATCTAATCCTGTCCTCTGGCAGTTTAAAGCCACTGCCCCTTGACATGCTGTGTCCTGTACACTGAGCCATGGTACAAAGGCAGCAGAAGGTGTTAATGGAGCCAAAGACTGTCCAGACCTCACCTCCAAGAGCTCCCTCCTGATGAGAAGCTGCAGCGCTGCCCAGCAGCTCCACCCATGGCTGAGTCACACCAGCTGCATGTCCATACGGTGTCAGGAGGTGGCTTTGTGATCATTTGAGGACTGCTCCTTCAACAGAGAGCCCAGTGCAGGCTTTGTTCTGAACAACCTCCTCCCATGAGTGGAGTACCCGTGCTGTGACCCCTGGCAGAGCCTTCTGCTCGACGCCTGGAAGGAAGGGCAGTGGGACAGGGCGATGCCAGCACGTCTGGCCAGCGTGGCTCTGCAGGTCGAAAGGGCTCCTGCTTGACCCTTCCAGATGCCATCTCTCCCCTGCTCCATCATCACCTTATCCAGAGAGCAGCTGACGGACCAACCAGATGCAAATGACAACAGGTCCTACCCAACAGCCTCATGAGTGGGCATGGGAGTAACAACAGACACAGGGAAGAACGACTTTGTGCCGCTGCAACTCCCTCCTGTTCCCTCTCTCTGTAACTCCCTTGGTGTCAAACAGACATTCCTCTGACTTCCAGTCTTAATTAAATGGCCAGTTTTATCCACTTGCTGCTCACAGCAGTGTGTTTCTTCAGCAGAAACTGCCCTTCTGCCCCTGCAGCTTTTAACCCTGGCTACCTTCGAGAGCATCTGCATCTGCCCCCAGCCTCTGCCAGGCAAGGCTGAACCAGCCCACGTGTGTGAAGCACCATTTCCTTCTCTGTGCTCTCAAGTTTATTTATCCTTCACTTCCCTGGGTGACCCTGGATCCTCTTACTAACAAACAGAAAAGAAAAAGAAAGAAAAAAAAAGAGAACTTTTGCTATCCATTTTATCTCATCTCAAATCCCCCGTTGCTCATGGCTCCATCTTACTCCAGCACCACACGGTCCTGCAACTCCCTCTTGACGCCGTATCTTGTCCCTCAATGAGGAGATCTTGCCCTTGAAGGAGCAAGCTGGGCCAAGCTGATTCCTGTGGTGTTTTACGACAGGGTGAAGCGGTAGAGTGCCCTTTATGGTGTTTTGAAAGGAAATTGTACAGGAACAATGTCCCGAGCAGCGTGGCTATTGAAAATCCTTCACAAAAGGAGTTTGTCACAAGAGGAAAAGCAGCTTAATCAGTCGAACTAATCACTGTAGGTGGTTGAGTGTCCCGGAGGGTCTGTAAAATTAAATATAATGGGAAAAGAAATATATCACAGCTTGCCTACGCTCCTCAGTGGAGCCGCCAGCGGATATGGGACGTTCCCTGCCTGGCCCCGAGCCCGTCGTGACCGTCCTTTGGGCTGTCCCCTAGGCAGAACCAGCTCCTTGAAAGACCCAGGCCAGGGCCACATGGCTGGGCTGGAATGAGCCCCAGGAGGTTTCTCAGCAGCGTAGGGTCTGACTGGAGACTCGGGACAGGGATGCCCGCTCTGTGCGCTCACCCCAGATAACCCAGAGAGTGGGATGGGCGTCAGCAGGAGGGTCACTGGTGCTTACACAACCCTCCTGCTCCAGGAAGAGGAAACCGTCCCTGACAGCCACCCGGGGCTCTCCGGGGAAGGAGGATATTTCTGCCTCCCCCAGCTCTGAATCTAATCAAGTCCAGAAAACAACACACACACAACACACAAAAAACTAATCCAGACTGTTTTTTCCTGATCATTTAAGTGCAAAGCCAAGTTAATGCTAGGAAGTAAATAAATTCAGACAACGCAAGAAAAAACTTGGGGATATTTCTGTAATTCTGTTCTTGAAGGCTGTAAGTATTCGGGGCATGCTGAAAGGAGATGGGGCGAGCTCCAGAGCCTCTTTGGTCCCAACCCTTCCCTCCATGTATGAGCCAGGAGGACCCATGCAGCCTTCTGCTGCAGCTCCCCAAGCAAGGGCTTTATGTAGGATTTCCCAGGTACAGAAACACCATTGTCAAAATCTCATCCAACAGGAGGAGGAGGAGACGACACAAAGCTCAGTCACAGCTAAAGATGATGATGGTCCTTCAACTGAGGCTGGCTGTGACCCTCAACAATCCTGACTGGGACAGGCAGGGCACCCCTCATGACTGGTCACTCCAAAGCCTGAAGACACACCACCTGCACAGAAGAAGAACAGGAGATTCCCACTTTTTCTCCTGAAAAGAGGGATTCAGATATCTTTTGTGAAAGGGGACTGATTAACTCTTAGGCTTTTATTCCAGCCTTTGCTCTTCTCTCTGCCATCCTCTCATGTTCTTGTCCACAGAAGGACCACCAAAAGCCCTCTGTGGTACCAGCCAGCATCTGTTCCCACCAAAGGATTTGCTTTTGGTAAGTATTTAGCCTGGTTAGTCCTTTGAATCCAACAAGATGTTGGATCAACATGATTTCAATGGTACAAACTTTTAAAGACTTCCCCAACAACTTTTTCCTGGTCCTCAGGAGAATTGTCCCCTTCCTCAGGTGACACAGAACCACTTCAGTACTGTCAACCAGAAGACAAAGTAGTATGTCGAAACCCACCTGTCTTAACCCATTGCAACTTCATATATTCCCTGTAAATCCTATCTGAACTTGTAATGTTTTCTATTATTCCTACAAGGCTGGAGTAAGCCTCTGTGCATGCATTTCCACACATTTCCAGGGCAAAGGATTTGGCCAGCTGGCCTCTCTATCCCAAACACATCACACCAGCAGGCCATGGGAACTGGAAGAACCCTGTGCAACACAAAGTCAACCTGTGATGCTTAAAAAAATCGGGGTTTTGGGAACTTTTTTGATAAACAAGGGGCCAAACTCAGAGTCCACCTACCCAGGGAGATCACATTCCAGCACAGCTTGTGCTCTGTTAGCAGAGATGTACTGGATTGGAAAAGGTTGGAGGAGAGAACTTGAGAAACGGGTCTGTGGTGTCCCATATCCCACAGCATTTTTTTTCTTGCAGGAGAGGTCCTGCCATCACCCAGGACATCTCTCTCCTTGCCTAGAGGTGGTTGCCTGTGGGAGGCAACACTAAATGCCCTTTGGACATGGTATGGAAAAACCTGCCTGTGCTGCTCTCCTTCCACGATTCCATCAAGCAGTGATGCCCTCCACTGTCCTCAACAGGAGGTGGCAGTCGCACCTCCTGACTCTCAGCCAGCGGAGAAAACACTGGTTGCAGGATTTCTGCCAGGAGAGGTGGGGAGGGTCATATCTCTCCTGCTCTGATCATAAGCTCTTTGCAGGAAGGACCTCACCACCTCCTGCAGGCTTTTACAACACCCTGTGCAACCAAACCCTCCATCAGATGTGGCTTTGATGTTGGTTGCTGTTATGGAAAATGTGCCCAGTTTTTTTAATGACATCGAATTCGCTCTTCATACCTATCTTATGCAACAAATGATGCATGCATGCATCCATGGAAAAATCATAGGATCCCAGAATGATCTGGCTTGGAAGGCACCTTGAAGACCATTCAGCTCCAGAAGCAGGAACACATTCTGCTAGGCCAGGTTACTCAGAGTCACATTCAATGTGGCCTTGAACATTTCCAAGGATGAGGCACCCACAGCTTCTCTGGGAACAAAAATTACTTGGGGAACATAAAAACAGCACATATGCAAGGAGAGAGTTATGGGGCACTCCCATGGGATTGCTTCTCCCTAAGAGAGTGCAAGGTGTGTGGCAGAGACCTCAGGGTAGGTGAGCTGTGCTCCTCCACGACACAGGGACAGCATTTCCCAAGGAAAGGTGACGGGAAGGAAGCAGAGACAGGCCCTATTTATAGCAGAGCCAGACATCAGCGTCATTCTGCATGTGAAACAAAAGGTGCTTTGCTAGCCCAAGACATGTCCCCATCTGAATGTCACTGTCAGGGAGGTCAGAGAAGCCCACACGTGCTCTGGAAGGGAATTAGTTTTTTTAAGACCAGCTGGAAAAAAACAAGGCAGATTTCTGGGTACCAATGTGCTTTATCAGCTTTTTTTTTGTAGTAGCTGTGTTACATAAAGCCCCAGCCAACCCGAAGGTCAGCTACAACCAGGCAAGGCCAGCTGGACCTGTGCACTGAACAGAGGTCAAACTGGGGGTGGACACCTTGACCCAAGCTGGACAGCCACTTGTGAGGGTGACTCTTGCATCTGGCAGGAAGACGCCCACCATGGTCATGGGGATTTGTCAGCCTTGGATGAAGCAAATCCTGGGCACAGAGAGCTTGCTCCCTACTTACAGACACTGCCTGTGGGGCCAAGGGTGCTGCTTAGGGCCAAGTGCTCACCAGCTTCAGGAAAAAGGGAAAAGCTGCCCCATGAAAACCAGAGCCAGGTGTGCCCAGGACTTTGGGGCCACACCAGCTTCTAACCAATTTAGCAGGACAACCTCTTCTCTTCCTGCAAATCCACTCTGTGCCAAACTCACTCCTAACCTTGGCTGATACAAATCCCCTTCTAGGAAACCAGACCTTCTTCCCTTGGGTCCAGGCATCCAGAGCTGCTTCCCAGCCTTTTCTCAATCCCTGCACCACCAAATGGCCCTGCTGGGCCTCTCCCAAGCCCCTCTGCCTCTGATGCCCAATCCACACTCGCAATTTTGAGTCTCTCTGTATCCTGACAAAGTTTTAAACAAAAGGCTCATAACTCCTGACTGTTTTGCCTGACATAGAATCTCACCCTGAGGAATTTTTGTATTACCTGTGTGGCTCCACCAGCTCTGAAATGGAGCTTTTCTCCCCCAGAATGATGCCTGGGACATTAAGATAATAACACTGCAATAAAGTGTAAACAGCTCTGTAGTCTGTTTGTGTTCTGATACCATCTGGGTTTTTTTCCTATTCCCTTTTCTTTCCCCCTTATTCCTGCCCTTTCACCCCCCTACTTCTACCATGTTTTCCACATTAAAAAAACATTCTGAGAGCTCACTGCTAGAAATCAATTTTAAGGAGCAAGTGCTCTCTTGGAGCAACTCAAGTGACACTAAAAGGACTAAACCTTCCCTGCCAGTCCCAAATGCACCACAAAGGGACCCTGAAAACCCCTAAGCATCAAAACATGTGGCATGGGGAGAGAGAAGCTGCTGAGGTTTCAAGCTGAAGGAAGGGCATGGGATCCATGCCTTGTCCTTTTAAATAATTACTTAAAAGACTGCTTTTTCTCTCCAGCTTCCTCTACTCAGGATTCTTAGCTTTCTGAAATTGAAATAAACATAGATTTCTGGCTGAGCTTTGACGGAATTGTGGAGGACTTGGGCAGGAGTGCATACGCTCTGCTCTTTCAGTTTTATTTCATTTGTGACTGCTTAGGGCTGAAATGACCCCATGTCTCCTCTGGAGTGATGCTGGATCAATTGGATTTTAAGGCTTTTTTCTCTTCTCCTGGGACATTATCCCAGTGCTGCTGGGTTGGGGCTGTATCTCACCCCATGATCTTCCAACCCCAGCCCAAGGCAATTTCTTTTGCTATCTCTCCTTGCCATCTGTGCAGGAGGCAGGGATGCCCTGGGGGGCTGAATGCTTCTGTCTGCTGATGACTTATCTGAAGGGACCAGAAAGAAAATGAGACAGAAATGCACATCTGGCGTGTTCCCTCCCATCCCTCCAACTGGCAGGTTTTTCGGATGAGAGGGAAGAACCAACACACAGCTCCATGGTTCATCACAGCCTTGGGCATGGGGCTTCAGGCAGAAGACCCCTTGGCTCTGAAGGTCTCCTCTCCCAAAGCATCAAGCACTCTTCTACAGCAGAGGAAGACTCGAGATGGGAGCAGGATGCTCCAATCTCCACTGTAATTCCTTTGAGGAGCCCAGCCCAGCACTCCAATTGAGTCCACACACCTCAGTCTTGCACCACAACAGACTTCAGCTTGGTTTTAACCACGTTTTGGTGATCATAGGGCTCAAATGAGACTTTCCCCCTCACCCCCACCCCAAATCATAAAACTAGATTGGTTTTTGAATTGTGTACAGCTAAAAAGGATGGAGCTGCAAAAAGGAGAGGAAACAGTTTGTTGCTGACAAACTGCCCTGTCCACAGAAGAATGTCCCTAGGTTGCCTGAGAAAACTCTTTTTAGCTGGTTTTTTTTGGTCATTCAGTGAAGCTTGGGAAAATCAAACCATGCAGAGCTAACTAACAGCTGTTCGTGAGAGAAGAGATGGGGAGATTGAGGACACCCTCCAAAGTGTCTGTAGGACTTCACCAAAACTCTCTCCTGTGACAGCTCAGGCGCAGACTTCAGTTCCTTCTAGGAGAAAGCACTGGCCGTTTTTTCTCCTGTTCAGTCGCCTTGCAAAGTCGTGGGTTTAGAACTGCTTTATTGCCCTGGGGGTGTTTCTCAGCCACAGCAGAACAAGTCAGCAGAAATAAAGCTGCATGTACAACTAACTCCATTATTCCTTGCTTCTTTTCACATTTAACCATAGTCACGATTCCCATCAAGGACTTCAGATGCCCTCATATAACTGAATACGCATTTTACACAATTAAATACCCAATCAACCCAACTAAATTAACTCAATGGATTGAAATCACCAACGCCACAGGAATTCAGCTGCTTATACAGCACATGCCCGCCTTCCCACAGTCAGACATCCAAGGCTGGCTGTGACCCTCTCCTAACCAAACCATACCCACTTTCCAGGCAGCCCCAAAACTCACCAAGTTTTGCTTTTCAATAGAAAAAGCAGAAACAAATCCCAATGACTCAAGCTTTTACAGACAACAGATTGCCAGCTGTCTCTTCAAGTACAAGTGGGGGGATCTGGCTATGCTGGAATAAGTACAAGGGGAAGAAAAGGTCCTTAAGGTACTTCTGGAGCAATACATGACACATTCCAAAATATTTTCAGGATGCTAGTGCTCAAATAAGGGTTTACGCATTTAGCCAATGCTGGCAGCTGCTGAACAGCAGCAATGTCCAAAGACTCACCATGACCACCAGTTGAGGATGATGTACAACAAAGAACAGAAGATTAGAAAAAAAATGCTGAAGAGGCTTCACCTACCTCCGGTCGTTTCTCCTCCTTCTGAACAGTTTTTTGGTGTGTGCGATTTCAGCTTCATGAGGCAACGGATGGTAACCCTGTAAAACAGAGGAAAAAGCAGCCATCAGCTCCAGGAGGCACCAGCAAGGAAGGGAGCAGAGCAGGACAGAGCTGTACAGCCAGCATGTGAATGTGGTAAAACAAACAGCTCCCACCAAAACATCCTTACAACATCCCTGACCCTACAAAATCAGGTCTGAAAATCCAGAGACATGTTGTACCCTGTCAGGGCCGCTCCAAGGAGCAGGGAATGAAGTTATCTGTGATTTCTGTATGGGAGAAACCACACAGGGGAAATAACTGGAAGATGTATGTATAAATCCCATATACACCATTGGCAGGGCATTCACCCACTTCAGACATGACACTGGGGCACCTAAGCCACCCACTTTCCCTGGGCTGCTTCTTTTCTATATTTATCCAAAACCTAGCTGAAAAAATGTCTGTAAAGGAGGATGCTGGGCATCATTTTGAGGATACTGGGGGAAGCCAACAGGAGCCACAGCTGGCAGGTCTGTTGGGGCTGTACCTTCATGCCACTAAGAAGGGAACAACCAGGAGCACCTCACTGAGGCTGCCCACTATGAATAAGTCAGCCCATGTGACTCCTGAGGGAAGGACAGGTGGGATCCACCTTCCAGGAAACATCCAAGAGGACAAGGATGGTAAATCCTGTGCCCAAGCCCAAGACGAAGGAGGGTAGATTTAGATGTGATACTAGGAAGAAATTTTCTACTAGTAATTAGGAAGAATGTCTTTACTGTGAGGGTGGGGAGGCCCTGGCCCAGGGTGCCCAGAGCAGCTGTGGCTGCCCCTGGATCCCTGCAAGTGCCCAAGGCCACGTTGGATGGGGCTTGGAGCAACCTGGGATAGTGGAAGGTATCCCTGCCCATGCAGAGGGGTGGAATTAGATGGCCTTTAAGTCCCTTCCAACCCAAATAATTATAGGATTCTATTATTCAAAGCCAAGGCAGTAGAAGAGCTGTGTGTAACTCCAGCTGCTGCCTTCCCAGTGCCCTCTTTCCTCTGAAGGTGCTGGCTCTGACGTGGTCTGTTCATCTGATAAGGGGGATGCTGTATTTACCATCCTACTATGGGCATGATGAGGCTTCGTTAATGCTCACACAGAACTCTGAGGTTCCTGGATGAAAGGCCCTACGTAAGTGCAAAGTATTATTTATTTTCCAGGGACCACAGAGCTGTCATAACCATAATTAATTTTATTTATGCAGTATTGTCCTTCCCTGGCTGGCAATAAAAGCCCTGTAAAATCTGCTCCTTTCTATTTCCATCACAATCTGTCTCAGCCTGGAGCTCCAGCCGCTGCTGGGAATCACCCTGTGTGAGGGGCCATGAGGGAACAGCCTGGGCAAAGGCAAGGGCTGGGTGGGGATGTGCCTCATGCAGCAGCAGTGACATTGGCATGACAACACAACACACTGACTTCAGAAAAAAGTCCCTTTCTCTTTGTGTGAAGAGCCTTTGGGAATGACAGTTGATTTTAGTAGCCGTTACTGAGTTAATAGTATTTTGAGTTTCTTCAGTGGAAGATGTAATGGAGGAGGAAGGTTGCTGGGGATGATGATGAATTTAGGCCAGAGAAGGCACACTGAGTTGAAGACAGACAGGGTTTACTGTGACCATCAATCCTGACCATTGTGAAGAACCTGGAGAAATTCCTGCTGCAGCAACCCTACAGCTCCCATGGCAGGTGGAGCCTCCCTCTGCGGAAAGCTTTTCTCCTCCAGACTTCAAGGCATAAGGAACTCACCAAGCCAAAATGTAAAGCCATTAGAAAATGCCCAAAGGAGAGGTACAATGATGGTGAAGGGTCTGGAGGGGCCACACGAGAAAGTGTCTGAGGTCACTGGGCTTGTTGAGCCTCAAGGAGATTGAGGTCAGACCTCACTGGGGGCTGCAGCTCCTCTCAAGGGACAGATCTGAGCTCTGCTCCCTGTGACAGGGACAGGACCCAAGGGAACAGCTGGAGCCGTGCCAGGGGAGGGTCGGGTTGGATATTGGGAAAAGGTTCTTTCCTCAGAAGGTGCTGGGCACTGCCCAGGCTCCCCAGGGAATGGACACGGCCCCAAGGCTGCCAGAGCTCCAGGAGCCTTTGGAGAACGCTCTCAGGGATGCACAGGGTGGGATTGTTGGGGTGTCTGTGCAGGGCTGAGAGTTGGACTGGATGATCCTGGTGGGTCCTTTCCAACTCAGGATATTCTAGAATTCCACGATTTTATAATAGCTTAGAATTACAGAATGCCAGAATGATTTGGGTTGGAAGGAACCTTAAAGATTATGCTGCTCCAACCCACCTGCTACAGGCAGGGACACCTTCCACTAGACCAGGGTGCTCATACTGAACCTTCTTCATTACTGAGGGCTGCGGTTTGAGTGTTCCTCATCACTCAATTTCCCAATCATTTATCTTCACTGAATGCATAGGAAGAGCTGAATAGCTCTGAGATCTCTGCTCCTCTGAAAAATTATTTGAAATTGGCCAACAGATACCAAACTGAATGAGGAAAAGAAGGGAAGGAGGAGACACACACAGCCCAATCCCATCAGCAGCGCTAGTTTAGGAAATGAGGCTAAAAATAGTACAACGATCAGCGAGGCTGTTTCTAAATGTTACACTTCCACCGCAGCCTAAAGCTTACGGTGTTTTTAAGAATTTAAGCTGCATCGCAGACACATGTGCAAATACAATTACCTTGGAAAAATGAAACTATCTCTGCTCCACACAAGGACCAATTTCCTCTGGTGAAGCCCTCATTAAAGCCTCAGGAGCTGCCTTTCTGCTCCTTCCAACTCGAAACCATATGTACAGTGGTGCACTCCTGCATGTCCTCCTTGCAGAGAATCCCTGTGCTTCCTCAGACCTCTACCCACCAGCAGCTGATGTCAATGGGATGAAGATGAATTAATTACATGGGAATAAGTTCCTAATCCAAGGAGCACTCCTGGACACCGCGTGTGCCTGAACAGAGCAGAACTTCATGTCCCCATTTACAAAAATCAAACATCTCCCTTCTCCAGCTGAGCAGTTCCCTTCCTCAGTCCTCATCGTGAGACAATGTTTTGGAAAAAAACAGTCACCAATCCCTACTCTTGTCTATTTTGGTGCCTAAACAAAGCTAAATTTGGAAGGGAGAAAAGTTGGTTTTTTTTTGTTTTTTTTGTTTTGTCCAGAGAGCTGATGTAAAAGGAAATATCAGCTACTTGCAAGTAGGGCGGAGTGGCTGGAGAAGACCAAAGGTGATGGTGGGTGGGTGGGGACAGAATCCCAAGGGCATGGTGAGAGCTTTGATAACACAGTTCTTGTCTCGAGGCTGCTGCCCACCACAGGTCATACAGGAGAGCAGTGGAAGTGCCTTCAGTAGAGACAGCTCACTGAGGACAGTGTGAATCTGAAATGCAGCTCTTCCATCTTTCAGCAAACACGTTCCTTGTGAAGCCAAAATCCCTGAGCAGAGCCAAAGGGAGACATCTATCAAGGCAGAATACCACCCTCTGCAGTGGGTCTACAAGAGGGAAGGGTTTTTCTCCTGCTTTGGCCAGAAACAGCATCAAATTCAGGTGTCTCATGGTTTTCATAAGCAGGTTTGCAACTCCTCAGTGGGCAGCAAAATCACATTTGGTCTCTTTCCCACAGAGGTTTTATTTTGATATTTATTCACAAGTGGCTGGAGAAGGCAACAAACCAGTATTTCAGTTCTGCCGGTTCTGAAAGTGAGGGGTGTGGGAAAAGCAAAGCACAAGGAGCCCATGGTCACAGGAAGGATTGCTAATAGGGCTAATTTTCAGTTTTGGAGCTAAACACTCTGTGGTTTGCATGGTGGGAAGCTTGGAGCAGAACCTGAGATGCCCACGGGACTTCCAATGCACATATGTTCCAATTTAAATCATAAACATACATGCTCTAACAAGAAGGGCCAAAAGCTCTGGAAAAGAATGGTTGTTCAGGAATGGTCTGCTCTCTGGGCCAGTCCTCAAGAGATCAGCTGTGTTGTGACGTGCACACACATTTTTAGATTTTTTCGGGGAAAACAACTCTTGGAGAAGGTGATGTCTGGCAAGCTCAGGTGACTGTAATATGGCCAGCTAGGGAAATCTGTCATCTACTGGAATTGCTGCAAACAGAGGTCACAGGGAGCAGGTTTGAAGGCCATGTGCTCTCTTTTTGTGCTTTACCTTCCTAATGAAGGTGTCTGTCCAACCTTCAGCCCTCTCCACGTGCCTGTGGGAATCCAAAAAGCTGCCCCCCAGACACATTTACATAAGAGCTTAATGAAAGAACAGATAAAAAGCGTTCAGATCTTGCTGGAAGTCTGCAGCAACCCAAGGGCCTCCACCTCTTCCCCCACTGATACCTGCTCCTCCCCAGCAACATCCCTTTGCTGATCCCACCCCACACCCCAGCCCAGTAACCTGTGGGACACTGGCTTGGGAGGCACACAAGAAACAGGAGCAGGAACACAGTAGGGAAATGGTTGAGTTTAGTGCTACCCTGCTACAATAAAGATTTTGCCATCCTTTTTCTCATGCCTCCTTTGCAGCAGGGTCATCTGAAGAAGTCGGAGGAAGGCACCAGCTTTGCCTGTTCTACTGGGCATGGTAAATTGGTAGAACCTTAGAATGATTTGGGTTGGAAGGGACCTTAAAGACCATCTTGTTTCACCCCTCTGCCATTAATGGGGCAGCCACAGCTCCTTTGGGCAATCTGTGCCAGGGCCTGCCCACCCTCACAGCCAGGAATTCCTTCCCAATATCCCACCTAGCCCTGCCCTCTGGCAGTGGGAAGCCATTCCCTGTGTCCTGTCCCTCCATGCCTTGTCCCCAGTCCCTCTGCAGCTCTCCTGGAGCCCCTTTGGGCACTGCCAGGGGCTCTGAGCTCTCCCTGGAGCCTTCTCTTGTCCAGGTGAGCACCCCCAGCTCTGCCAGCCTGGCTCCAGAGCAGAGGGGCTCCAGCCCTGGCAGCAGCTCCGTGGCCTCCTCTGGAGCGGCTCCAGCAGCTCCAGCTCCTTGTGCTGTTGTTCCCCAGGGCTGGGGCAGCTCTGCAGGTGGGGTCTCACCTGAGGGGGCAGAGGGGCAGAATCGCCCCCTCCCCTGCTGCCCACGCTGGGGGCTCAGCCCAGGGCACGGGGGGTTCAGGGCTGGGGCAGGTCCAGCCTCTCTTCCATGAACACTCCCATGTCACAATTTGACAAGCAGGAATGAGGAATTTTGCTGCCACTTGTTCTTCTGTGACCACCCTGAGGCAGCAAATCACGGCAACTCCTTTGGCATCTGACAACAACAGCCTGACACAACAGATAGTCCTATCTGGAACCAACCTGTGCCCTCCCTCCTCCTCCTCCACTGCTGCACTTCCCAAGTGCAGCTGCTGCCTAAGGTGGCTGAAGTCGTGGGTGTTTCACAAAGATTCTAGGGGCTTCTAGGGTTTTGGGTTCATTGCTTCAGCCTTGTGGTTTTACAGCCTGACTTTCAGATGTGAAACCTCACCGCACAAAGCAACTGTCTTCACTCATAACAAGTAATTCAGCCTCTTTCACAGACATTCCCCACGCAACAGGAACACCCCCTAGCCTGTGATCGTCAAGCAGGTGAAGACATCTGAATAGGAAACAGCAACATTGAAACCCTGAGTGTGAACAGAAGGCTGAGAAAAGCACTGGACTGATGGAAAAAAACAATGCTCAGGTGATGAGAGAAGGAAACGATCCAGCCACAGCACAGGATCAGTCCTGCAGCAGCTTTATCTCAAGCGCCTTTTGTGCCCTCAAGAAACATCTGCCCTTGCTTATCTTAAACAAATGGTTGCAGAAGGCCCAAACTGAACAAACAGGTTATTAGGCCTGAGGTAGGAGCTGGGAGTTTCACTCGGTTTTATTGCACACAAAGTTCAGGGTGGGATTTATTTTCTGGGGGAGTGGGAAGGGTGAGGTGGGGCTGGAACCACCGAGGACGCACCATCTGCCTGTGCAAAGGGAACAACAGAAACACCGAGGCTGGAGGGAGCATAAAAAGGTAAATGTTGTGGTTCCAGAAATGATCAGCAGAAACCCACCCAGTGAATTGCAACACCCTGCAATAAGGCTTTGATCTGCCTATAGGATGGATTGTCCAAGGAAGGGGAGTCCAGGACAGCACACAGCTGCAGATATATTTAACTTTTATTGTGCCAGTCCCATAATCATGGTGCCTATGGGGTTGAATGTGCCAATATATTCAGTACAACCATCCCAGCCAGCCCCTTACATGGAAAAACCATGGCAAAGGTGCCACTGGAAGCACCCTCATCACCTTTACCCACCCAAGGCTGGCATTTCTGCTGGAGGTGATTGTAGTGGAAGGCGTCCCAGCCCATGGCAGGGGTTGGAACAAGATGAGCTTTACGGTCCCTTCCAACCCAAACCATTCTGTGGTTCCATCATTCAGTGACACGTGAACACCGGTAAGTCCTGTGAGCATTTCCAGCAGAGCTCTCTCCTCAGAGGCCATTTGCCTCTTCCTCTTCCAGGAATTCCCACGGCTCTGGTCTGTCACCCACAAGGGGAATTTTTCACGTCTTGAAAAGAGAGAGCTGAGGCACAAACCAAAGCCTTGACCTGGTCTGGAGGCCATGGAAGGACACCAAACACTGTCAGGAAGCCTCAAGGCAATTATTTCCTCTCTGTTAAAATGTAAGTGATAAATCTGTTCCTTTAAATTGCAAGCTATTAATATTTTCCTGTAAGGTGGTTACAGTAAGAGTTGCTTCTGAATAAGCAACCAGTTGGGACTCAACATCTAAGGAACAGGAAGAGCAACAATTTTATAAAATACTCCCCACACAAGATAAAAGGCAGGTAAATCCTTACAGCACTTGATGGTTGTGGCTGTACCATCCTTCCTCACCCACAGCGTGGATCCTGGCAACCTCTGAGGACACCTTCTTCGACCTCAGTCACTGGAATCAGGGCAAAATTAAACTATAGCTGTGACAAAGACATTCATTTCTAGCCATCTAGGAGCTGGAAAAAGAACAAAACTCTCTTGGTTTTGCCACACTGACCAACCAACTCTGTTGTGGTGGGGAGATGCTCTCTGTGACCTTGACAGTAGGATGTGCTGGCCTGATGAATCATGGCATAGTACAACATGCCTAGAGAGGAGCTCCAGAAACGCCTGGACAATGCTCTCAGGCCCAGAGTGGGGTTCTTAGACCTGTCCTGTGCAGGGCCAGGAGCTGGACTTCGATGATCCTTGCGTGTCTCTTCCAGATGAGGTCATTCTGTGAGTTTAAGTAATTCCATGGGAGATGTCCCAGTTTGGAGGATTTCCAGGCTAACAGCAACCTTGGGGCATACACCATAGATCACAGGCCGCCAGCAAAATTTGAACGTGTAGCTGCAGCACACGTGCCTCAGTGATGAGCACCTTGGAGGCGACTTCTTCCAAAAAAAAGGGTGGGATGGCTGTGACTGTGATCAGGACTGTCACAGCTAAACCTCACTCTTTAGTTATTAAAAACACCAGCACTACTCCCTACAGGGCTCTGTCCTCCCCTGTTGCCCCAAAGACACGACCTCCTGGATTCCCATTTGCTGAGTGTGAATGCTGTGGTATACACTTCTCACAGAATAATGTGTGTTTTCATGAACCACAGACTCTACACATGCAATCCCAGACCCAAAGAAGTACCATTCAGACACCCATTTTCCCATCACCTCTCCTTGGTGTTTGTTACTGGCTCCTGACAGAGAGCAGACACACAGCTAGAGGCGAGACAGCGTTGAAAATGGCATGAAATACTTGGTGGCAGCTAAGCTGTACATCCTCATCCCTCCGCAGCCAGCTCCAGGATGACACAAAACACACCGAGAATGGCAGAACAACCTGGCATGGAACTCCCTGTGCGGGGTGAAGGATGCAAATGCACTTAAAACATTAGAATAATTAGGCAAAGCATCCCAATTAAAACATGGCCTGAACCTTCCTTGACACCTTCTGCTGATTACTGACAGTGCATTTTCCGGGGTCTATTTTTAACTCTTGGCCCCTGAGCTCCTGAATCATACATAATTCAGAGATAATAAAACTTTAAAAACCAGGACAAAGTCTCCTAGGAGGAACTGTCTCTGCAAACACATACGTTCACAGCAGCACAACCAGGATGGGCAGGAGGAGAAGCCCAGCCAGTGCTGCCCAGGCCCAGCTAAGGCAGAGATGGGGACAGGCTGGAGGCACTGCTGTGCTGAGACAGGGTGCTCCAGACACGCCAACACAGACACACGGTGCCATAGGAAGAGTATAAATAACAGACAAAAGAAATCCCCTTTTGTTACCAGAATCCGCAAATCCCAAATCAGTTACAAGTTGACTTAGGAAATGGAGCTTTTTCCCATGTTATAGTAAAATGGGAACAATACTTTGTGAGTGGAAGTAACTCTAATTGTTTTAACTGATGTTATTTTAGTGTTGTTTAGGTTTATTGTTTATTTGTATGTATTTCCTCTACCCTGGTAAGGCTTAAAAACAAACTGTACTGTCAGCAGTAAAGCATCCCATCCATAAATAAATACATTTATCCAGTAAGTGTGGATATAACCACACCATTGCTTGGAGTCCTTAAATGCAGAATATTTAAAGAATTGCCAAAATAAATTGTGTTGATGACCTGGCTTTGCTTCTCCCTGGAAAAAGGAGCCTTTTTCAGCTAATATTGGGAATAAAGACAGCCCACATTGCTTGAGACCAGGAGGCACCACACACACTGTTTGGCGTGCAGTCCATCCTGGCGGCCCAAGATCATCCTGTGAAAGGGCTGCACTACTCTGAAAAGCTTTTCCCACATTTCCCTTGGCTTGCACCAGCTTGGGGGCGAGGGAGGAACTGCTTTAACTGGGACTTTAGAGTGTTACGAGGTTGCTATTGGAATATTTATAATTCGAGCTATTTCAGTCCCCTCAGGAACCTCACTTTTCTTTAAAATATAAATTTCTTCTATATTTGTCATGTTCCCCAGTCTGGCTTTTCCCATCCCTTGTGCTCTTCAGGGCCTACCACCCCCATCTGTGCACCCTGGTGTGCTGTTTGGCCTCCTCTCTCCAGCTGAGATGAAGTGAGGTCAAATGGCAGGAGGTTCCTCAGCACCTCCCCACTGTTCCATCATGGTGGGTAGTGTCACAAGGAGGAGACTTACAGGCAGAACTGGGATAAACTTTTAAGGTGATCTATAAACAGACCCAGTAGGACCTCAGGGAGTTTAGGAACCTCTAAGATGGAACGTTTCTGTGCTATCCCCAGTACAGCCTCTTCTGGCCAGGTATGCTTGAAGCTCAGTGTTGCTCTCAGGTGATAAGGGCTGCATCCAAGAGTATTTTCATTTCATCATTACTATTAAAAAAAGGTTTGCTTTCCATGGCCATCTGTGCAATCCCCCAGGACCAGGCCCTCCACTCATCTTTTAGGTGGACCAGGGTTTCAGCCAGAAGGAGCTTCAGATTGTGCAAGCTCCTGGAATTTGGAACAGCCCAACAGTGATGAAACCCCATATTTACAGAGTGACAATTTCACAGCCTTACACAGCACGTGGCTTCTCTTTTCTTTCACCATAGGTAAATCCAGAGTCACTAGGTAAACCTCAATGCTCAGTCCTTGGCACTTCCCACTGGACACCTTCAAAGTGCATGAAGCTTTTCAACACCACAAGATTGCAAGCAGCAGTTTATAATTGAACAAACTCCTTTTTTTTTTTTTTTTGCCATGATCTGTATCCCTGTGATCCATACCCTGCACTATATCAAAGTAAAAGGGAATTTTGGCATCAACTTGAATAGGGTTGTGGTGGTGGCAGCCCCTCTTGGTCCACTAGTGAATGTTTCTGACAGACCTTCATGTGGTCTGTGGAAAGCATGGTCCTTTCCTTTTCCAAGTCCCTTGTGTTGTGCTGGAACCATTCTCACACAAAAAATATTCCTGCCTGCTGTTGGCTGAAGACAGAGCCAACACACTTTCCTCAGGACTGTGCCACAAAGAGATGCCTTTTCTCCTCTCTGAAGTTGCTGCTTAGTCTAGCTCAGCCCAGAGAGATCAAGTGAGGATCCCATGTCTCAGCCACCCTAGTTTGGAAAACATTCCAAAGTGTGCATGCCAATTTAACCCTGCAAAAGCCTTACTCTTCCCTTTGAAAAATCCCAGTCCTTCATGGGAGTGTGGGCTGTGCAACACAAGGGTTTGACTCACTCCTTGCCAGTTTACTGGCAGTTTGAACCTGGGTAGAAGAAATTGCTCCTTGAGCGTCTGTCTGATCCCTCCCAGGATTTTCCTTTTATGCATTGAAGATCTAAGATTCCTCCTGCTGTAATGGGCTTTAATGCAGGGAAAAGCTCAGAAAACATGATGCACTTGCCACAGAGTATCAACCATATCACATCATGTATTAATTACGCTGGTGGTTCTTCACTGATGTTCTGCAGGCTTCTGGGAGTCACAGGCTACTTTGAACAGTAAAACAGGGATGAGTAAGGAAGGCATGTTTGTAGCTGCTTTACAGCAGTGTCCAAATGTGACACCGGAAATGGATCTGGCATCTCCACCAAAAAAAGAATCCTGAAAAACTGTTTTCTATCCAAAGTTGCTAGAGGACAGGCAGCAGGATGGCCATATCCATCATATCTGTTCTCCTGTGTCTTGCAAAGTCTGAACCTCAACCATGACAACTCCACAGACTGTTGCACCATTCAAACACCAGCTTTCCTGCCAGAGAAAGCAGAAGTTACAGCTGCTTTTGAGATGACTACCAGGTGCTGGGTGAAGCCTCTTCAATTAATGTCATGTTGGTCACAAGGACGCACCTTCAGGTGTTTCATCAGGTCCAAATTGAGGACAAAAAAGATTAGATTGAGATTGGATATTAGGAAAAATTTATCCATGGAAAGGGTTGTCCAGCCCTGGCACAGCTGCCCAGGGCAGTCCTGGAGTCCCTGTCCCTGGAGGGATTTAAAAGCCATGTGGATGTGGCACCTGGGGACATGGGCCAGTGGTGGCTTTGCCCATTCTGGGGTTGGACTTTATGATCTTAGAAGTTTTTTCCAACCTAAACAATTCTTTGAATCCATAAGAATCTGCACCAAAACTCAAGAAACCACACAACTCCTGGACACATTTTCATGTGTCAAGAGACCAACACCAAAGACCTCGCTTCCTGGGATGTCTTGGGTCAGGATGCCCCTTGTCACTACAGCTTTTTCAGCTGCTTTCTAATCTTCTTGATGCCCTTGTAGCTGGCAGAATTGGGCCTATGATGGGCTCAGCTACAGAAGCTGACAAGGGTCTGAGATAGTGGCCACCAAGACTGGAATGGGCAATGAGCTGAACAGGGCATGATAAGAGAACTGCAGATGCACTCTGTGATGAGCAACTTGGAAGGAGACATCAAACTGCTTGCTACCAGAGATATGGCAATTTTGGCAACCAGCACATCCCCCATGTCCATTCAGCCAGCTCCCTTCTCTGCCCAGGACTCCTGCCCATCACCATGAGCACCACAGCCACAGGCATCCTACAGATGCTCTGCCTCCAAAGTGGTTCTGAAGTCACAGAGGGACCCTACAGGAAGACCAGGATGCAAAACAAGGTCTCCCAAGCTACACTCCCTGCTCACCTGGGTAGATCTTCTGTGGCCTTAAATTAGGTGGACACGTATCTCACCAAAAGTGGTTTTAGACATCCCCAGTGGCATTCTCATACAGCTGAAGGAGGGTGGATTTAAATAAGATATCAGAAAGGAATTCCTCCCTGTGAGGGTGGGGAGGCCCTGGCACAGGGTGCCCAGAGCAGCTGTGGCTGCCCCTGGATCCCTGGGAGTGTCCAAGGCCAGGGTGGATGGGGCTTGGAGCAACCTGCGATAGTGGAAGGTGCCCCTGCTCATGGCAGATGGTTGGAATGAGATGGTCTTTAAAGTCCCTTCCAACCCAAGCCATTCTACGATATTGCTGTTTGCATGCTTCATTTACACCCATTTACAGGATGCTACAGGCACATGGGGCCCTTCCTCCTGCCTGCATCTCTACTGGGATTGGAGACAACCCAGAGAACCAGGATCTCTCAAGCATGCCCTTCCCAAAACCAAGTCACCAGACATCTCTGACTCTGTGCTTGGCAGCCTCAACCTTTCTCTCCTTATCACTGCCAGAAATTATTCATTTAACATCCCTGGCCTTCCGCCAGCAAGAGCACGGCATGAGAGCAGAACCACCTCCTCCTCTCCTCCTGTGAACCAAAGCAACAAAAGTGAGGCTCTTAATCAAATTAAAAAAAAAAATTCCCACCAGCTAAGAAAAGCTGGAGGTTAATATAAATTCCATGGGTTTGAGGGGGAAATGGAGCTGCATTCAAAGACTCGATGGCTAACCACACTTCCTCAGTTTGGCAACTGCCCGCTCCTCCGGCAGAGTTATTGAGGAAGTTAGACGAGTGCTGTATTTGTTCCAGCTGCAGATTTCCCTTAACCCCTGGTAGTGGTGTTTTCAAAAAACACAGATCTTGTTTTCTTGATGGTGGTTTTTCATTTTTGTGTGTGCCATGGCTACAGTTATTAGCTTTAAGTGCTGTCATTTGTAGATTAAAACTGAAGAAAAAAAACCTGGCTGCCATTCTAAGAAGTCCAGGCTGGATGAGCAAAACGAGGGATTAGAAGAAGGCTTTCAGGAATTAGCTTGGAACAGGAAAGAAGAAGATAAAGCCATTATAAAAGCTTGTGCTAATACAGGAGTCCTTTTTGTTGTGTTAATGCAGCCCCACAAATTCCTATGAAGATTCATTAGTCAGGTCATAGAATCTGCTCTCCTTCCTTCTTTGATGATAAAATCAAGAATATTTTACTCCATTAACATGTTCATTTCTCTCAACTGAGAGGAAAGAAATTATATACTTTTCCAAGACTGTGTTTGTGATATACAGAAGGCTACAGGTGAGGCTGATGCCTTCAGAACAGAGAAACACAAATGCTGAAATTCAGGTACCTGTTTAGAGGCCACACTGTTTGGATGCAAGGTGAGCACAAGGTATTAACACAGAATAATGCGACTGAGCTGGGATACGCGGCACTGTCCCCTTCCAGCATCCCAGACCTGCCATGGCACCCGTTGTCCCATGGAACTTCAGTCCAGTAAAGCACTTACTTTATGCGATTCTGCTCCTAAGTCTACTATTTGCCTTGGCCTGCAGCCAGCCAAGCACTTAGGCACATGCTTAAACTTAAGCACAAGAGTAAACAGATTGAAGTCAGGGGGACTTAAAATTAAGCACATATTTCAAGGATTTGCTGGATAAGGGCCTTAACCCCAGTGTGCAGCATTTAGCTGGGATGATTCCCAGCTGATTAGCTCCCCCTTTTCCCCGACCTCCCCTCCGCTAGACTGGGAAACAAACAGTTTCTGTTTTGCCACCACACTAAAGACCTGGCTTTAAAGAAACTTTGTCAAGCCTCCAGGCAAAGCATGTCTTTCTTTAATTATACCTGCCTGTGAAATACCTTCCAGAAATCCCCACCCAAACAAAGCCTTAGGAAAGGAAATAACGGAAATTCTTGATGGTTTCCACGGGGGAAGCGATCCTAACCAGTGAGACAAGGCGCACGTAAGATCAGGCTGATGACTGTTCCTACTGTACACAGCTCCCAACACGGGGAGACTCCTTAAAGCTGCAGCAGAAACTCCCAGCTACCTCAGCTCTCACCTCCCACGGCAGGATACTCCCTGAACCCAGCCCCTGGACGTGTCTTTCTGCATGTGTTTAGGTCTGAAGAGCCATTTGGTGGGCACACAGGGGAAGAAAAGAGATGTGGCAATACAAAATCCATTAAACCAACCCATACCCAACTGCAGCACCCAATGAGGAATCTTTCAAGATGCCAAATAGCTTCCAAAGGGCTGGAGATCATTTGCAGGACTGGGGTATATTTTGCTGTTCAGTGCCTTTTCGTATGAACTTTTAAACTTCATTTCACTTGCAGCAACCCATGCAGGGATCTTGGTGGCTGTGGGTAGGTGGGCAGCTCTGGCAGAGTTTCTGAAAGCCCTCTTGGCAAACAGGCAGCCACTCCAATCAGGCAAGTCTTGGACAAAATAGACATGGAAAAGGTTAGAAACCTGGACACAGAAGATGCAGGTTTTCTGTGGATTTCTTTGGAAACAGAACTGTGCTCATCAAGGAGCAGCAACTTGCCTGGACTTGACAGTGGACTAAGGGACCATCACCAAGTCCCACTCCTATCCCTTACCTATTCCCCTATAATTCTCTTCTAACCATCCTCTGCTGCATTACCCTCTGCTCCTGAACAGTCAGTCCTTCCCACCAGGGCTTTAACTTCTGATTTACCTGTGCTAAACATAGCAAAGGCACCAAGTAACCAAGTGCCTTTGGAAAAGCACCTGCAAAAGATGCCTGGATTCCTCCATCTAAACTGCGAATTGCTCTCGGCGACCACTAAATCATCAATTTTTACATGCAGAAAGACTTCTGTGCTGTCAGAACACCTCATCTTTTAATCCAACCTCACATCAGGAGAATTACCTTAGATCTCCCAGAAGAGCACAGCCACCAGCTGCTGCACTACAGCACAACCTTGCCATTCCTGAACCAACAACTCTCAGAAGCTGAGGACTGGCAGAATAAATTCAAGTCCTGCCTTGTATGCAAATCATGCCATGAAAAGATGCAGCAAGTGGAAGTCAAACAAGGCAGTTTTCTTCTCCTTCAGACAGGAATGTCAGGATGGTCAAGTAGTCACAGAGCTCCACTTCTAACTCAGCAAGTTCCCAGCCTAAAGTACTCTTGCAACCCTTGGAGCTACTTTAACTCCATTTCTGTGGCTTCACTGGCCATGGGCAGCTAGGCACTGTTTCTCTGGAATACCAGCAAAGGAGCTGTTTCTTGGAATTCCTTCGCACTTCACCTGCCCTCCACCAAGGTCAACACTGTCAATGTAATTATCATTTATACTTGGAAGCACCACCAAAATCCTGGAGCTAGACACTGTGGGCAGGGATCAGAGAACTCCTCCAGCACCAGGAGAAAAGGTTGAAAGCAGAACCTCCAGCTTGCTTGCTTTTGCCTTCAAACACGGGCATTTGTATAAAAAGTTTAAATTACAAATCTGTTTGCCTAAAAACTTAAAAACTGAACTACAAAGAGTTTTCCTTCCAACTAAAAGAAAGTGTGTAGCACGTGTAGTCCCAACACCATGGCACTGCAAGAGGGGTGGGGGTGAGACCCTGAATTCCACCCTGGCCATGAGCATTCTCAATGTTCCCTCAGGATTCTGGGTAGGACATGGGACAACTCTCCCCCACCACTGACAGGTTTCCATAACCATGTTTGGTCTTGCTTCAGCTCTTGGAACACTTGCAGGAGAAGAGGAGCTTCCACCCGCCCGCCCTGATGAGGCAGGCGGGGGGAAAGAGGAGCCGGCGCGGTGCTCCTCGGATCATGTCAGGTCGCACGTACGTTTGAAGTCGGCCACCGCGTTCTCAGCAGCCAGTAGCAATCTCGCAGCGGCTGCTTCCTCCGCTGCTCACAGAGCTGATCCTCAGGAAAGCTCTGTAGTGCGAGGAAATCCTGGCCATCGCCAGCGAAGCGTTATCGACACAGCGAGGAGATAATAACGGCAGGAACTGCCTTACAGCGAGATCGCCACCGTGATCCACGTGGCCGCGCGGTGCCAAGGGCCAGTGAGCCGAGACGCGGCCAGGCTAGGTCACACATGCTGTTAGATGGTTAATTGTGTCAAAAAAAAAAAAGGGTGGGTTCCTACAACTTGATGAGCATCATACGCTCTTCCTCTGGCAAACGCATCAGGTTTTCAGTGTGCAATGTGACTTCTTGTGTTGAACTCCACGTCTCTTAGAAGGCCACAGGTCCCACCTCCTCCTTTGGGAGGAGGTACCATCTAGCCTTGGTAGATGCCACCTGGAAAGAGAATCACCATTCATCATGGCATAACCTAGTGTGGGCTGCAGGTTTTGTGACTGCTCTGATTCAGCAGAAATATCACAGAAACCAGAGCAGCTCTCTGACCCCTGTACAGCCTCCTTCCCCGAGAGATGCAGACGGCCTTAATGACAGACAGGACTGGTGGGCACATTATTGTGGCCCCATAGCACTTCTCAAAGACCTTCTACCCCAGCGTCTGTTGGCTCAGACCTTCATGGTATGTGACATACACACGAAGAGTAGCAGGCATGCCATTAAAAGTGCTGGCTTGGAAAACAGAGTGCTGTCAGGTGGTGGTGAATCCCTGGAAGAAGCACAACATGTCAAACAGCTGTGCCTCCTTCAACCCCACCCCTGCTGGAGACTGCACACCTGCAGTGCACAGACTTTGCACCTGCACTATGGGAGCAGCAGAAATTCCCCCTTGGACAAGCCAAGAAATGGACGAGGTAAAGGGCTGGTGAGACAGAGGGATGACCTTCCCTGGGTGTGGATTTGGCCACTTGTTGAGCAGGGCTGGGGAAGATGCTGTGGTGGCATTGTGAAGGAGCACCTAGGCAGGCTAAGGGGATGGATTTCCCCCCGCCATGAGAAATACCCATCGGTACCTTCTCCAGGCATAACAGTACACCAGAAATAGAGCTCCTCTGAGACTTCATTTTGTTTTTTTTTTCTTCTTTTTTTTCTTTTTCGCAAGATTACTGAGCTCGCGGAGTCCCTCTTTAATGTCACATGCGCAGCTCAGGTCCCTCAGGCCCCAGCAGAAGCAGCCTGGGATATTTGCACAGACCCCTCACAATGGAAGGAAGAGGGTGTAGGAGGGAGGATCAGGCTGCTGACCCCTTTATTGTTCTTGGGCCAGAAGAAAGCTTCCTCCTGGCTTAAGAGCCACGGCGCTGAAAAAGTTTTCCAGCCAAAACGAGT
>VZTX01005996.1:8912-24965 GCA_013400915.1 Pardalotus punctatus | reverse complement strand
TTTTTTTTTTTTTTTTTCCACTGCACAGCTAGATTGTTAAAAAAAGCTTCCCATTCAAGCAAGAGGGGAAAATGCCTAGCTAGCAGGTGGAGATTCATGGAGGCTCAGCAAGCTGAATCTTGGCACAGATTCACCATGCAGAGCTTACGAATGCACAACACAGTCAGATTAAAAGTTAAAAGATAAGAACAATTTTGTCTTTCCTTGTGCTTCCTCTGTTCTTGCCAGGTTACTTACATGGCACGCATTTTGGGAGATGCACTGCTTGTACTGATAGCATCTGCTTAACTTTTTTGCAGATACATTAATTCTTACTCCCCTTTTACAGCTGTAATACTTAGGAGTGATTAAATACCTCACCTCTACACTCCTTCTCTACCTGTTTGCAATGTGGGCATTCACAATACAGCAGGAACCAGAGGAAAACCACAACACCAACCCTGCTCCATCCTTCCTGCACAAAGAGGCATCAAAACCACCTGGCAAGTGGCATCAACCATGGAGAACATTATATCTTATTTCACAGAGGAAGCACATTATGTCTTATTTTACAAAGGGCCCCTTCATCTCATTTTTAAAACCCATCTGAAAAAATGGGAGTCAATTTGACTAAAGGACACAGTGACTTAGAAATCTAGTGTTATGTTGTTCCAAATGTTCTGAAAATTGCTCTTTATAAACCTGCAGTATACCTTATTTACTGTGCAGGAAAAAAGGGTTGTGTGAGTATTCCTATCACTGTACAGTACAGAAGCCTCCTGCAGATGCTGAGCCTGGGCTGGTGTGGGACTGCTGGCCCGGTTGGCTGTTTCTAATTGTTTCCAATCAGCTGCTCTAATAACAATTCTAATCTTGTCTTCTAAACAAGATGTGCAGACCCGACATATGGCACTGTCCAGTGGTTTGGCAAAACCAACTTATCAGCAGAAGAAATGTCTCCAAGAGAAGATTTCCATTCCTGCATACAATGTGGCTGTGAGACATCAGCTGCAGTCTCAACCCCATCTTTTACAGCTGTTCTGATTTTTTTCTTCTTCCATGCCCTGAATGATAGGGACAGGAAAACCCGACCTATAGAAACATAGAACTATTATGGCTGGAAAAGACCTCTAAGATCACCAACTCCAACCATTCCCCTGGCATTGCCAAGGCCACCACTAACCCATGTCCCCAAGTGCCACATCCACACGGCTTTTAAATTCCTCCAGAGATGCGGACTCCACCACTATCCTGGCCAGCTGTGCCAGGGCTGGACAGCCCTTTCTGTGAAGAAACTGTTCCTAACACCCAATCTAAACCTCCCCGGGTGCAACCTGAGGCTTTACCTCTTGTTCTGTCATTTGTTACATGGGAGAAGAGCTCAACCCCCACCTGGCTGCACTGTCAGGGACTGATTGTATCTCCATCTGCAAAGAACCTGCAGAAAAACAGCGATATCCATCTGAACAGCCCTGCTGAGCCACTTGATGCCAGCACACATTTATGTGGTTTGACCAACCAACAACCACCGAGGAATCCAGAAATACCAGGGAAGCCCGTTGAGGCTGTCACCACCCAAAGGACCTGTTTAATGTTTTCACAGTTTTATGAATCACACTGGTGCCATCTCCTTCCCTGAAATCTTGCTGGGGAGAACAGTGGAAGCCCTGTCACCGACAGGAACCTTAACCAGGTCAGCACACACCAGGATCTTTCCTCCAACATCCACAGATGTTTACATTTAGGATGCCTGGATCTAGGAGACTTGGATCCAGAGTGATTTAAACACTGAAATCTATCAAGCAATGCAAAAATACAGCTCCAGCCCAGAACTGGATGGCAGAGGAGCCAGACACTGATTGTGGCATCCTCAATGGTCCAGTGCCTCTTCCCATGTCCTCCACATGATGTGCCACCAAGCCAGAGTTCCTAGAGCAAGGGAGAAGTTAGAGACCTTCCTGGAGACCACAGTATTGCAGACACAGCACTCACCCTTCTCTGTCTATGTGAGGCAATGGGTGTTTGGAGGTGTTTCGCAGCTTTCTGTGAAACTGGGTGAAATCTAGTTTTTCAGGCTGCAAGTCCCACGTTGCACCACTAGGAGAGAAAAACAGGAAAAAACAGAGGAAGAAAGTCTACTACTGATTAAACACCACCGAGCTGAAGAGCAGAGGGCACATCAGAGCCTGCAGACAAGGAAAGCTAGCATTTCAGGGAGCACCACTCCCTGCTGCAGAGCACATGGATGTGAGCCTCCTACCTGCACACTGATGAACCTCTTTTAATTTAATTTTTTCTTGTCTTTTAGGTATGCTGAGCTCTTGTGGCTTGATCTAAGCCTCTAATTTTGATACAGAACACACCCTGCAAGATAAACTTGCTCTCTGTATCAAGGGGGTATTGCAACAGGTACTGGTCTGGTCCATGCAGTGATGTTCTCTCTGGTCCTGTGCAATCTTGTCTGCTCCAATGACTCAGTCCCTGCAGACCATGCATAAAACTGGACAGAAACCGTATTTCACTGCTCCTGCCACACTGAGGCAGCAGCTGAAGAGCTCTTCCCAGCAGCTAAGAATCCAACAACACATGATGGTACCTCAAGTAAATGCGAGAGTAAAATCCTAGAGCAGCAGCTCAGAGCTGACTCAAGTCTTGCCTGTGCAGTTCTGGGGTGACTACAAGTAATTGTACTGGTACCAGTTTCAGGTGTTTGGACTGCAAACCCATCCAGTGGCCTCTCCAAAGCAAACAGGATGTTTTCAATAGATTGTGCTTGGTGCCACAGGCTAAGTGGGGATGGGGAGGAGGAAGAGCAGTGATGCCAGCACCACCAGGGTACTCTCTGGTGCTTGGGTACCAGCAGGATGGACACACTGGTGAAGGCTAAGAAAAGGCATAGTCCACCTAAGAGTCCATCTTTCTCTTAAGCCACTTTAAAACCAGCTTACCTGAAGGAGTCAAAGGTGTTGGCAGCCCAGATGTCTGTGCCCAGCACGTCAAGGTTGCTCTCCTTGTTGCCATTCTAGGAGAGAGGGAAAAGCAGTTACTTGCCAGAATGCACACTGAGCTATCCAGACCATGGCACAGCCTCTCCCACCACCAGCCATGGAGGTGTCTTGGCTCTCCACAAGGCATCCCGTGCTCCTGTGTGAATCCATGCTCACTGCCACACAGAGACCCCTCAACTGCTGCAGAAGTGCACTGAGAAGGCAAGGAGTGACAGTTTCAGCCCTGGGGACACAGAGCTGTGCACAACACGGAGCAGACAAATGCACAAGCTCAGCTCTGACTCCAGCCTTCTCCTCCTGCCCCACTGTCCGCAACCACCACGACCCACAAAGGTCCAGTGGGCAGGCTGAGATTCACAAAATCACAGAATCATTCAGGTTGGAAAAGACCTCCAAGATCATTGAGTCCAACCTGTGCCTGATCCCTACCTTGTCACCAGCCCAGAGTACTGAGTTCCATGTCCAGGTGTTCCCTGGACACCCCCAGGGATAGGGACTCCAGCACCTCCCTGGACAGCCTGTTCCAATGCTTAACAATCCTTTCTGTGACAAAATTCCTGCTGATGTCCAACCTGAGCCTCCCCTGGCCCAGCCTGAGACCATTCCCTCTCCTCCTGTCCCTGTTCCCTGGGAGCAGAGCCCAACCCCCCCGGCTGTCCCCTCCTGTCAGGAGCTGTGCAGAGCCACATGGAACCTCCTTTTCTCCAGGCTGAGCCTTTTCCCAGCTCCCTCAGCCACTCCCGGTGCTCCAGCCCCTTCCCCAGCTCCGTTCCCTTCCCTGGACACGCTCCAGCCCCTCAATGTCTCTCTTGTCCTGAGGGGCCCAGAGCTGTCCCCAGGGCTGGAGGTGCCCCAGCAGAGCCAGCAGAGGGACAGGCACTGCCCTGGGGCTGTGGCCACACCATGGCTGGGACAGCCCAGGGGCCATTGGCCTCTTGCCCACCTGGGCACCCCTGAGCTTGTGTCCAGCCGCTGGCACCAGCACCCCAGGGCCTTTCCCCATGGCTATTATAAGAAAACTCCAGCCGACTGCAAAACACCTTGAATTTTCCTGTGCAGCTGCATTTCGAGAAATGGACAACCCCGAGCACGACCATCTAAAGCAAAGACCTCACATATGTTATTCAAAGCCCATTTACAATCACCAACCCCCACACATCCTCCCTGCACAAAGAGGGCTGCCCTCTCCACCTTTTACAGGTAAAGTAAAGCAGGTTGGATTTCGCCATTCAAGACCATTCAAGAAAACAGACTTGACTCAGTCTGGATGGATTCAATGCACAGCAAATAGGGAATCCCATATTAACCAATTTTCCTGTCAACATTTCTTATTCAGATTACTCATAATCTTGCACATATTCAGATTATTTAAGCATTTCAGCCCAAACGGTTCCACTCTGTCAAAACACATGCTAGAGAAGGTGGATAACAGCCATTCCCCATCATATGAATGTAATTTTCAAATATTATGAATATTAACCAAGACACTAAAAATTCATAAAAAATGTGACCATTTCTTAATGAAGTCCCAGAGCCCACAATCTGCTCACAAAGACAGCAACACTTTTCCAACCAATGTCAGGACATGTGTCCTCAGTGAACAGATGCTTACTTACACTTCGCAGTCATTCCCACCACAACAACCAATTTAGACACCAGAAACTCCAAACACAGACACGTTGCTCCCTTTTTTGTCTCCTCCAAGGGGGTTTAAGGATTATGATTTTAACCCCTGGGGATCTGCAAGTTGATATGTCTCTGCTCAGAAACAATCTACCAGAAATACATAACTCCTCTAATTATAGAAGCTGAACTTTTTATTTTTGGCAAATGTGAGCATGATTTTCTCCCACCAAGGAGAGGAATTAGTATTTTAAATCCTTACAAGCATCCAAATGCAGTATAATGTGCAGGTTATCATAGCTATCACACACGGAAGAGGGACCTCTTCTTGCAGACAAATCCATTTCAGGTGGTGAGGAGGTCAGACAGGTCCGAGACAGCAGCTGGATGCTTTCACCCAAACCTGGTCCTCCTAGAAGATGTCCCCATAAGCTTTTGGAGACACTCCAAGCATCAGCCAGACTCCACGGAGATGGTGCCGGAGCCCAGTGATAACACACTTTGTCATTAAGTCATGAGCCACTGTGGCAATTTCAAGACACCTTTTTGGTCTTCCATGACCTGTCTTTAGAACCATTTTCTGTCTCAGCTCACAGGACAGGGAGCAGCCTTGCAGCCCTGTGCTGCAGGGTGCTTACTAAAATGCTCACAGCACAGTGCCACGACTCAATAATAAGACTTCAAAAGGCCAATTCTCAAATCCAGGTACAAAAAAAAGATTAAAAATTGCATGTATTTAAGAACAGCAATGACTTGCTGTCAGTCCCTCCAGAATTGCAATTATAACCACCAGCAATTTTAACATGAAGCTCCCAGTGACCCAACCCTCAGCTTTAGATAATCTTTTTCACTGAGAAGGAGTTAGTACTGCTGAAAATTAATTAATTCACTAAGAATGATGATTGAGAGACACACTTTCAAGAGTAACACCCATGCTGCGAGAGATGAGAGATCCAGTAAAGCAGATCCTACACATGGAGTGGTTTAAATTCACACCCACAACCTCTGTCCTCCAGCCCCTGGGAGCAAAAATGACCTCCAACCACTGCTGCCCGGCCCCTGTAGCTGCCCACACAAACAGGGATGGACCCACGTGGGCTCTGGCTGTTTATGGTGCATGCAGCTTCAGCAAATTCCCCACCAAGTCAGCATTTGCATGCATGCAGCCGCTTTCCAAAGCCCAGCTCAGCGTTCTACCTCTTGCTGCTCCTCATTACCATCCTCCAGAAAACAAATACAAAATCATGCCCTTCATTGCACAACTGCAACCCTGTTAGATGGCAACTGCACACAGAACATCACGTGGCCACCTGGGTCCCTGCTATAAATTCAGGGATTATCCTGTGCCATGTGTTACTTAAGCATTTTTCAGTTCTGAGCTTGAGGAGCTTCCCCCACTTTTCTTCCTTCTCAGCTGCCTACAACCCCTGGCTGCACTTTGGTAGAAAATAAAAAAAGATGAGATAGATACTGAACTGTCTGAAAAGGTTCCAATTAAGGGCTTCCTTGTTGAAAACTGCAAGTTTTTGTATGAAAAATACAGATAAAAATACAGACATTTTGAGGAAGACAGTATTATCCCTGCCCAAAGAAGGAAGGATCTGTGGAGTCTTATTCCCACCATCACTTTCTAGATACAACCTGGTTCTGTGGGTCCTTTCCCACCACAGCATGGCTCAGGAGGAAAAGCCATTTCTTCAAACTTTTCAGGAGGGTAAAATGGATGAATGGATCAGGACTTTGACCACTGGTACCAAACCTTGAGTCTGCCCTCTGCTTCTGGCACAATCGGTGCTCATGCGCGCACACGAAGAGCAACTCCAAGAGAAGATAGGAGGACAGAGGTTGAGACTAACAGGAACAGTCCCTAGTCTGAGTTCAAGGATGGACCTAAAACCATATAAAAAGTGAATTCTTAGAATCTTTTGCAGGACAGGAAGGTAACTCCCCATCTAGCCCTGCAGGCAACTCACACAGAAGGCAGCTGGAATCAAGGTCACCGTTTAACATCATCTATGTGCTATCCACTCATCTTTCAACTTCTAATGAAGACCTGCCAGAAAAGAATTACAGACATCTCTTGATTTCCCAAAACTGAAATACTCCAAGACTCCAAATACAGAAAAAACCCCTGATTTCCTTTGCATTTAACCAGCTGACAAGGGACTTCTTTCTCAATATTAAGGCACTTAGCACACCTCAGTGGGTCACACACCATGAGTGAACTAAATAGGTCTTTGAAGTGTCCTTCATAGCTGACATGCACCCACACCTCTGTGTGACACACACCACAAACATGTCGTGAGGAGGATGCCCCAGCAAGCAGCAAGCACAGGACACAACTTCAGCACATGACTACCAGGTATACCTTGGTCAATTGCCTGAACTGGCTGCTTCTCCCGTGGCTGCCAGACCTGGATCCAGAGCCCTGCCCAGAGCCTGACCCCGGCCGGGATCCTGTGCTCCCACTGCTGCTGTGATCCCACTCTTCCTGAAAACAACAAACAAGTCACTTTAGTCAAGGGCAACTCCGTCCCACACACTCCAAAACCACTGACCTGGTGCAACAGGAGAGCTCCAGCTCCCAGGCCACACGTGCCAGCACCTACAAAATCATGCCCATGACCCACATCCTGATTGTGGGGCTTCCTCTGAGTCCTTTAACATGTTCTATTTACACATTGCAAAGGTATGACACTGTGGGAGGCTCTGATGAAGACAAGATTTGGCCCTTGTGCTCCAGTGTACGCATGGGGAAAAATAATACTTACCTTCTTTATCTTCATGAGGATTCATTACACATATTCACCACGCTGCATCCTCTAAGGCTGCTTAAGGGTATTCGGACAATGTCCTTTAACATGCTTTAACTTTTGGTCAGTCCTGAATTGAGCAGGCAGTTGGACTGGATGATGGTTGTAGGTACCTTCCAACTGAAATATTCTGTTCCGTTTCCATTCCATTCCATTCCATTCCATTCCATTCCATTCCATTCCATTCCATATGTTTCACAGAACCACAGAATTCTGAGTTGGAAGGGACCCACAAGGACCATCAAGTTCAACTCTTAAGTGAATGGCCCATACAGAGACCAAACCCATGACCTTGGTGTTTTTAGCACTGTGCTCTGACTAACTGAGCTAATCTCAGGGTCAATTCCATTCCATGCCATTCCATTTCCTTAATTCCCCTGCCAGGCCCAAATCAACTTCTCAGTCAGTCTTTTCCGCTGCTCAGCCCCCTGCTACAGTCCAGTTACTCATAGAGCTGAGAATTATTGTAGTTCACCAGGAGACACATCACACAAATAACTATTTTTGTCTCTTAAGGAATTGTGCCTAATGTTCTCCTTTATTCTCTCACTTGTTGTGCTGTCAAGCAACCTGCAGCTTTCTTGTTCAGCCCTCAGGGCATAATGACTCATCTGAAAACCAGAATAACTCACCTGACCAGCTCTATCCAAACACCCCAGAAGGTGCTTGGGGAGAAAGGTGGGTATTGTCAAGATTATTGCTCCAAAAGCTTTGCTCAGAGGCTTGGGAAAGGCTTTTGAAGTGACTAAAATGATTAAAACCTTGTGATATCACCAAGTGCAGAATATTCAACTCTTTCAAGTACTCTGAAAATCTGGGAAACACAAAGGGAAACCTATATTTTAGGAGTGGTGTGAGGGCTGACACTTCAAGAGGGTTTCTCATGTCTCAGACATCCTCATGGGGCTACACGAGGTCCTGCAGACACTGCCATGGACTAAGGCAAGGGCAGGGCCACCTTGGCCTTCAAATGCCAAAAGGATTCACCACTCAAACTGCTTTTGAACACAACAGCCAAGTCCAGACCATTAATTTGAGGGCACAGACCAGGTCCCAGCTCTGCCACTGCCACCTGACTTGGATGAGGCAGGAAGAAAACTGCACAGCAGAACCCAAACTGCCAAAGGTGATGCTACCCAGCGGTCCAGCATGGACTTGGATGCACACGAAACATGAAAGTATTCACCCAACACGAGGGACTGGAAGCAAAGCATTCCAGTGCTGGTTTCTCCACTGCTTCAGCTGGACATTCTCCATTCTCCAATCTAGTGATTTTCAAGCAAGTTCAAATACAGTGTGGTGTTGACTTCAAAAGACAAGATCATCCGGTTTTCAGGTCGTATATAAATGAAATTTGAAAGGTTGTGGTTATTCCCACTGACAGTTAAAGCACCTTCTTCCTTTCTCATCACATCCTGACCCTCCTGATGGCTGAGAAATACCAAAAGGTACAAAGTTAAGGGAGTTGTTCAATTGGCATGGAGGGAAAAAATCTTGCTGGATGTCAGGCAGGCCACTTTAAGAAGAGCTAACCTTGCAGGCATCCTGAGACGTGAAAAATACCTCTTTTGACACGGGAAAGATGGGCACCAGCTGAAAAGGTGGTTGGGAGAAACGCACCTTCACTGCTCGATGTCTGAAGGATCAACTGTATCCTACACACTGAACATCTTGTTCACCCATGCACACAAAATTTCTGTGCCAAGTGCCACGGTGGGACCAGGGCAGCACATGCACCCTTTGCTTTGAAAGACACACTGAAAATAAACACTATTCACTTATATTCAGCTGACCCAAATTTTGATGTGGCTTTCTGCAGACAATCCAAGGTGTTGCAAATTCCAGAAATGCAGCTGGCCACAAAAAAAGGCTTGTGAGAAACGAGGATATTGATACCACTGTATATCAATGTCCAATGAGAAAAGTCACTGGATACAGCACAAACCAGTTAGATCCCAATCATGGGTGATTCTACTAAATCAGATTGTCTTCCGTCTCTAACTCGTGGCCTGGGGCTTTTGCCCTGTTTACATTCCTTATCTTTATCAAGCACTGATATTAATATTGAAAACAGAATCATTTTTAAAACAGAATTGCTAAACTAAAAACTGTTGAAACTCCTGTTGAAGCTGCAACAGTCCAAATGAGTATGGTCTGAATACACTCAGGTTCAAACTCACCACCACAGCCAAGGTCAGCATTCTCCCCAAATTTCTGACTAATTGCTGTAGATGAACAACTTTTTACTGGTACCTTACTGACAGGGATTCAAATCTCCAGAACGAAAATACATCCCTCAGAAACAATCCCAGATATTTCTGGCGGCTTTGTGTCCAGTAATAAAGCTGGACCTTACTGATAGGGACTCAAACCTCTAGAATGAAAATACATCCCTCAGAAACAATCCCAGACATTTCTGGTGGCTTTGTGTCCAGCAATAAAGCTGTTCCATGCTAAAACAGACCCTCTCTGCAGACCTTCTGTGGGAGCAGGGATGCTCACACCAACCTCACAAGTGATGCTTGAGGAGTGGGTGAGACCATGCAGGTAAGGACTGTAACTTAAAAAACCAACCAAGCAACAAAACCCCTTCAACAGCATCATTGCAAAGCCCACATGAACCCATTCTCAAGCCCACAGCGGCTTCTGTTGGAGTCCAGCAGAAAGCCATGGCATGGCACTGGTGAGACTGACACTGCTCTCCGTCTCTCCTGCACCACCACCTGCATGTTTTCCACACAGGGCTCTTGCTCAACAAACCCAGCGCGCTGCAGAACAGAACTGTCTGCCAAAGCTGACAAACAGCAGTAATGGCACAAAGCTCTCCACCCCTTGCCTCCTGCTGACCCAAGCCCCCATCACCTGGCCCTGTTACTCTGACGTGCTCTCTAAAGACCAAGACTCTCCCAAACTCTCCCCAAAGAGTCCTTGAACTCTTGCTCCTGGCTCTTATTTGGGCTCCTCCACCTACCATTCGTGGTCTACACTCACCAGCAGGATATGGGACCTCTGAGCCACACTTTGGGACTGGGAGGGAAAATGCCATGCCTCTAGAGACTGATTCCCAGCAGCTGCTCAGATCCATGCCAATCCTTCTGGCCAAGCTCTGCACCTTCTCAGGAAGAGCCAGGTTCATGCATATTACAAATGCCAGCAGTCCTCCTTTGGAAACTAGCTGTCAAATCTAACACTTGCATTTTAATTAGCAATAATAATATGTTTCACTTACATTGCAATTTTCACCCTTGTAGCGAACTCTTTGAGGCATGAACTAATTAATCCTGCTGCCTTTGCCAGCTCAAGAGTTAATACTTTCTGCTGCTTCAGTGCAAGTTTGAAAATCCTATTTGCAGAAAAAGGAGATAAATTTCCTCAGTGCAGAAGCCATAAATGGAAACACAGTGAGCACCTACGTGGTGGCTCTCAGTGATGGGAAGTACGGGTGAAGTGGGCTGTGCTGGTAGAGATGTAGATCAACCCTAGCAATAGCACAAGTTTAAAGTTTCCTGAAGATATCAGTGGATTCTGGACGGGATTCATATTCAATTGTATGTAAAAATTTCAATATTCAGTGTACAGCATTCACAGGTGGGCCAGAGGAAAAACAACATCTCAGGCCCCAAAAGCCTCTGAGATATTCCCCAGCATAACAATAATCTCACTTCTGCACCTAGGAGATCTCTAGATCAAGTTGTGCAGCATCCTTCAAATGACTCCTCAACTTTGATCTTAATCCTGATCAGAATATAAAACAGCTATGGTAAAAGGTCCTTTTCAAGGTTTTTCTGCAGTGGAGCTTTTCATGCACCCAATTTGTGCTGCTGCCAAATCTTCCCGTTATGCAGAATTTTTCAACTGCACTCCAAGTATCTCCCTAGACCTATTCCAGAACAACCACTCCAATTTTTCTAAGGAAAACCAAAGACTTAATTATTTTAATAATTTAAAATACACCTTAAAAAAAACCAAAACAACAACAAACCAACCATATGATTACTCTAAATATTTTAGTAGGGAAAACTTCCTAGCTTCTTTCTTCTCAAAGTATTACATAAACCTGTAAGAACATCAGAAACAGTTATAAAAGCGTAATGCAGAAACCCCAACTACTTTGACTCTGCTCCTTCCCACCTCAGGTTTGTGTTTACCTCCCCCAGCCCTGTACAGTCTGCAGAAAGGACACCAAACACCACTTGGAACACTTCTTTCACCAGGAAAAGCAAGGTTTTATCTATACCTGTGTCACAGTACAGGACCAGAGGACCTGATGGACTTGGAAGTGGGAGGTTGAGCTTACAGGATCTTTCTGGACTACCTGGGAAAGGACCAAGCCCATGTGGTAGTGTTTTTTGGACACCATTGGAAGAACCATGCTAGCCACGGATGTCCCAGATAGCTCCTTTACACACAAGGATGAAGAGGAGGAGCACTGAGGGCTCTCAGAATGGCACTGAGAACTCCAGATGTGCTTTGGAAACCCATCAGCAGGGAATGGCTCATGTCATCCCTTCCCTGCCAAGAACTTCAGCACTGACTGCCCTATTCATACAAACCTGGAAAAATTAAGACCTCAAAGGTAAATCAGCTACCACAAGTTTCACAAAATAGGAGTGTGGGAAGCTCTCCAACGGGCAGACAGGCATCATCCTGTCTGCTCTACCCAAATGGAAACTGGGGGTGACAAGATGTCCTCTCATGTGAGTCACTGGTGACACCAGGCCCAGAAGACACCTCCCTTCATCCTCAGTAAGCAGCAACAGTTCTCCAAAGCAGGCAGCGAAGCATCTCCCTCCCAGACCTCCTGGCACCTGAGCAGGTGTCTGCTTCACAAGAGGCACTGCTGCTTCGTGAGGCCAATCCCAAACAGAAGTCCCAGAGAAAGTTACACCTATACATTAGCTAAAGGACTTGATTTCTTCCTCAGCACTTCTCTCCTACCATAACTGAACATGGCAGCACTCACTAAATGAGGAAGGGTTACTCAGCAATTACAGGCAGAATAGTGACTGGTTTTCTCAGAGCTGCTCTTTGATCATGGGCAGGTCACTGCACTTAGAGCACTAATTTCTTCCTCCATGGGACACACCAACCTTTATTCACTGGCAAAGCCAGTGTCTGTCTTTCACTTTCTCTTTTTCGTTCAGAAACCAGAAAACAGTGTCTGCAGCATCAGCCAGCACCCACCTGTCCCAACAGGTAGCCAGTGTGGTGGCCAGCTTCAGCATACAAACTGGCCCTGGGCTATGACACGAGCAGGTCAGTGAGACGGAGAATGCCAAACATTCCCCAAACATGTTGGAGAAAGTCCAGAGGAGGCCATGAGGTTGATAAGAGGACTGGAGCACCTCCCCTGTGAAGACAGGCTGAGAAAGTTGGGGCTGTTCAGCCTGGAAAAGAGAAGGTTTTGTGGAGACCTCACAGCACCTTCCAGTGTCTGAAGGAGCTACAGGGAAGCTGGAGAGGGACTCTGCATCAAGAACTGCAGTGACAGGACAGGGAATAATGGGTACGAACAGAAAGAGGGGAAATTTAGGCTGGATATTGGGAAGAATTTTTTTACTGGGAAGGTGGTGAGACACTGGTCCAGGCTGCCCAGGGAGGTTATGGATACCCCAAACTTGGCAGTGCTCAAAGCCAGATTGGTTAAGGCCCTCAGCAGCCTGTTCTGATGGGAGGTGTCCCTGCCCATGGCTGGGGGTTGATCTTTATGGTCCATTCCAACACCTTAACCATCTATAAAAGTCCTTCCAGAGTCATCTCCCTTGTTTTGTTTCAGATCTGGACCCAAGGATGGACAACTCAAGTGAGACACAGGCTGTCCACTAGCTCAGGGAAAATGAATTACATATTTGGTTAAGAAATCCTGCCAGTCCACTGTCTCTGCAGGCCTGATCCGGTTAGACAAGGATTTGGGGCACTGCATTCTGCCTGCTGATGTCTCTGGACTCAAGTCAGCAAGACAATTTCACTGCTAACTTCAGTTATTTGGACCCAGTGACATGGCCCCTGTCCAGGACCATGATGCCTTCCCACCTGCCTCTGCAGCATCCACCACGGACGATCTCCTGGTGTTTGATCATGGGAAGTCAAGCAGCACTAACGCCTGCAAAAAAACCCCCAAAAACAAAAAAAATCCCCCAAACCAAATAAATTTAAAAAAAACAACCAAACAAAAAAACTCTGGAATTGCAAGAGAAAGTTGCACAGATAATTTAATTTTTCCATTAAAACTGAGCTCCACTGTGAAATGTGCTCTTTCCCAAGAGACAGCCTTCACACATCACCCCACAGCTCCTATTGCCTTTGCTTTGGCAACATGGCAGCTTTTCCAGCCATGACTACAAGCCACAGGCACAGGCATGGAATGACAGGACCTTAAAGCTCATCTCATTCCACCACCTGCAGGGGGTGGACACCTTCCACTGTTCCAGGCTGCTCCAAACCCTGTCCAACTTGACCTTGGACACTTCCAGGGATCCAGGGGCAGCCACAGCTGCTCTGGGCACCCTGGGCCAGGGCCTCACCACCCTCCCAAACAAGAATTCCTTCCCAGTATTCCATCTAACCCTGCCCTCGGGCAGCGGGCAGCCATTCCCTGTGTCCTGTCACTCCAGGCCCTTACAGAACTCTTCTGTTAGCACAGTTTGGGATGCTCTTCACTCCAGGCAGTATGATCTCCAGCCAAGGCCCCAGAGTGGAAACCCACCATCCCACCCTGCCACCATGTGCTGCTGTGTCTGCTGGCTGAACAGGCGGGCAAACCAAGCCATCTCCTCCACCACCAGCTCCTCTGGGAGGACAGGAGAAGGGTGCTACAAGCAAGATGTAGGATCATCCAGGTGTGATCCTGCCTGCTCCTTCACCGCTCAGTAGATCGTCAACATGGCCATCAACTGGGGAAGCCACTGAGAGCCCAAATCCTGTACCAAGTTCCTGCTGCACCTGGTGGGACATGGACACAAGCAGTAGAGCAAAAGCAAATCCCATTTACTGCCAACAACACAGGTTTTTGCTTGGTGATGATGGGTGACAGGCTGTCACCATGGGGGAAGGGAGGGACTCGGCCAGCAAGGAGGATTTTCAGCTCTCCCTCTCCCAGTGCCTGGAGAAATGGCACAAACCGGCAGAGTTGTTCTGTTTTCTGTTAATGCCCTTTACATAAGGGGAGCCTGGGATGGAGCTTCTGCCAGGCCTTTCATGTACGAAGAGCTCTGCTGGCTCCCTAAATATGCACCATACCAGAAGCCTTTTACTTAATGAATTGCTCTCCAAATTATATCAAAGAGCTTCCTACTTGCAACAGCCTCACAAGGGGAATGCAAATAAAGTATTATATAAAAACTTCCCACTGGCTCTTTTTGGGGGAAACTAAAATCCAAGCATAAAAGGGTTTAAAATTATTCCATTATCTAAACCTTCCTCATTTATAGAGGCAGTAAGGTGTTCAAATAATATTTTGAGTACATGGTCTTCGCCCCAGAAGCTCACATGTGGTGAGACCTAGCAAACCTTCTGGGGGTAGACTGGAGCATGGCCATGCCATGCAGCAAACAGAGAATTCCCAGCAGGAAACAAGAATTACAGATGAGCTGAATGCAATTGTGAGACCAGGATTTTCTCAGCACATGAGTTCACAAAATGAATGTCAGGAGATTCCCCATAAGCAGACCATCTTCTCACAGCCACCTGCCCTGAGAACTGGAAAGACCTGGAGGTTTCCAGGTGGAATTGTCTCCATTTTTAAGTCACTGCTTTGTATGGGATGGCTACCTGCCAGCCTATGGGAACTTAAATCCATATAGTCTCACACAGCTGCTAATACATGCCTCACCAAGTAGTGCAAGAGCAGGACAAGTCTGGGGTGCTCTCTCCCAGAGATACCCGACAACATCCGAAATCAGCAATTTAGGAATATCCTGGACTGCAGGTTGCATCAAGACACCTCTTTTCTACCCTTATTTTATTCAGAAATTGCTGTCAGCCCCACACATGCTTATATACACAAATACTATATATAAATATATAACACACTTACACACACTAGAAAAAACATCTTTCTTTTATTTTTCTTAACCTGGCTGGATCGTACAGCCCAGAATTTCCAAGGTATCAGGTACTTAGGGATGCATAGGGGGATTTTCAGGCATGGGAAAGTCAGCTTCTCTCTAGGCTTCCCTATGACCTTTAGAAAGCCAATTACTACTGAAAATGCAAGCCTGGACTACTCTCTTCACATAAAATGAACCACATGCTGAATACATTTCCAGGACTAACCTAGATTTCCATATAAATGCCCTTTCTGATGGCCAGGTTAGAACCACGTGAGGCATACCATGGTCACTGACACATAACCCACATTTTCACAGTAGCTGAAGCCAGCAGAAATTTCACATCCAAGTATTTTTCAACTAAGACTGGCAATGCAGAGATCTCAGCTGCAAATACAAAAGGAAAACTAGGAATTCAATTTTCCATCCAAACCCACCAAATACATAATAAACTGCAATAAAAAAACTGCCACCAAAATGAAACAAAACCCAAAGAACCAAAACCAAGCCAAACTAAATGAATCCTAAACAAAACAAAAAAACCCCAAAACAAACAAACAAAATAAAACAACCAACCCCCCC
>VZTX01005986.1:16300-27305 GCA_013400915.1 Pardalotus punctatus | reverse complement strand
GTGATTGATCCGTGCCCCCGCCACACCAAACTTCAGACTCCCACCCTTAAATATTTTCTCCTGTGGATTCAAGAATTTCTGGCCTCGACCAGCTCAGCCCATAACCAGAACATTTCTGCACCAGTTTGAGCCCTACTGGAAGCCCACAAGGAATTTTCACAAGGAACAAGGAAAAGTGGGAAGATTTGGAGGAAAACCTGCTGGGGAATGTGGATACTCACCCACGTTCTTCTAAAAAGGAAGCGTTTTCCCTGGTGAAGAACAGAGATGAAAATATCCTTATTTTGATAACGTTGCAATATTCCCTCAATCTCTCCACAGGCTGACTGCACCACACTTCACACGGATCAACTCCTCCAAGGAAAAAAAAAAGGGAATTAGACTGCATAAGTCAGGCATTCCAAAGTGCCAATAAAGGCAAATAAAGCACAAATCCAGGATTATTTCCAGAGTCCGTTCTTAACTAAGCAAAACAAGGAAATTTGAATATTCTGAACTCATCTGGCAAATTGAGGGGTTTTTTTAATTGAAGGTGGAGCAGGGATTTATATGGAATTAGGGATGGGGCTCTGTATTCCTGTTTTCTGAATGTATCAGTCAATTAAGACAAAAATTAATAACTGCAGCCTCCTTGCCCATGAGGAGCCCACAGGGAACGTTCTTTTCCAGGGAAAACCTGGAAAAAAAAAACCTTTTCCAGGGAAAACATCAGCCTCCTCCACCTGCATCCATGCAAATATTTTGGACAATAAATCCAGGGCAACAGGGCACAAAAAAAAAAGCAGCAAGCCTGGGTTTGTCCTCAAAAGCCATCGGGATTCAGGGCTCTCCAAAGCGTCCTGCATTTCACAAAATGCGGCTGGAAAAGGTGGAGACAGAGGGGAATTTCAAGGGAAATTGGGCTACTGAGGTGGCTTTGGGTGCTCTGAAGGAAATGCAAAGGGAAATTCAGTTTATTGGGGTGGTTTCGGGTACTGTCAGAGCAGAGCATCATTACCCAAGGGTCTGAAAATAGACAAAAATTCCCTTTGCACGGCTCTTTTTTGTCTGTTTATTCCCACAAATTACAGGTTTGTGCAGCAAATGCAGTTTTGAAGAACTCGAGCCGCCTGCTTTTCTGCAACTGTGAAATCTTTTTTGATTATTGCCACAAAACCTTACCTGCCAAAAAAAAAAATCAACTTCAGGCTGTCTTTATATCTACACAATATAAAGAATACAAGGATCTCCATCTTCACAGCATTAACTGCCTGAAGATATGTAAATATTACTGAATATTTCAGTTACACTAGGAGAAAAAGATGAGAATTGTTGCAGGGTGACACAACACAACAATGCTCCTGCTCAGAAATAAAAATCTCCTGTTATTCAGGCAAAATANAAATATTACTGAATATTTCAGTTACACTAGGAGAAAAAGATGAGAATTGTTGCAGGGTGACACAACACAACAATGCTCCTGCTCAGAAATAAAAATCTCCTGTTATTCAGGCAAAATAAGGGGAAAAAAACCCCAAACAAATAGCAATCAAAAGATCCAAAATACAATAGAAATGTCAGAATATCGGTTTCGTTTCCATACCTGTTTTAGGGTTAGGCACTGTCGGTCCAAACGTTCCACGACCCTAAAGACAAACACATGACTGAATATTGCACACCCAAAAAAGCAAACAAAGGAATCCAAAGCAGGAACAAAGAAAGCATTCTGCTGGATTTATTTAACACGATGGTTTGGAGAGAAAAGAATGATATTCACCTGCATGTCCATTTAAAAAAATGCCCATAGGTCAATGGTTATGAATGGAGAGGAAAACCTTTACTCATTTAAACAATATTTGCAGTCACACTAGAAGAGGATTCTAGAAATTAATCATTCAAAAATCGGGCAGCAAAATCATGTTCAAGAGCACCTGACTACACACATTTAAGAAAACAATACAGCTTCTTAAAACTATAATAAAAAATATTTTTTAAAAGTTTGGATAGTGTATGTAGAATTCAATAAAAACATATATAACAAAATAAGTGGAGTAGTTGATTTAGTATTTCATGTTACTTTTAAGGGGTTTAAACCCTATATAAGCACCTCAAGCTGAAGAATAAATTATTTATTCTGATTTACAGAATCCCTACAAACCTGTCACTCTAACAAACATTGTAAATGTGTCATTTAATGAACACTGTATCAAAGGAAATGCTGCATTATCATTTCACAGAAATGCAGAGCTATTTCTAAATTACAAAATTGATATATTTAACAGGCCAGGGCATATAATAACAAAGAGGGGGAAACATGAACTGTGATTTCAAAATCAGCTTATCTTGAAACACAACTGACAACTCTTCAAGGGCTTTGTTTTGGCAGCAGCACACACACCAAAGATTCTTCACTGATATAAATCAAATCTGAATGGATTTTCTCTGAATCTGCTGGTACCAGTCCCTCAGAAAGGCAGAACTTTACGGGGAATAAATTCAATTTACCTGGATTTTTATTCCTGCCTGGGGAGGACAATAGGCCACAGCTCGTATTTCCCAACAGATAAATAAGCCCTGACTGAGCTCTCCAAGCAGCACAAATATGGAGTAGCACAGGGATTTCTGAGACCCCTTAAGCACAGCAAGAAAGGGGAAATAAAGTCAAGGGAAGTATTTTTGGAATTATCAAACCAGAAGAAAACGCACAGCAATAACTGACAGGGACAATTCATCAGGAACGGGGGGGACAGGACATGGGAATGGCTTCAAACTCACAGAGGGCAGGGCTGGGTGGGATCTTGGGAAGGAATTGTTCCCTGGGAGGGTGGGGATGGAATTCCCAGAGCAGCTGGGGCTGCCCCTGGATCCCTGGCAGTGCCCAAGGCCAGGTTGGATTTGGGGCTTGGAGCAGCCTGGGACAGTGGGAGGTGTCCCTGCACATTCTGAGGTGACACTGGACGGGATTTAAAGCCCCTCCCAACCCAAACCAGTCTGGGATTCTGGGATTAAATAAGCAGAGCCTTACTGGGCACCCAGAAATGCCTAAAACTGGAAGAGCTACCAAGAGCAAGGAACAGGGCAATGCTGCAGTCACCCCGCAGAGCTGAAACCCCACAAACCAAGAGCTGATGGCTCCGCAGTGAAAGGAGCTGGATCTGCCAGGATGAGGAGCAGCATCCCAGGAATGGCCTGGGCACAGGAGCAGCAGCTTGGGCAGGTTCTGCAGACAGGAGCTGCCCCTCAGTGCCTGCCCTGGCCAAGCTGGGCACAGTCAGTCCGAGCTGCCTGACACAGGACACTCAGCTTCTGGGCTCTACCCCACAGCAGAGCAAAACTTCCTGGTGTTTTTCCAAATAAATCATGTACAGTGTGAGGTACCTTTCCACTCGTTTGAATTCATCAACACTGGGAATGACTGCGTAGAGCTGATCAAACAATCACAGAAAGGTTGGGGCTGGAAGGGATTTTAAAGCTCATCCCATCCCACCCCAGCCATGGCAGGGACACCTCCCGCTGTCCCAGGCTGCTCCAAACCCCAAATCCAACCTGGCCTTGGACATTTCCAGGGATCCAGGGGCAGCCCCAGCTGCTCTGGGCACCCTGGGCCAGGACCAGATCCAGGTGGAAACTCCCCTGGAACATCCTGCAAGTTTCCCATCGAGTTCCAGCCCCGCTTACCAGTCCAGGGAAAGACAAATCACGTTCAAAAAGAGCCAAGGCTGGAAAGTCGGCTACGGACAGAGGCTCAGCCATGGCACATCACCCTGAAAGAAAGGGAAGATGAGAAATACACGAGAGGAAGGCAAGAGACAAATAACAGGTGCTTTGCAACACTTCAAAGGATCACATCCTAAATCTCAGTTTGGCTGGTTTTTGTGAAAGCAGAGGTTAATGCTGGAAACAGCCAACCTAACAGCAGCTAAAAGCTTTAATATTCAACTAGCTGTGTTCTACGCCGTGACCGGAGCCCGGGGCGCCGCGTCATCCCTGGCTGGCAGCTGAGGCACCTTCTCCGTGCCGGAACAGGGAGCAGCATCTCCGGAATCCCCGCTGCATCGCGGGATGCCGAGCACCCGGGGCAGACCCCACCCCTTCCCGGCAGCTCCCGGGTTTCCCCCGCCGCTATGCGACCCCGGAAACCCCTCGGCTGGCCGCTCACGTGTCTTTTCCCACCGGCACAGCCCTGGCCATGCCGGCGCTCCAAGAGCCCGGAGAGGCTCCGAGAGCCCGGGGAGGCTCCGAGAGCCCGGAGAGGCTCCGAGAGCCCGGAGAGGCTCCGAGAGCCCGGGGAGGCTCCGAGAGCCCGGGGAGGCTCCGAGAGCCCGGGGAGGCTCCGAGAGCCCGGGGAGGCTCCGAGAGCCCGGGGAGGCTCCGAGAGCCCGGGGAGGCTCCGAGAGCCCGGGGAGGCTCCGAGAGCCCGGGGAGGCTCCGAGAGCCCGGGGAGGCTCCGAGAGCCCGGGGAGGCTCCGAGAGCCCGGGGAGGCTCCGAGAGCCCGGGGAGGCTCCGAGAGCCCGGGGAGGCTCCGAGAGCCCGGGGAGGCTCCGAGAGCCCGGGGAGGCTCCGAGAGCCCGGGGAGGCTCCGAGAGCCCGGGGAGGCTCCGAGAGCCCGGGGAGGCTCCGAGAGCCCGGGGAGGCTCCGAGAGCCCGGGGAGGCTCCGAGAGCCCGGGGAGGCTCCGAGAGCCCGGGGAGGCTCCGAGAGCCCGGGGAGGCTCCGAGAGCCCGGGGAGGCTCCGAGAGCCCGGGGAGGCTCCGAGAGCCCGGGGAGGCTCCGAGAGCCCGGGGAGGCTCCGAGAGCCCGGGGAGGCTCCGAGAGCCCGGGGAGGCTCCGAGAGCCCGGAGAGGCTCCAAGAGAGGCTCCAAGAGCCCGGGGAGGCTCCAAGAGCCCGGGGAGGCTCCGCCGCGGTTCCTGGTTCCGCGCTCCGCCTCGGGCGGCCCGGGGCCGTGCGTCACCGTGCCGGACACAAACCGGGCAGCGGGCGGGGCGTCCCGGGCTGGGCGAGGCGCGGGGGAAGGCGGGCGAGCAGCCGCTGCTCCCTCCATCCCCGCATCCTCCCCGCACCCCGCGCTCACCGCTCCGCTGCAGGCCCGCTCCGGGCCCGCTCCCGCTGCTGCTACTGCGCCGCCGCTCCCGCCGCGCCAGCGCGCCCCGCCCACCGGACGCCCCGCCCATTGGCCGCCTGCCCTCTGACGTCACAGATCCCGGCCAATCCGAGGGCCGTGCGCCTGCGCACGGGCGCGGCCGGATGTGGGCGGTGCGGCGGTGGATGCGGGAGCGGGGGTAGGGAGAGCGTTCCTCCTCCGCTTCTTCTTCCTCCTCCGCTTCTTCCTCCTCCTGCTCCGCTTCTTCTTCTTCCTCCTCCTCCTCCTCCTCCTCCTCCTCCTCCCCCACCCCTCCCCCGGGTGCCGTGTCCTCCCCACCGGGCTCCGGAGAGGAAAGGGGCAGAGGGGGTGCGTGTGGAGGAGGGATGGATGGAGGATGGAGGATGGATGGAGGATGGAGGATGGAGGGAGGGTGAGGGGGCCATGCGGCCCCCGCACCCGCAGGGGATCCCCCATAGGAAGTTCCTCTTAAATCTCTAACGCTTCGTGTCCTGTTCTCCGCCCGCTCTGCGCAGTTAAAGGGAAGAGCCGAGGATGGTTGAGAACTCCCCGGCCCCGTTGCCCGAAAGGGCAATATATGGATTTGCGCTTTTTCTGGGCTCGTGGTTTGGCTTCAGTGAGTATCCCGGAGCTGAGCGCAGCACCCCAGGGTGTTGCTTTGCTGACGTCATTCCCAGCTGGAGCAGCTTGCCCAGAGCTGCCCCTGGATCCCTGGCAGTGCCCAAGGCCAGGTTGGATTTGGGGCTTGGAGCAGCCTGGGACAGTGGGAGGTGTCCCTGCACATTTTGGGGTGACACTGGATGGGATTTAAGGTTCCTCTCAACCCAAACCTTTCCATGATTCTCTCAGACGACCTGAAAAGAATTCAAACGCTGTTCCAGCACCTGCTGTCAGGGTGATGGAGCACTCAGGGAGCATTGCTTGCCAGACCTTCCAGAGGTTACAAACATCTGTCACTGCCTGTTGTGATTTCTGTTTGCCTCTAACCATATAAAGCCATCTTTAACAGCATTACAGAGTCAAATTATTTGAAGAATTCTCTGTATTCTCATTCTAGTCAGTTTTTTGCTTGAATCACATACGTGTTCACATTTAGCAAGCACTGTAGGTAGTTGTAGTGTTACTTCCCCACCAAAATACTGAATTTAAAAAAAAAGTCAGTCTGGTCAACAGCAATGGAAATATTTTGGGGTTCTATCAGCTTTTCTCTGCTGGGTTCTTCAACATTTCACTGGGGATCCATCTCGGGATCGAGATTTGAGAGGGTAGAAAACTTTTTCAGCCCAAGAAAAGGTGCTGCAAGGTCCTTTAGTCGAGTAATAAACCAGGATCGTGCTGTGAGTCTCTCCCAGCCTTGGGCAGTGAGAAATGAGGGGGAGTTGGGTTCAGTTCCTCTCCCAGGACGCTGCTGGGGTTCTGTCACTTGTGTCACTCTTTTCTGTGACCTCAATTTGTGTTAAACCTTCCTCTGAGTTTGTTGTTGTGTAGCAAACTTTCTGGGTGTTGGTTTTGTTGACATGAAAATGATGAACTTTGCAAGAATCAAGAAAAATTTGAAGTAATTTTTCATTGCAGTTCCACCCAAGCACTGCAATTGCACCTGTTTTTCTTCCAATTAAATGACCGCTGTGACATCATTTTTTGCTCTCATATTATCTCTGTTCAGATTCCTTTGGCCTCCTTTTACTGAAGTGTTTAGGGGATTTTTGTTGTTTTTTGTTGTTGTTGGGCAGTTCAACTCTGAATAAATTCTTGTCGGTCTCCATAGAAAATCAGAAATGAAATGTTAAAGCAAATATAAAATCGATGCCGTATAAGCAGGTGCTGGGCAGGTTTTGTGTCTGAGAGGCACATTCTGCAATATTCTAGGAGAGGTTTTTTTGATTGAAACGGTGTAAAACCAAACCTTAGGAAGTCTAAAACAGTATCAGGTCTTACTACGGTGACTTTTTTAATTCTCTTGTGCAGTTTTGTACCTTATCTGGGCATATATTCCTGAGACTTGGCTGTTCTCCCTGGGACTGACGTACTGGCCTCAAAAGTAAGTTCAGCCAAGTCAACTCTTTAATCTGATACCCTTAATTATTGTCACATAACAAAAGTTTTTTTTTAAATAACGGCCTCATATTAAATCTGTTTTCCCTGATGATAAAGGGCCATGATGTTTGTGAAGCGTATTTTGTGTAGATCAGTAGCAATGGTGAAAATATGGTGAAAATGTTCAATTGTGTCATAAAACATAATATTGGAATGGTTGATGCTGAATTTGGCATTCTGCTTTCAGGAAGTTTGCTGATGGAAATGCAGTAAACTTCAGGCCATAATTAAAAAATAAACACCTCGTTTGAGGGATTTATCTGATGGTTTTTACCAGTAGCTCCATTGCCATTAACCTTGGGAGAGTCCAGGATCCATATTCAAGGGTGGTGTTTCTTTTCCTCTTGGATGAATTCTTTGTAAATACAATACCAACATTAAAACTGGTTTACCATTAAGCATTTGTTCTTCTGATATGAACATTTTATAATCTTTTTCCTCAGGTATTGGGCAGTTGCTCTGCCGGTTTACCTGCTGGTTGCTGTAGGAATTGGTTATATTTTGCTTTTTGGGATTAACATGATGAGCACAGCTCCTCTCAACTCCACACACACCATCACAGGTGATTTTATTTCTCTCTTATTTAAGATTTTGATCCTTCACTGATAATTCTGGAAATCTTTAGAGACTATAAACCAAATTTTAGGCCTTTAAATATTTGAATTCTTGGAGGTACTTGAAGAGAGCAGGGTGGGGTTTTCAGCATCCCTTTTAAGTAGCTACATTTATATTGTTGCCTTATATAGCGATTTTGGAGAGAAAAGAACCCTGAAAACATGAAACATTCTCGTTATCTTTTGTAGATAACTATGCAAAGAAACAGCAGCAGAAGAAATTCCAAGAGGAGGCGATCCCAGCATTGAGGGACATTCCCATCAGTGAAGTAAACAGGATGTTTTTCCTCCCTGAAAAGGGGATTTGCAATAACAGATAATTGGTAATAAAACTCTTACAGGACAGTTAAAACCTCTCCAAGATTAAAAAAAAAAAAAATTCAAACTTTTTTTTTCCCCCCCTGTATTCCTAATTAAATTTATTAGACCACATTTTATTAGTGTGCACTTTAATAACTTACATTGCTCTGAGAATTATGCCCCAATAATTTATCTGGTCATTCTTGTGGGTTTAATATGTTCTGTTATTTGCAGCTTTCTGCTTGGAATTCCCTTCTGAGAGGGAAAGAACCAGCTTTTGGACAGAGTTTAATTCTATTTCCCTTGGAATTCAGGGAGAGGAACTGTGTTGTGCCAGTCAAACCCTCGAGGAGCTTTTTTTTATTATTAATTGGAAGTGTTTGCATTGTAAATATACGGTTTTCCTTTGTAAATATTAATAAAGTGTGGCTAATTTTTACCATTTTCCTGTGGTTCTGTGAGGTTTCTCCTGGGTTAAGGTGTACCATGTCCATTTTCCTTCCCACAATTCTTTATTCAGCAAAATATGTTGATCCCCCACCCCCCCAAATAATCAGATTTACTGAATTACCAACAATACCAGAAAGGAGAAAGGTGGGCTGTGAAGATTCGCTGAAACAAGTCTTGAAATTACTTTTTAAACCCATTTTTAAGGTTTTAAACCAAAAACAAAGTTCAAGGAAATAGCTGCAAAAAAAGGAACTGCCAGGTCCGTGTTTGTCATAGCCCAAGGTTAAGTGGTTTGGATGTTTTTTAAACAGTGAATTTTCCTTTTTTTCTTTATTTACTCTCTTCCAAGTGCCACAAATTCAGTTATCTGCAGGATTCAAGGTTATGTAGGTTGATTATAAAGCCCAGCGAATTACTATTGATTAGGCCTGTAACCAACTTCAGACCAGCAGAGAATTTAGTTAAAAATGTCACTATTTCATTAAAAGATAGGAAATTTGTGAGCATTTCTGTGGAAAATCTCACACCAATTCTTTAGGAATCCATCAAAATGATCATCAGTTGCTCTGGAAAGTTTTAAGACCTGGTAATATGAATATAAAATCTGTAGATGGTTGGGTTTTCTGCCAGAATTTGATGGGAAAATCTCCATGTTCAGTACTCCAGGTAGGATTAAAATCCCTTCATAATGAAGGAAAAAAATCCTCAACATTTCCCTCTGAAATACTGGATTTTAGTGGGGCATTTTAGAAGAATGAATTTGTGTCTGAGCCCGATGGCTGTAAATTGGAACAACACTGATTTGTGTGGGAGTTTTAGATTTACTAGTGAAATCTTGGGGTTTAGTTCGCTGTTGTTTCTCACTCCTGCCACCATTCTGTCCTTTTAATTTAAATTTTCACATTAAAACACCCCCACACAGGGTGAAGTCAGGATTTTATGATCAGCAGCCATGCAGATGTGTTCACTTGTCACTTCTCTAATCACATCACAGCCATCGAAATATTGACCGTAATCTTCTTTTTCTTCCTATTTTCCACCTCTGTCCTGCATCCTTTTTGCTTCCTGTGACAGCAATTTCATCTGGAATTCCGACTTTGACAAGTGAAGGCCACGTTGCCGGGATCATTTGATGGAAGGATTAATTTAGTCCCTGCTCAAGGAGAGCCAAATCCCTTCAGGATCAAGGGAAGCCACTGGAAAATGCCCTCAAGCCCTGAAGGCACACAAATTAAAGGACTGTAAACCTTGGGCAAAGATTGTATCAGTGCTGAATCTGCCATTTCATTTCTCTGCAGACCCCACAATTATGGGAAAACCAACAGGGAGGAGGCAAAGGGGGGGTTGTTTGTTTAAGGAGAACTTGAAGGCATGAAACTCAATCTTTGCTTTTCTGTCACTGCTGTTTCAAAGGCACCACGGTGACCTTTTCTTCAGCTTGGTCAGGTTTGACACTTCAAAAATTGCCTCTGTGAGCAAAATAAAACCAGGTGATGGGGGGTTTGGGGGGGTAAGAAACGTGTTGTGGGGGAATTGGGGATCTACAGGTCTTGGGTGTGACTGGGATAAGGAGAAGATGCTCAACTCTGCAAAGAGAAGAGGAGATTTTGTATGGAGATTTATAGAAATGTCACCTTAGGTATTCAGAAAAAAAAATCCCCACATGATTGAGCAGTGGTGCCTCTCTTTACAAAACATACCTGCTCAAAGACTGCGTATCAGGTGTCCATTCTTCTCAGAGACCGGGGGAAAACTAAATAAATAAAAGGCAAAACCCTAAATTCGCCCTCATTTTCACCTCTCTGACTTCCTGGTGGCACAACTGGTAGAGTTCAACCAACTGCTCTGTCCCTGCTGGAATAAAGCCAGGGATGAAATTCAATCTTGATTTAAATGCATCTTCTTGGATTCTCCTGCAGTTTTTATCCTACCAGAGACGGGTGGGAATTTGGGATTGGAAGGAATGTGTGTGTAAATGTGGTCACTGAGAGGCCTGGATTCCAGCAGCGTGGGGTGTGCCAAAGGGAATGAGGGAGCTGTGGTTGCCAAATTTGTGTCTTCCCATCTCAGCTGGAAAGGGAAGGGCAGCACCAACATGGAGCATGAAGATGCCAGGTTTATTGTTAGAAATGCCAAGGCCATGAATGTAAATATGGATTGAGACCCCACCTGCAGAGCTGCATCCAACTCTGGAATCCCAGCACAGGAAGGAGCTGGAGCTGCTGGAGAGAGTCCAGAGGAGGCTCCAGGATGAGCAGAGGATGGAGCAGCTGTGCTGGGAGGAAAGGCTGGGAGAGCTGGGATTGTTCAGCCTGGAGAGGAGAAGCTTTGGGCTGAGCTCAGGGTGGCCTTGCAGGGCCTGAAGGAGCCCCAGGAAACATGGAGAGAGACAATTCCCAAGGGCTGGAGGGCCAGGAGCCAGGGAATGGCTTCAAAGTGAGAGAAAGTAGGATTAGATGGGAT
>VZTX01005978.1:0-27809 GCA_013400915.1 Pardalotus punctatus | reverse complement strand
CCAGGCAGGTGGGGTCGGGGGAGGGTACCGGGAGGGCAGCGCTGGCTCCTGTCGTCGTTCCCCAGCCGCACTTCCACTTTGGGGAGGCGTGGGGTCGGCCGTGGGGGGAAGAGGGGGAGCGAGGGAAGTCTGCCTGGCCGGTATCCCCGTCGTGGGGGGTGCCGGGGGCGGGAGGGAGGCAGCCCTGTGGGGAGCTGCCCGCTCGGCCCAGCCGTGAGGAGTTGGGCTCCTGTCCCTGAGTTCGTTCATCTGTGTGCTGTACCGGCCAGCTGACCTGCAGGGCCCAGAGCCGCCCTGGTGTATTGGAGCAGGAGGTTCCCCAAGGCTGGGTCCACCCCAAGTGGAGTACTGTAGTGTCTCTTGTGAGCGTGGCGTGGGTCACTCTCCCTGGGCTTAGAGGGTGGCATCACCTCAGTTCACCTTGGCATTCGTCTTTCTCTTTCAGCCCGATTCTGCTAATTCCTTTCAGTCACTCTCCCATTCCTCTGAAAACCTCTATGTGAATAATACGGACCTCATCTTTAAGTCCTTAGAGCCTTTCAGATGACACCAGCTGTTTTCTAAATGCCAGGGAGTTTGCCTGCCAGTGTTTCCTTTTGTAACGCCAGGCCCCTAGTGCAATTTCCCCTGGGGCAGGACTTGTACGAGGAGCACTAGGAGACCTTGCTGGCCCGCCTCCTCTTGACTGCTTCCAAGTGACTTGGGACACAATTCCAAGGACCATCTGTGCGTTTGCAGTGATGTTTATTCAACTGCTGGAAAAAGACTGAGAGCCTTGCAGAAGGAATAGTGGAAAGAGCATGCCATAAATCTCCCACTTCTCTGGAGCAGTACTTGGGTGTTTTGTCTTTTTTTACAAGTGCCCTAGGTTTCCTAAGAGCCAGAAAAATAACTGTACTGATGCCCTTCACATACGGTGAAATGCTGTGTTAGAAAGTGGACATTAGAAACCATTCCACTTATTTTGAGACCAATCCTCCATTCACTTCTACCAGCATGGGGTCCCTGGAAGGTGGGCATGCATGACAGGCCATTGGCTATGGTTGTCACCATGAACATCCTTTAAAAAAGTGAGGAAAGATGCTTATCTTGTCCTCAAAGTTAATCACAGTTGAGAGCATAAGCAACAACTTTGTCTTTTACTAAAACAAAACTGAACCCAACTCTTTGGCATAGATATTCCCTAATTGAATTAAGTTCTGAGTTTTTACTTCCATTATCAAATTAATGTACATTAATGAAGGTCAGAAAAGGCAAACACCTGTCATCCATTAATAGTCTATATCCAGTGTTTGCCCTATGTTTTCAGGCTGATTTCCATATCGATATCGCATATGCATCTAAGAGGGAGTGTCTAAGACAGGTGCTGTCCATTTGGGACCTGGCCATTGCCAACACTGATTGCAAGGTGAGGGTACTAAATAGCATGGCTGCTGCAATCCTTTCTTCCAAGTCTGGAATAGCTTGGGGAAGATGGGGTGCTTGGGTAAACAATAGGTCATAATGATAGTGATCTTTTTGTTCGTTTTCCTGGTATGGGCAGCTTAGTAATGGTCATGGGACAGAAGGAGGTCAGATAGCATAATACTTCTTCATCTCTTTAGGATTTTATATTTTCTCTTACTTTTTCATGGAACATAGGCTTGTTTTCACATGAATGGCAAGCTCTAGTTGCTCTAATGGTATATACATCACTAGTGAGACTAAAGTAGCCAAAAATATTAATGCTTTGGACAAAGATCCTGGCAACAAGGAGGCAGAACACCTAATGGTACTACCAATACCATGAACTTATTTTAGTTACAATATAGCTTTACCAGACCCAGTGACAAGACAGCTTTATTCTGTGGGAGAAAACCATGTCCCATAACTGTGGCAGAGCCCTGACATAATTGTACATCTGGAAAAAGGCATCATAAAAATAAGCCTAACATCCTGCCCATGCAGAATTGTACTCCTCTGACTTTGTTGCATACTGCAGTTCAAAGAGTGTGAGACTAAATACATTACATTCTTTCATGTATTTAGAATTTAATTTTCTCAAATTAATTCTTTTTCTGGCTTGCTCAGAGTACCATCCAGACACTGAACTGTGGGATGTCAGGCCCATTTTTTTCTGTGTGTGAATTGTGTACTGTCTGCTGTTCTTGTCCTTAGTGGATAATAATTACAGAAATATCTGGTGATTCTGTAGAAAGCAAACTTGGTGCTAGGCATTGACACAAACTGTATTTAGCATGTGGTCTCATCTTGAGTACTGTGTGCAGTTCTGGGACTCAGTTTAAGAATGATGTTGAAGTCCTCAACTGTGTCCAGAGTTTGGCTCGTGTAGACAGGAGAAAAGCAGGCTGAGGGGTGACCTCATGGTTCCTCTACAGCTTCCTGAGAAGGGGAAGTAGGGAGGGAGGTGCTGATCTCTCCCAGGGATCCAGTGATAGGATGCATGGAGCAGTTTGAAGCTGCACCAGGGGAGGCTTAGACTGGACATTCAGAAGTATTTCTTTACAGAGGGGGTGTTCAAACACTGGAACAGGCTTCCTAGAGAGGTGGCCAGTGCCCCACGCTGTCAGTTTTTAAGAGGCATTTGGACAATGCACTTAATACTAGGCTTTAACTTAGCCAGCCCTGAACTGGTCACGCAGTTGGACTAGATGCTTCTTGTAGGTCCCTTCCATACAAAAAGTCTTTTCTACTTTTTTCTATTCCATCCCATTTCTAAAAAATGCTAACTGTGATAGGTCCAAGAGGGAAATGTGTAGGTTACGCTGTCTATACTCCGCACGGGGACAATACTGCTGGGAAACAAAAGGAGTGGGGTCAGGAAGTACACATCTTTGATGCAGATAACTTGGATAAGCATTAAAGTTTTCTTTGGGATCCTATGATGGAGACTTCTGCAGGCCTATAGAAGTAACTGTTGATCACTGTCAAGATATGAAGGATGTTTTTCCATAGTAGATTTTCTTCCCAGAGATCAAGCTTTTGAAGCATCAGAAGCAAGAAGGGATATGCTATGTTCAGTTTTTCCTCTTGCTGTTTTTTGCTAATGGGTACAGTTCTAAGACAAATGCCGTGTATTACAAAAGTGCCTCATGAGACTTTAAGACTTGCTAACTGGGTTGATGTATATGTCCAAAACCACATTATGTTAGTGATTATAATTTTTTGTATGGCATTCTGATACAGGATGGCAGCACCTAATACAACTTTTTTACTGTTGAGGGGAAAAGCACAGAGAACCGAGTGTTTGTTGTTTTTCTGGGTAGTTTTTCTGTGCATTTTCTAGTATGTGAGAAAATGCATAGGTAATTAGTTATAGTGCAAAAAATACTAGCACCCAAAACCAAACCCTACATAAGGTGCGGCTATGTACATCTATTTTAGGACCTGTATTCATAGCCACCTATGTGGATGACTGTACCTTAATTACTCACCATAGTTACTGGTAGGCCTGAAGCAGAGGACCATGGTGCTCCAGAGAAAAGGCATAAGGTTCCCCACACAACATGGCCAGCAGACAGCAGCCTCCTTTGCAGGTGCGGGGGGAAGTTTTGGTACCTCCCTGAGTGTTTGTAGAGTTCTTCCTTCCCCATTCTTGTCAGCTTCGTCATGTAGGATAGGGTACTCATTGAGCTGCTCTTGACGAGACTTTATCAGCTTTTGAAGTGCCTGTTGTTGAGTTCCAGCACCAGGTGCACTTTCTTGTGGAAATGGTGTTTTGAATTTTTTTTTTTTTGGTTGACGTATTTGGGGCCCTTACCAAACTGCTTTATTAGGCCGATTTGGTGCTCTAGAAATTAATGAGGTGCATATGATTTGAAGTGCTGCACCAAATAAACCACAGGCAGACAAAATGCCAGCTCGCAGATGGACTTCGCGTTTCAGGCCAGCGTGACCCTCGCAGCAAGCTCTCGCTCCAGGGGAGCCGGAGGTGCTGCTCATGCTGATGGCCGGGGAGGCCGGCAGGGGTAAGGGCGGTGGAAGCAGGCAGGGACTGGGAAAGCACCCCGGGCCCTCCCCGGCCTCCCCCTGCCGATGCCGGTGCCCCTCTGGGGCGAAGGGTGGCGGGGACCACCGTGGCCGCCGAGCTCGGTGCTGCTCCCTGGGGCCGGGCCGGAGCCGCTGCCCCCCGTTCCCGCCCCGGTTATGAAACCGCGGGGGAGGGGCCAGTGCCGCCCGCCGGCCGCGGCAGCGCCGGGGGAACTGAGGCCGGCGGAGCGCAGGTGAGAGCGGGGTGGCCCTTCCGCCCAGGCCGCGGGGTCGCCGGGCCGGGTGCTGTGGGGCGGCCCCGCGGGGCCGACTGAGGCCCGGAGGAGTCGGGTGGGGGGCACTGCCTGGGGACGAGCCTGCGCGGTGCCCGCCGAGCTATATTTAACACGGGCAGATAGCCGTGGCAGCCATTCAGGAATTCTAAATAAGCTCAACGTGAGCACAGTCTCAGCCTGGGGATGCGCTGCGGGAAGGATCTGCAGCTGCGGATGGCGTGTGACGCACCGCCCGCCGGCTGCAGAGAAGGCCGTGGGAGGCCCGCGCTTTTCTTCAGGGGCCTGGTGGCGTCATGGCCGTCATACGGGTGGCTGAATCCCACCGCCGGTCAGAGGAGCAGTTCAGGTATGGTTTCCAGGCGGTGCAGGAGCCCAATCCAAATACCAGGTGGTGGTTGTGAGGAAAAGTGGCCATTGTGCAGGAAGTACCGTCTGAGCCCATTTGTTGCAAGGCCAGTCAGCCCTGGCCATCGTCATAAAAACCCGACCTTTCACTTAGCTGAACCTAAAGAGCTCAGGGTGAGCTATTAGAGAAACAGTTAGGGTATTATGTGGTTTCACAGATGTACTTTATGCAGATCTGTGGGTTTCAGGCTTAAAAGTCTGGTAGAGGCACATCTGTCAAAATATATTCTAGTGCTTTAGGTTATGTTAATTTTCATATGTGAACAAGGAAGATTTTATTGAACCTGTTCCTCTCTTCAGCAGAGAACAACAAAAAACTAGTGTCATGCCAATGAAAGAGGATACAGGTCTAATCAGTACCTTCAGACTACTGGGATATGTTTCATTACAGTTTTCCTCTCTGTGCTCTGGTTAAAAGTGGATGACAGTCTTACCTTCCATGCTTTGTTTGCTTTCAGTGGTCAGACAGAATGGCTCCAGTGAACCAGCCAAAGGACAAGAAGCGTGAGAGGGCATGTCAGCATTGGTCAGAAGAGGCAAAATCAGCTGGGAAGAGGAAACGGGACTATGGGGAACGAGGGAATGAGAAACAAGAGAAGAGGTTGTTTGTGAGAAAAACATGTAAACCCCCAGGGAAAATCGGTAACATTTCCTCAGATCCTTACTCTTTCTCCCTACCAGATTTACTGCAAATGGCAGGCATTAACTAGTTGAAGAGGGAGAATGCCTAGAAGCATGTTCAGACATGAGTGTTCAGATGAGGTTAGATGTTGGTGTAATAGGCAAACTTGTATTGGGGTAGTACATCCTCCAAGTTTCTGTCTAGTGAGTGTGTGTGCATGCATGCATGTTTAATTTTTGAGACTCCGTACCCCTTGGTAAAAGCCTGAAGCACTGGAGATGCTCTTACAGCTCATTTGAGGGTGGTTTTGTGGAATTCGTATTGCCAGATCTTTGCTTTAGTGTAGCCCAGACCAATATTGGTAACACATTATTTCTCTCATGCAATTCCAAATGCAGTTGATAGTTGTAAGGTTGGTGTCCTGCAGCATCCAATCTGAACTGGTATTTCCACCCTATTCTTGGAATGTTCTAACTTTTGCCACAGTAACTAGGAATACTTTCTACCTCTGTGTTCAGATTAGAATGGGCAGAATTTCCTCTAATTACTTCTCCTTGTGCATTTTTTTGCTTTAGTGTGTAACTTACGTTAAAAAAATTTTAAAGATTTTTTGGTGTAATCTGAAATTGTGATTTCTCATATAATGGAAAGTTTAATGCTTTGCATTATCAAGGAAGTTTAGTCTAGACTTCACCTACAGCAAGGTCATAGAATCATTTAGTTTGGAAAAGATCTTTAAGATCATAGAGTCCAACTGTTAACCCAGCACTGCCAAGTCCACCACTAAATCATGTATCTAAGTGCCACCTCTGCACATCTTTTAAATATCTTTGTGGGGACTGATCCACTTCCCTGGGGGCAGCCTGTTTCAATGCTTGACAGCTCTTTCCATGAAGAGATTTTTCATAATAGCCAATCTAAACCTCTCCTGGTGCAACTAGAGACCCTTTCCTCCTTCCTATCACTTGTTACTAGGGAGAAGAGGCCAACTCTCCTCTCCCTGCAGCCTCCTTTCAGGTAGTTATAGAGGGCATGTGGTCTCCCCTCAGCCTTCTTTTCTCAGATAAGACCTTTCATTCCATCAGTCGTTTAAGAGATCACCGGGGTTACTACCTTGTGTGGAGGTATTACACATTTTCTGTACAGTTTTGGCTTAAGGATTCGGAAATTACTGAAATGTTTTTCAACAGTCAAGATACAGGGGTTCTATGATTTTGCACACTTCCATTGTGTGGTCTGTAAATCCAGACCTGGAGGAGTTAGCAGTGTGAACAGTGACTGTGAAGGCAAAATGCTCTGTTTGAAACAAGTTCTGTCTATAATTGTAGATAGTTAAAAACATCTTTTGTAGTTAATTTAGCTACGTGATTTTATTGTAACTTCATTTTCATGTCCGGTAAGCATCTGTCATTCCTGTAAGGTACTTCAGAAAAATGAGGCTAATCATATTTTTCTCTTAACCCTTTCTTAAAAAGATGAAGACCTTTGTATTTGAGCTTTTCCATTCTGTGTTCCAGTTTGTATGTGTTTGGAAAATTTTTTTTTCTCCTGATCCATATAGGACAGTTTATCTTTCTTACAATTAAACCACTTTTTTAAAGGGTTTCTTTCAGCTAATTCTAAAAAGGGCTGAAGCTTTGTTTCTTAATAAATGATCCTTCATTGTAAAATGGAATCTGAAAAAAAACCCTCAATTTCTGTCACCTCTGAAGAAGGAACTGTGGATACTAATTCTTCAGTGAAAAAACGGCATTAGAATATAAATACGTTTATACTTATTTCATCAGCTGTGACAAGTGTTCGCACTATGTTGGCATGTTAACAAAGAAGTTTAGTTTCACACCTGTGCGCTTCTCCAGCATTCCTTTAAAGAAAGATTTAATTTAGATTTTAATCATGTAGAATGATCCATGTATTTTCAGTCTTCTGTTTGTGGGGGATTTTCTAAATAATTGTCTGTAAATGAAAATAACATTTATTTTTCTTAAGACATGCATTTGACATTTAGATCCCCTGGGGTGTTACAGACCATTGTTGTGGGGATGATTAGATCACAGACATGGGACTGAACAGGTCTAATTTTTACGTAGAGGTCCCTGACGATAAAAACTTGGAACATGAACAAAATGTAGAAACAAGCTGTGCTCTCAGCAAAAATTGCTCTGAACAGAAAGGTTTTCAGGCAGTGAGGTGTCAGCAAGTCTATTATCAAAAACAAAACTGTCAGCACTGTAGGCAGACTGTATGGGCTACAGCATGAGCAGACAGAAAATTCTGATTCACAGGCAGGCGTTTTAGGAACTGTGGGAGCTCCTGTTGCCATACTTGGGAAATTTTCAGGTGTTCCTGCTGGTCACATGTTTGACCTCTCTTTTACTGTATGCAGGGGCGTACCCCCTCCCATGGCATATTTCCAAGTTGCTGGGGCTTTGGATAGCAGCATTGTGTTTCGGGTATGAAATATTCAGATTGTATGCTGTCCAAGGGATGCGCCACCCAACTATGGCATTGCTTTAGTCCTTTCCTGTTGTCTTTGATAAATCTTTGGCGAAGAGAAGGAAGGTTTAACAAGAGGAAGTGTACACAAAGCTCTGGTGGGCTATGGGATGCACTGAACTCCATAATTGCAGAAGCTACTGCACCTTAGACATGTAAGAATTATTTAGAGGCTTTTACTTGTGGCTGAAGCTTTTCATGGATGTAGCAGCCAATGCAGATGGCTTCCTATATTGTTTAGTGAATGAGCATGACAGGTGTTGCTAATCAGTAAGTTTTATCATTTTCCTCACTGGCAGGTTGGAGTGGAGGTGGGTTTGTGATGCGAAACAAGAGAGTCCTTTCCTCTCAGCTGGAGCGGCGGTGCAGCATTGTTCATTATGTCTACCAAAAAATGCTGGGAGGCTCCATTCAGGCACAGCTCCGGCAGGTGAGGAGTGTCTCCTTTAGAACCTGGTGGACATCTCAGCTCCCTACATAAAAAGATGTTCAACACAAGCAGAGGAACTTTAAATGAGCCTGAAGTTCCCCCCATACACAGTTTGTGACTGCAAGTCTGGTGCACCTTTATGTTTCTTAATCCTGTAAAATTCAAGGGCTGAGATGGCTTTCCCTTTTGGTTGACCTAACCCTGTCAATTTTTATCCTGTGTTAATTCTGTACTTCCTTGAATCATATTTAAACTTGCCCACTCTATGAGATGAGTTGTTGCACTTAATGCAATAATTATATGTTATTAGCATGCAAAAAGTGATACTTTTTGCATGCTGATCTGACTGTTTTGTGGTACTGTTCTTGAATCCATTCTACTTTGCTAATCTTGTCAGGTTAAGTGTCAGTCTTTTTCCTCTTCACAGGCATAGCCATCAAGTCCATAATGTTTTACTGTTTTGCAGAGCCGTATGCCTTTCATTTGAAAATTAATTCTTTCTGTAGTATCCATAGGTGGGAAGCACCTGGGTGAGCTTTGTTGTTTAGAATTTTGTGTGAACTTACTAATACTAATTACAATTAGAAATTGGTAGCATTCCTCATTCAGAGAAGTCTAAGGGATGCTTGCGAAAGTTATAATTCTCTTTACATCTTTGACAGAGACTGCAGCTGGCTTTTCTGCGTTCTCTTTCCTCATACTGCCTCTTTCGAAGAGCAAGTCCCTTTGACAGGAGAGTGACATGCCTGGAATGGCACCCAACATACCCCAGTACACTAGCTGTTGGTTCCAAAGGTGGAGACATCATCCTTTGGGACTGTGAAGTACTTTCTAAATCCTGCTTCATAAAGGGGGTAAGCATCTGTATGTGAGGAATGGGTGGGAGGGAAAACTGGAGTACTACGAAATACTGCAGATAAAAACTGAGGTCTGTTGTGAGAAGCACATAAAGGTGTTGGGTTTCAGAGTAGCCAGTTATGGGATAGGACTGAGATGCAGCAGCATGTCTGTTCCCAAGTCCCAGACTGTTCTAGCACTGGGGGGAACTGTGGCGTGGAGATTAAGTTCATAATGAATCAGTACAGCTGTGTGCTCAGTGGAAAAATAAAAGGGATGCCAGAAACAAGTAGTTGAAGTGGGTCTATCTGGTTTAGGTCTCGACCTTTCTCTGCTCACCTTTTATTGTGCCAGATGAAGAAACAGCTTTGGGGAGAAAAAAGGTCCCTTTATCTCAAGTGAGAAATTAAGGCAGAATGAATAGTTTGTACAGCTGGCATACCCCCTCATTGCCGTCTTCAGCCATTTCCATTCCAACAGGGGCTCAAAGACTTTGTAACTTTTATCACCTTTCTAAATTAAGATAGATACACATTGAGAGGTCTATCCTCCAGAAATTCCAGAGTTACCTTTCTCTTTTTGTAAATGTGTGGTGCCAGACAGCAAGGGAATACCTTGCATGGGGACTGAAGGAGTGGCAGATTTGTCTTCCAGTAGGACAGCTCCTGCTTTAGACAATCATCATGTGTGACATGGTTGTCTTTCCAGCTTAGAGGACTGTAGTGTGTTTCACTGTTACTGTTAAAGACATAGCAGTGACTGCAGACTTACAGAGCACACTTTTCTCCTTCCCCATCACTCAGTGGATTTTTCTTTTGTTCATCCCCTTCCTTGTAGATGGGAGCTGGAGGGGCCATCACAGCAATGAAGTTTAACCCTTTTAACCCTAGCCAGCTGTACACTGCGTCAGTTGCCGGCACTACCACCCTGCAGGATTTTAATGGCCATACTGTCCGGGTCTTCACCAGCACCGAGGACTGGGAGTAAGAATACAGTAATGCTTTGGACCTCTGTGTCCTGCTGGCAGAAGCACAACAGAGAGCAAGAGAGAGAGAGAGAGATATGTTTGTCTCTAATATGTGAGAACTGGGCTTCCTCTTCCCCACATAGATGTCCTTTATCCTCTGAATTTCAGGGAGGCTCATTCTTTTTATTTTTCCCTGAAATGAGGTAGTGGGTAGGAAAGAGCTTTTCACTAATGGGGAGGGACTCTTTGATGCTGCTTACTTCCTGTTGTACAGGAGAGAGTGGGGGTCCAGTGGATTTCCTCAGTTGTCTGTTCTTAACACATCACAAAGCTCTGTGCCTTGGGGACCTTCTAACCACTTTGCCTGCTAGCAGTGCTGCTTGTTGCCAGATGGTTTTTACAGTACAATTCATAGTTCCCTCCATGCTTCTCCATAAATGCCACTGACTTCAAGCAGTGCATGCCACTAGGGTCACACCAGTTCATCCCACTGAGTTTCTGGTGCTTATCTAAAATACCAGAATTAAGAGTCTGGGTTCTTGCAGTAGTGAATAAAAAGAGGAGATTAATTGCTAGAAGCAGCTCTCAAAATTACCTTCTCAAGACTGTTGGTTTTTCTGTGGACTCATGAGAAAGCCTGAGCTCTTCAATTAGTTACTTCAATTCTATGCTTGAAGGTAAGTGAGAGAATTTGAGTTAGCTTCCACTTTACTTTTCCCCACCTAATTCTCTGAGTGGCAGCTTTCATGGTTGCTTTTCAATTTGGCTGTTCACCTGCAACCTTTTAATAGGGTGGAAGGTGAACCCAAGTCATGCTGGGATGACTGGTCAGGTGAGCAAAGAGAGATAAACTGCATCCTGAGACATGAAGGTCTTGTATCCCAGTGGGATGCCTGTCACAACAGTGATGCCTGGATTTGAAAGGGCATTCTTCTTCTACTGCTGTGAGGACAGGCAGTCTCTATGGGCAGGACTTTTTTTATTTTCATTGGCCTCTTGAAACCTAGTATTTACAGTGAGAGCTTACTAAGTAGTTGTTCTGTGAGCAGCAGATGGAGTGCACTTGAATACCAAGGAGTTTGGGGACTCCCAGCAAGCTATCTTTTTTTCTGTCCTTGTGTAGGGTTTCCACTTTTCCTTGCTATATAGGCTGGGGGAAAACAACAGTAACAATAATAACAATACAACATAACATAGAACATAAGATTCCTGTGTCATGGGGTTAGCAGTAAGATTTGCACCTGGCTTTTCCTGCCTGCTCGTACCTTGAGAAAGACCAGATACAGCACTGGAAGCAGCCAGTAAGGAGCTAGTGAATGAAGTCTCTGTAAGAAAAGCTTGGTGCTGGGCTGTCATGAGATTTTATGTAGTTTATGCATGGAATGGTGCTGGTTTTGCTTGTGATCTCCTAAGCATGGTGTGAGCCTGGTGGTTCACTGCAGATTAGTCCTACCACCATAGCAGAAGCAGCACTGCTTGGTTTTGCAGGCCAAATGAGTTTTGCAGGCCCAAAGTGGTGAGGATGAGCTTGAAGGCTCAGAATATATGTGCTCAGATTTGAACCAGGTTAGAAAAAAAGAGTTCTTGTGTATATGTGCTCTGCCAGAAAGCAGTGCTTGCGCCTAAGGAAACTGGCAGTGTGTTACAGGAGATAACTTTTGAACTAAGATTTTGACTTCCACTCTAACCTTGATGTCTCTTGGCTTTGTGTGTATTTCAGAAAGGGCCAGGAGATTCTCTCGGAGACATCAAGTTCAGTCCTTATGAGGCAGAGAAGCTTTATGTGGCATCAGGTGATGGCACCCTAAGTCTGCAGGATCTTGAGGGCAGAGCCATGCAGGTGATCTCTCGTGCCCTGGACTGTGGCCATGAGCATCATAATGTTTGGTGAGAAGAGGGCACTGCATGGTTAATTCTCTGTTCCTTGGGGTTAATGCTGCACTGCATCTTTAGATCTCTAACATCTTCATCTCTGGCAGTGTTTGGAGACCCTTGGTATGAATAGGTCCCATGGGAGAGCTTGGAGACAGGGTCCTGGTTGCTAGGCAGCCACAGGGCACTTAGGCTTTTACAGTAGCTGAGCATGCTTCCTGCATCTTCCTATGTTGCTTTCTGGTGATGCCATATCCTGTCTTGGAAATACGGACAGCTTTTCACTTCATGAAGTGTAGGGCGAGAAGAGCAGGGTAACTTCCTCCTCTTCATTGTTATCAGTGGTCTGTTTTATCTGTAGCAGCTCAGGTGGCATAAGGAAAGCCACACAGCATTCCTGCACAATCTGAGTTTCAGGTAATTAAGTTTACCCTGTGGCCCTTCTGCAGACTTCAGGCTCACCTTGTTAATTTCCATGGCCTTGAATTCTTAGAATAATTTATTTTGCAAGTGAAGCTTTTGCAACAAGTTACCAAAGGACCCCAGCTTTATTCTCTCTCCTCCCAGGAGAGCTGGCATTAAGACGTATGTCTTTACCAGATAAGTTTCTATTCAGTTTTGTTTCCTGGAGCATGAAGTTGGGACAGTTTGATGTGCAACTTTTCAGTCCAAAGCTTTTGTCTTTACTGCTGCTTCAGTGCTTTGTGGAAAATGTAATTTTAAAGCTGTTTCTCCGCATTTGTTTGTGTCCCAAGAATATTCTGATCTTTCCCAAGGTATGTTCATATGCAGGCACCAAGTGGTTCTTCAGCCTCTGTTATGTTTTACTGTTGCAATGTGTTACACTCCATCTAATAAGCACTTTGAAATGACTCTGAAGTTATTTCACATTCAGTCACCAACAGAAAGCATTGCTGATGAGCCATCCTTCCTGATACTCAGGCTCACACCATCAGGCAGGAGACCGCAGTTACAAGCAGTTGCAGTCTCCCTTGTCAGGGACGAGATATGAACCAGAACTCCACTGCCTTTGCTTTTTCGTAGGAAGAGCACTGATTTGTGTCTTTCCCTGTAGTTGCTGGTACTGCAGTGTGGATGTTTCTGCAAGCTGCCGTGCAGTGGTGACGGGTGATAATGTTGGCAATGTGGTCCTGCTCAGCACTTCTGGTGAAGAGGTTTGTATGGCTCCATGCAGTGTCTCCTCTAGCGGAATCTTCATGGCTCATGTGCTTTCTTACTCTACAGCGACTCTGAAAAGAGGAGCAGGTGACTTGCAGCTTTGCATATGAGTCCACTCATTGTCTGGGTGGTGAGAAGTCCTCCACTTCTGCCATCCAGTAGACATTTTCACATTGTTGAGTGTAATGGTAATAATTCCTAAACACGGAATTATTACCTGTCATGTGTTACCCCTTTCTTAAGAGTATTTGCTACTGTCCAGAGTAATTATAGGGTAACCTGAAGATGTGAGAACCCTCTGTCAACAACCCTCACACTTCCAGAAACTTAGTGTCCTGATAGGAGTCATTTAGGAGGTACTGCTTTGCTGTATACCCTTTCATGACCTGGGGTAGGCACACAGTGACTATTGGGATGGAAATTGCACTCCTGCCGTTGGACACGAGAGGGCAGGCAGAGGCAGACTGGGGTTCTGGAGTAGTACAGAACCAGGAGAGAATAGCTGGAGTGGGCTCTGTTTCAAGAGCCTGCTATACTGTCGAACTGGCACTGCCATCTCTCCTGCACGTAAGGGTAACATCTGTAAAAGTTTGCCACCCAATGAGCTGTGGCCAGAGGCAGCTGTGTAAAGTAGTGGGCAGAGTCAGGAGTGCTCCAAGTCACTTGTCCTTACTCAGGGTTAGTTGCTGACTTCTTTTTTCTTTTTCCCCTAAAAGAATGTGAAGTTGGGAGATACCCATTATTAACTTTCCTGCAGTTGGGAGATATCCATTATTCTAGGAAGGATGGGCCAGTTTCAGCCTTTAGATTAGAGATAATCTTCTGGCTTTACATAGAAATTTATTAATGGCCTCTTTGTTGTTGTTAATTGAAGTATTTTTCCTACCCTCATGTTTCTTCGCTGACATGTTTCGAAAAGCCAATTATATCTCCTCACCTTTTTTACTAAGATAAACAAAGCAAGGTTTTTTGGTCTTCCACACAAAGCAGTTCCTTCCTTCTCGTTGTCTTGGCAGCACACTTTCTCTATGTGTTCCAGTTTGTTTAAATCTTTCTGCAAGTGAAAGGCTGGCACTGCTTGAAGTCTTCCAGATGTGATCTTGCTTTGTATAGTGGCACTAATATGCCCCTCCATGAAAGCCAGGGATTGTGTTTTCCTTTCTCATAGCTGTAATAAATTGATGGATCAGAATTCTTTTAGAATTGAATAGTTATTTCCCAAGGTTATTCTTTTCCTTTCTTGTTTCCAGTGAATAAACTGTTGGTGTATTTTAGAAGTTTTGTTACTCTATAGATGTGAGACCTCTTTACTCTGCACTAGTAGATTATAATTTCATTTCTTTACTCCAGGTCTTGATTATTTTTTCCTGCATGATTTTCTGTTTGCTGCAGATCTGGAAGCTGAAATTGCACAGGAAGAAAGTGACTCATGTAGAGTTTAACTCCCGATGTGAGTGGATGTTTGCCACAGCATCTGTGGATCAGACAGTCAAAATCTGGGACCTCAGAAACATCAAAAACAAAACAAACTTTCTTCATCTGCTTCCACATGAGAAACCTGTCAATGCAGGTGAGTTAAGGATTTAATTGCATAGATGTCTGCAGAGAGTCCACTCAGCTCAGCTTTTATTGTGGCAGTTAGGTTTTGCTCAGATTCCAAGTTGCATGGTAATTAAAGCAAGGAAGCTATTTGGGAATGTGTGGCCAGAGGCAGGGAGGTGGCTAGGGCAGCTGCAGCAGCTTCTTAAGACTTGCCATACAAACTGTGGCACTGTACCTTAGAAGTGAGTTTGGAAGCAGCAGTGGCTAAGATTAGAAAACTGAATTTATTGGGGCAATCCCTTTGACAAAAGGAGAGAATGGAACTCAAACCTCTGTTTCTTGGGTGCAACTTTACCAGTTGATGGAAGTCCAGACTGCAGGTGTCCATCTCATTACTCCACTGTTGTCTTTCTATTTGAATGAGCAAATTCCTTTCTTTTCAATGTTTCCTCCTGGGATTCTGAAGTTGGAAAAATTATTCTTTTTAGGTAACCCAGAACTGTAGGTTTCAGCTTTTTGTAAGAGTTTTGAGTTTGAGACAGGTAGTTTCTCTTGTCAAAGTCTTGTCTATTGGGACACACAGACATAATTACATCCCAATTAAAGTAATAGCAATGGATTTTCAATCAATGAAATGACAGTTACGTTTCTTGTCAGTCACAGCATTGTGATCTTTAGTTTGCATTATTGTCCCACTCTCCTAGCTTACTTCAGCCCAACACATGGTGCCAAGCTCCTGAGTACAGACCAGCACAACGAAATCAGGGTTTACTCATCCTCAGACTGGACCAAGCCACAGCATCTGATTCCACATCCACATAGGCAGTTTCAGCACCTCACACCTATTAAGGTGAGTTAAGTGTAAGAGGCGCATCATGCTTGGTGCTAGCAGCCATCTGCAAATCAGAAATTGTCTGATTTCTAGAAGGTCAAGATACTATAGCGATGGGGGGATATCTACGCTGCTGCAGCTCTCAGTGGAGCACTGTTCCTGAAGCTGTGGGTGGGATATAGTAAGAGTTGCTCCCAGTGTCAGTTGTCTGGTGTGTGTCAGTGCTGAGCTCTGTCCTTTTCCCTGCGCTTTCCATGACTCTGCTCTCTTCTTAGGCAACATGGCATCCTCGCTATGACCTCATTGTCGTAGGTCGCTACCCAGACCCCAAGTTCCCCGGGTACACACTGAACGAGCTGCGAACTGTGGATGTGTTTGATGGGAGCACTGGCGAGATGGTTTGTCAGCTCTACGATCCAAATGCTTCTGGGATCATCTCGGTGAGTTGAGCACTTCAGCTGAAAGGGCTGTCAATAATACTGCTCTATCTCTGTGAAAGAGGCATGGGTTAGGGACTAGAACCTCATCCAGTTTACTTGTGACACTCAATGCTGTCATGGGATACAGCTGCCAGCTAAAACTGCTGACTAAAGCGGGGCTAGTTCATGGTCCTCTGTGGGGTTTTTGTGATACTCTTAGGGAGCATTGTTTTTTCCAGATGGTTTGTTGCTGTTATATAAGCTGTGGTGCTCTTATGACTGTTACATAAGCAGTGATGCTCTTACAGACTCTGTGTTTTCATTTTCAGCTCAATAAATTTAACCCTATGGGAGACACATTGGCTTCTGGCATGGGTAAGTAAAAAGAACCTGGGGCACTAAACGTGTGGGTTCTAAGTCCCAGAAAAGGGCTGGCTTCTTACTCCAAATTAAAGCAAGTTGTGAGAGAGGGTTTCCTAAATCTCACTTGCTAGTAGCCCTTTACGACTTCCTACATCTCTGAAAGAGATCAAGACCTTCCTTTCAGTCTTACACCTCTGCACTTGGAAAGCAGCTTGGTAGTCTTCTCCTGTGAAACATTCCTGAGAGCATCAAGTGTGTAGTTGGAAGCCTTGCCACAGCTGGGAGCCGCTGCCATCTGCCGGCCATGAAACAGTAGAAGAAAATGGAGGGGGGGAAAACCTTTTCCTGCTAGGCCATACCATTTCCCTTAATTTAATTTATCTCATTTTCTAGTCTGCAGAGCCAAGATTAGTCAGTATGTCGCAGACTGTGTGGGATTAAGTTAGCTGGCTATAGATTTAGGTCTTAGACCTGTGACAGATGAGACTAGGAATTACTTATGTTTCTTAGATCAGATTTTCATGGCTATGTGGAGGTTGAAAAAATAGTTACTGCAGATGCTTCCTCTATACTTTGGAAATCTCTGAGAACATAAAAAGTCTTTTGAATTTCTGGCATTTAAGTGACATAGCCTAAGGTTTTATGATTGATGTAGAGTTTCTGATACACAGCATTTAATTTTTCTTCTCAGGCTTTAATATTCTCATCTGGAACCAGGAGGAGATGGCGGCTAAGAAGCACGAACATCTTTTGAAAGCCATGACAGACAAGGACATTGAACCATGAGAGAACAGGGGATTGGAAGCTGGAGTTCATCCAGATGTGGAGGGCAGAGGCAGGCAAACCCTGGCACAAGCAAACTCAAAAGCTAAGTTATTGTCTGGGGAGCTGGAGATGAGAACAAAAAGCAATGATTCTAAATCCCAGGGAAGGGAGTGAAAAGGGAAGGATCTAGAGAACTTGGATTCAGTATTTTGATCCTTTCTGAATCCCAGGGTACAAACTCAAGTCGTTGGCAATGGGCAATATAAGCTGTGCAGGGAATTAGACTTTGTCCTTCCTCCCTGGATCTGGTCTTGCTTCCCTGATCCTCTTGGCCTCCCCTGTTAGAAAGTTTTGTGAGTGCTTGGTTCCTCCAATGGAGTTACTACTCATTTTCTGAGGCACTAGGAAAACTTCAAAGATGTTCCCAGATCCTGCTGAAGTTACTGCTTTCAGCCTACCATACCTGCTTGTCATCACTTCTCAGAGGTTACCATTTCCTGTAGTCTGCAGTGGAGCAGCTCATGACAGGGTACCCAGCCTGTTCTAGTCCAACCAAGTTGAGAAACAATTTGCTAACAGGATTAACATCTTGAAAAGGTAGGATGTTCACAGGGGTGAAGTGATGGATAGTTTGGGTAACCTAGAAAATGCCAGGGTCTCCTATATGCAAGCTTGGAAAATGTGTATTTGTCAAGGTACAGGCTTAGCCTGTTCTCTGCTTGCAGCTGTTTAACTGGACCACAAAGAACATGATGCCAGAGGTCTCTGTGCCTCATGGGATGCAAGGGCAGTATGGAGCTGGGCACCTACTGATTCTGTAGTTTTCAGAGTTCTAGGCTGTTTCTTGCCAATGATTAGGCAATTTTTTTCACCCATGACTATGTGTTTCAGAACGTTGGCTAAGAGTGTTATAAAGCAGAAATGAGGGATTTCTCCCTGCTCAGAGCCAAATTTCAAGACTGTTTTTAAACAGTTAAGTTTTGCTTTTTCTAGTTTGTTTACAAGGCTGCCTGGGGCCTTGCTGCTGTCCCAGAGGTTGATGGATGGGAGGGGCTCCAGGCCTGTGCAGGTTCTCCATGTTCACTTTTATAGTTTTGCAATATTAATATCAATAAAGTTTTGTACTAAACTAAAATTCTTTGACAGAGAGTGGCTGCTTTGAGGATACTGCTGAACTAGTTTTGTAGGGGAGAAGTTTGAGACGTTTTTACAGGAGGGCTGTAAGACCTACAACAGTGGTAGAAGTAGCAGTCATAGTAGTGGATCTGCAGTGGACCCCTCCAAGTTGGACGAGATGCATTATCAGCTGTATCTATTCATAGCTGCTGCAGTCAGAAACAAAGTTGATCTCTAATCTCCCTGTGCTATATTGTGGGATTGTGAAATAGGGAATTCCTTAAATAGGAATTTACAGGGAATTCCTATGAATAGCAGGGCGTATGCTGCAGTAAGTTCTGCCTGCTTTCCAACACTGAGCACACCAGTGCTAGCCCTGTGAACTCTTAAGAGAAGGAGTAGAGTTCAGTGCGAAATTAATTTTAATAATGAAATGTATTGGAACAAGTACAGAAAGTCATTCACAGTCAAAATGTCTAAATCATCATAGAAACCTTTTCTCTGTGTGTGCAAAATTTGGTGCCTTTAAAAATAACAGGTCTGGTCCTCTTAAATGCACTATTACCTCTTCCTTGTGCCTATTCTCACAGGCAATAGCTTTTTCTTTATGTCTGTCTTGCTGTGCAGGAGACCTAGTTTGTATCTTCAGAGGACAAAAAAGTGAGGAAGACGCTGAGAACAGCAAGCTTCTTCTGCTGATTTAGGGTTCCCATGCTGGCAGATGCCTATTACAGTGTGGGGAAAAGTCCCCACAGTACTTCTTAGGGGGAACAAAAGGAAATGTTTGTAACCTATGAACTGGCTTCTGCATCCAGGAGGGAAAGGGAACTGCACCAGAAAGGGAACTAAAAGTAGGAAGTGAATGTGCATTATCACCATGTGAAGAGCCTGTGCTTCTGGTGCCTGCTGCAGTCTCATTTTCTGCCAAAAACTACTAGGCAGGTGGTGAGTACTTGGCGTGAACATCCCTGCAGCAGCTGCAGTGTGCAGAGAGGCCAGCCTGGATAAAGAATCACACTTTGGACAAAATCCCCAAGTGTGACAAATAAAGGAATCCACATTCATCTGCCAACTCTGATCCTTAATATTTTGTTGTCCATCCAGTAGGGAAGACAGGAAGAAAACTACAGAACTCAGTATTTAATCTAGTCTTAGGTAAACAGCTCTGCTACATCTCTTAATTACAGCTTAAAAAGAATCTGCTAGTAAAGCGTATTCCTTGGGCTGAAATCTGGACTGCCTGCAGTACTGGATACTCCCTTTAACAGGTCCTTGAAGTTCAGATAGGGGAAGTAAAATTCAAACTTGGGATCTTTAGACAGAAACCAAGTTTCTTATCTAGGGGGGCTTTCCTTTCTAGAGCCAACATTGCACAAGAAATTGAGTGTGGGTTTGCTATGGTCACAGGAATTGCTCTCTCTCATAAAGCTCTTAGAGCTTCTTTTGGTTCTAAGATTGTACTCTGAGCCTAATCCTAGGATTGATTGAAAACTGCTAGGTTTTCAATCTTGTCTTGATCATTCAATCCAGTCTTCTCTTGAACCACAACGTGAAGAGGGAAAAAACCCCAGTAGCCAGCAGCAACTACTGGACAGCAACCTCAACAAACACTGCATGTCTCCCATCATCTGCAGCAGTTCCCTCTCCAGGGACAGTAGATGAGTCTTGGTGCATTGTTGGTGAGCTGCACTCTCAGCTCACGCCCAGCCTTCCCACCATCAGCAGGCCTGTGGTGTGAGGGAAAAGCACTCAAAGCAGGTTGACCCTGAAAAGAAATGCAACTGGATGTGGCACCTGCTGGAGGCCCAAACTTCTCTGCCACAGTCATGGTGAGTGGTAATGTTTACAGTCACTTGAAAGGAGGAAAACTTGGAAACTGGCCATGTTGGGAATCCCAGACTGGATGAGCTGGATGAGGACCAGGGGCACCACACAGTATATTGACTTCAAAGTTAAGGTGTCATTTCCTTAGAGTAGCACAATTTTTTCTCAGTTCTTTCTAAAGGATGTCACCCTTAGAAAGCATCCAGAAATCAAGTCCAGCTTTGTTCTGGGAAGCAAAGGCCAAAATAGAAGAATGCTGAGTAACTGAAGGTGCCCAATCATCCTTAGGGGCAACACAGCTCCCTCCTACTGCCTGGGAAGGAGTTGAAGCAACTGTCAGGCCTGTTCTTCTCCTTCATTGGAAACATGCCGGTAGCCAGGGGGCTGAGACTGTATGCGGAAGAGTACAGTCAAGAGGAGAATTATAAGGAGAAGGAGAATGGATCCACACACAGCCAAACCCACAAAGAGTTCTGTAAGGGAGAAAAAAAGTGGTCAGCATGGTATCATTTAAACTTTCCCCTTCTGCCACACTCTGGTCAAGCCTGGGCTCACCTGTGTCATGCATGCTACTTGCTACCTTGCATTCTTGCTCCCAGTCCTGGGGAACAACAGGATCTGTGAGTTCCAAGAATCTCTGCAGTGGGCATATATGCTGACAGCCAGGGATTGTCAGTGGGAAAGGTTCCTTCCCACTCTCATTCCGGTAAAACATCTCCACAGAGAAGTTACTGAAAACAAAACACAGCAAAATGTTTTTGTTTTTTTTTTTTCTTCTCTAGTTCAAGTCATCCCTTCCCAAAAACTCAGTGTGCACACTCTTTCCTTTATTCTGGTGCTAAGTCTTCCTGATGAGAGTCTGCCACTAAGAGCAAGATTGCACACCCCAAGAGTGAAGCCTAAGCCTAGGTGTCTAACCCTCGAGGTGAAATCACAGCAGACGTCTTTACTGCAGCCCTCACCCATCATCCTCTTGGTACAGTTCAAATAAATGACATGAGGCGTATGGTGCTTGGATCTTGTTGTAGACATCTAGAGCCATCTGCAGTGCCACAAGTGTGGTGTCATGCTGGGAAAGAGGGAAAAAAACCAAATCAGTCACCCTTAGGGAGGTGGCAGGGCAGCTCAGACTGTACCAGTAACGGACAAGGCAGTGCTGAGGGGACGTCACCTTTGTAACTTCGATCTGGAAAACGGGAGAGGAACTGTACTGCTGGAACAGTGATCTGTGCTGGTGCCAGAGAAGGGGAGGAAGTGAAACAGCCATATATATCCGGCACTATTTTTTGAGAATTAATCTCTAGAGAGCAATTTGGGAGAGACACTTGACTTTCCAGGCAGTAGACTGCTGGAAAGGGGAGGTAACTGTACCCACACTTCTGAAACATCATTTAAGTAGCAGCATCCCGTCTACTAAACAAATAGAGCAGTGGCTCCCCAAAGTCTGCCAGTCTCATTCATGAGACTGAGAAACAAGGACACATTGGGAATTTTCTTCAGGGATCCCAGAGGAACAACGCCAGATCCTGCATCTCCCACCCAGTCAGAGGCAAAGATGAATGTCCTGATTGCTGCATGGGCAGCAGGGAAGCTAGAAAGGGTTAAAACTATCACCAAGCCCTTGTAAGCAGGAGGAGATGGCTAAAAGCCAGCCCCAGCTCTAACTTACCGCTGAATAGGCAAGTAGTTTCAGATTCTGATGGGCAGAAACATTTGCTGCTTTGGTTAGGTTTTTTCTTACGTGATCCAGCAGGACCCCTGAGGAAGGAGACAGCTGGTAAGAGGCAAAAGCGAGATAGAGCAGCACGAGGCTCCCTCCCCAGTGCACTCACCGCCTTGCAGACGAGCTTTTTCTACCCGATTGTGGATCCCAAACAGAAATTCAAAACCAAAGTCTTTTAGTTGCTTCAGTTGAGTCATGACATCTGGTGTCACCCATCCAGGCAAATCCATTTTGTGTGCTTGCTAGAAAGAGAAGCAAGAATATTCACATACAGGTAGCATAGGTTGCAGATTAAACAGAGGAGGGGAGGGTGTCTGGAGACCTGCCCATACTGCTGCTGCTTTCCTACACTATTTTAAATATGCAATCTCCCCCCATCCTATTTATGCTTCTGAACTCACACTGCTGTGCTGCATACAAAGAATATATGTGGGTTTTGATGTGATTTCAGAAGAATAATGAGAAGAATGATAATGAGAAGAATAAAGATTACAACCTAGGAGCTACATTTCTGTGAAAGCACAGCTGGAGTGCAAGGTTATGTTGTTATTGATACAATAATCTTAGGGCATTAACTTTACATGTGGCTGATTCTGTCCTGCAGATAGCATGTGGTCAAAGAGAAAAAGATGAGTGAACACAAACTCCGGCTTTCTGTTGTACCTTCAGCTGTTTCCCTAGAGGCTCTGAGGGCCACTGAAAGACACTGGAGAAAGTTAGCAAGTGCTCTGCGGACATAACAGTGTGATGCACCACTGACAAAGACTGGTACTCAAACCCAGGAGCCCGAGAACTGGGAACCAAGAGAAGAACTTGCTTTGCAGCCAACCCATTACATGAAAGGATTAGTTATAATGGCAGACAAACAGCAGTTGTGGTTTCCCAGCATTGCTGAGAACAATTTTCTATGCCACATCCCATTAGACTTCCAGAAGTTGAGGCTGAATATCCTCAAGGGCCCATTCTGTCTGAGCATTTCAGAGAAATTCCATCAGCAGCTTAGAAATTTAGTTAGTTCTTCATTAATTTACAAAGAGAATAGCTGGTAAATTTAGCTGTTTCTTGGACTTTTTATTGTCACCATCCAGAATGACTCTACTGGCTCAGGTGAGAAAAACAATCCTTCTCTTCAGGGTGCTGTTTGCATGACTTAAAAAAGGGAGGAAGACAAAAGGAGCTGAAGAGACCGATCAGCCTGAAGGTGTATAGTTCTGGGTGAGAAATACTCCTTCCTTAACAACATTCTGGTTTTTGCTTTGGGGACAGTGGGCTGTTCTCCAAGTTCTTGGGGATTATAGTGGTTGTCAGCTGACCTTCCAGGCCCAGTTTCTAAGCTCATTAAGTGACTCCTGAAAAGGAAGAAGATTTGAAATTCTTGATCTCTCTGACCAAAGAATTTTTTGTTACCAATAGAAGTTGATTCACTGTGATTGGTACAAGACAGGAAACTGGGTTTGTGATACAAAGGGCAAATTCACATAGTACAGTGCAGCTCTGGACTAGATATTTTCAGCTTGCAGCAAACCAAGCTGCTACTTTACATAGCAAAGTGCAGTTCCATGCTGGTTTATCTTTTACACCCCCAAAATAGTGCACACTACGGTATACCACTGCCAGTGAGCGAAGTAGTCTTGCACATCCACAGAATTAGTGTGACACAGTGTCAAAATGCTTGGGTTTGCTGCATCCATAATTCACTAGCTTGACATAAAAGATGTCTATAATTTACTTCATCATGCTGTACAGTTATGAACAGAGAAACTTGTATGTAACAACTTTGAGTGTCCTGGATATGTGACCTTTAGTTTAGCATTATCACAGCACAGCGAACCCAATTTTTTATTTTGTTTAAGTCTTCATGAGATGTGCTTTCAGCAGAAATCCACTCGAATATAGAGTTTGGTGTCCCACCCCAGATGGCAAAAGGTAACATCTGTCTCTAGAGTCTTTCTCAGACAAAGGACCTTAAAATAGGTCAAGAAACAGACGGGCGTGAATCCCACTTAACCAAGGGAGCATTATTTTCTTTTAGATATGGCATTAAAAGAAGGAAACAAAAGTGATGGTTTAAAAGTAACAGAGAGGTAGAGGTAGCACCAGGAATAGTCCTAATTAAGGTCCCAACTTAAATCATGAAGTTAATGCTTCTTCAGTTTCTAGAGATCTCATTTCTACCTTATTGGACTCAGGCTTGTCCACAGAGATCTAAAGATTTCAGATTGCAGTAATTTTCTAGTGATTTTCAAGAGATATTTATTATGCAGGTGGGACCTTTTCTGACTCTGACATGATACATATCTAAGCTACACAGTGGGAGGTTATAGGGTGCAAAAATAAGTAATTCTTGGCACATGCCTCTAGTGAGTAGGAACTGTTGTTATTCTGAAATTAGAACATTACTTCTAATTGTAGGGTGAAAAGTTGTTTCATGGGATTTTACAAAATAATTTCTACAATGTCCAGCGAATCCTAAAGACCAGATTCCAGTGGGTGTAAGATGATGGCCAGACTTACTTCACAGAACAGTGTGTCATACACACTCCATATACTCTCAATAGAGATGTCCCTGATCCCGGTCTCGTTTGCCACCATCTGCAGGAATTGCTGTAGGTTTGAGAAAAGAGAAAGGCCTTCAGTTTTCTAATCTCATATTGTATTATGTGCACTGGTATCCCTACTCTTTTCTCAGAGCTTTGATTATACAGAGGCGATAATACTTTAACTACAAGCCTAGAACCACCTTATCTCTTGCAAACAATCACTTACCCAATTCTCTCTGGTCTTATTTATGTATTCTGCGGAGTGCCGTGTTTCAGTCTGTAGCTGTTCATACCGTGGACAAGGGGTCAAAGGGAACTTCAGTAGCTGGGCAGAGACAAGAGCAGCCAGGTCACCAAGAATGCTGGAGTACAGAATTTGCAGTCAACACACACAACTGTAATGAAGCCCTGACTGCATCTATAAACAGCCTCAAGTACTGCCTGCTGACATACTCCATCCAGACCATGTGTGGTCCGCTGGGGTGTTGTACCTGACATGTTGAGTGAACACAGCCCCTGAATTCTCATCTTTTTCTGAAAATCGGAAAAACTCTGCAAGGTAGGTCCCAGCAGAAGTTCAAGACAATCTCAGTCAAGACTGGCAAATATTTTTGGAGACTACACTACCTGAGTAGTCAACACATGTCCTTGAGATGAACTTACCCTTTCCTCAGACTCGGGTACTGTGTGCACAGGGATAGGCTGCCAGGAGATGTTAGGGTTGAACATCTGTTGTCCTCCTGGGGGATAGAGGCCTGCCAGATTGGCTTCTGCACTCATCAGGGTCCGATCACAGTCGGTGCTGCGGATGAAGATCTGCCATGACAGGGACAGTGCACCATTAGTAATGCTCCTGCAAGCAGGGATGCTCAGGCACAGGATGATGCACTTGCCCAGGAACGCTGCCAAGTGCCCTGCAGCTGCTCACAGACAACAGGGGAACAGGAGTCGAACCAAGCCTGTGGATGTCGGCCCGNAAAACTGTAAGGACACACACTGTGGATGTTGGCCCGGACAAAACTGTAAGGACACACACAAACACTGTGCTGTGTAATACTGGAGCTGGCTGGTCAGGATCAGTGGGCAGGTGCACTGTGCTGAGGTTAGAGATAAAAAGGAATCTGAGTATGAGGAAGGGTCAGAGAAAAGGAAGATAAATATGTAGAAAACTATGGGCACTGATAGGAAATGCACTATATTTGCAGAGCAGGACTGGGGCAAACTCCTGCATTCTGTTCTCAGTTCTAGGAATGACTGACTGTGCTCAGGAAAAGAAATGTCTTCCTCAAGCCTCAGTTTTTCCATCTGAGAAATGAAAACAAGAGTGATCTGACTACAGGAGAGAAAATAAGAACAGGGAGGGCTGGGATTTTATCTGATCATTGTGGGCTCTTGGGATTAATGGGCCAAGACTTTACCACTGCAGAGCTCAGAAGAGAGAGATCTGAGCCAGAAAAAAGGACAAATCAGAAAAATATAGCTATGTTCAGGAGGTCAAAATGGCAAAACTTTAGTATTCTGGTACCTCTGTACTGAAAACAGTTATGGGAAAACTGGTGAGAAACCAGTGATAAAATGAGAGGAACAACAGGAAATCACAATGGCATGGCCTAGAAAACAGCATATTCAATCCGAAAAAAGAATAAAAAGCCTGAAGAATGAAATATAAAGATAGGGATTTTTGTTTTTAAATGTTAGGAGAGAAGCATTAAATATTGTACCCTGCATCATTTCTCATGTGAGATGTACCTCAGAAACTTTAGTCACAAGCAAAAAGCCCAACTTGCCTTTTCTCTGGCATCAATGTCTAACCACTTTTACCTCTTAACTGTGGCTTGAAAAAAATGACCCTGTACTCATTAGACAGGTTTGCTTTTATCCTTGGTAAGCTCTAAAGAAATAAAATGAAAATATTTTTAAAGATAAGGATCTAATTCTAGAAGTGTCATAAACCCCTCAAACAATTAAGCCCTGAGTATACATGCTTTCTTCAGCACCTTTTGCCAGGCTCCAGCTTGTCGCTGAGTCAGGTGACAGATGGTCATATGGTGTCACCCAGAGGCAACACTTCTTACAAGGGAGGTTGCTCAACTTGAGCAAGGGTTCAGGCTTGGTTAGCAGAACAGCTTTTGTTTGCACGTCTTGGTTTGTTTTTCTTTCTCAGCAAAAGAAGGAAAACAGTTTCAACTCACAAAGGCTGTATAAACGTGAAGTATGTTTGGAAAGGAACTACTGAGGATAGTTAAGGATCTGTGTTTGAGCCCATGCTGGAAGTTTTGTTGATGAAGCAAATGTCAAAGAAGGGACATAATCTGAACTGCGACAAGCTGGGTTCTTACTGGGAAGCCCTAGAAGGGGAGAAACAAAAGAAAATTGTATGGGGATTCTTAGTTTGCCCCATCTGGTCAATCAGCTTAATTGAGTTCAGATAAAATAACTGAAGTGGTGCAGAGCCTGTAGTGGGACAAGGGGCCTTGGCTGCCTGCTGTCCATCTGAACCAGCCTCTCAACTGTTCATGTTTCAGTTGACTCAACACCTCTGATTAACTAGCAGGGGAACTTGGGAGGATTTTCAATTTCCTTACTTTGTCTTTTATAATTTCCCTTGTGCTTAGTACATGGTTCCACAAGGGCTCTGTGACTTTTTTCAAAAAAAATCTACTAGTTTCTCAAGAACTATTATAAAGTGTGACAACACGCTAATGAGAGAAGGAAATTAATGGCTTTGGCGGACTGAAGCTGTCAATACTTTACAGGTGAAAGGAAATTAGAGGGTCATAGCTGGCCAGAGACTACAGGCTCTGGTGAGATTGTACCTCAAGTGCACTGGGGACGGCAGGGCCAACACGAGCTGCATTCTTGTCAGATATTATAACGGAAAAAAATATCTCACAAGCTCAAGTAAGAAACAAGCACCAGCTACAACACACACAGCTGTTTAGTTCTCTGGACTTCAGAATGGGCGCCTGTGAGGGCAGCGCTGAGACGCAGTCGATCCGTGCCCCGCGGCCAGGCTTAGTACAGAGCCTGAGCCTGGGCTCTTCTTCCTGCGGTGGGAACAGGTTAAGGAACGAAAATACTTGGAGACGAGGCCCGGGGCTGCTGTTTCCCTTTCCGAAACAGTCACCCGCAGCCCTGGCCTGCGCGGCGGCCCGGACCCACCGTGGGGCGGCCGAGAACGCAGCTGCCCCGAGCCGCGGGGCTGGCACTGACCTCTTGCCGCTGGTACGTGTCGCTGAGGAAGTCGCGGTAGCGCCGCCGCAGGGCCTGGCCCAGCTCCCACTGCTGCCGCATTCCCACCTGCAACGGCACCGGGTGTTACCAGCGGTCCGGACCCCGGCCCCCGCCGCCAGCCTCGCCCTGTTCGCACCTGCGTGAGCTGCCCGAATCCCTGGGGCCAGGCACTCTCCTGGTATGGGTCCCGTGGGAAGGCCTTGATGGGCGAGCGGTCTCCGTGCCGGTACACCTGCGGGCGGCACCGCGTCACCCCGGCCCGGCCCGGCCATCCCGGCCCGGCCCGGCCCCCCCGCGTCCCCCCGTCCCCCTCACCAGCGTCACGAAGCGGAGGCTGCGGGCCCGGGCGGGCGGCGTCTGCAGGCACAGCGCCAGGAG
>VZTX01005975.1:0-25150 GCA_013400915.1 Pardalotus punctatus | reverse complement strand
GCCCGCGCGCGCCGCAGGGGGGCGCTCGAGAGACACCGAGAGAGGGGCGGGGGAAGCGGGGAAGCCCCGGGCCTTGTCCGTCGTCATTGCCGTGTCCGTCGTCATCGTGCCTGTGTCCATCACTGCTATCATCCGTGTGCCCATCACCATCATCACCCCTGTGTGCATCGTCATCATCCCTAGGCCCCATCCTCATCATCGCCCTTCTGCCCGTGGCCATCATCCCTGTGTCCACCACCGTCATCCCTGTGAATTTCAGGAGCTCCCCCCAGGATTCCAACTAGGACATCCCAGCAGTGCCGGAGCTGCACACCAGAAACACTTCAAGGACACCCTGGCCCAGGGGTGTTGATTCAGTTTGTGTGAGGGATCCCTGAGCCAGGAGCTTCAGGAACAAATAGGTCAACACCCAAGAGGGGTGTGAGTAGAGATAAGAAACCACCAAAAAAAAAATTCCTGATGGACCTCAGTGATCCCACAAGAGCCCAGGAGAGACATAATCCCAGGGGAGACACAAAGCCCTAACACTTCCACAGATTGTCCCTGCACCCTTTGGATCAGCATCAGGACCATCCAGCTCATTTCCCACTCCAGGTGAAAAGGAATCCCTGCAAAATGCACATATTCAGAGTCTGTGTTTTGATTTTTCTCATCTGAGAAATGTGAATAAAGAATTTCCTTCCCCACATACCAGTGAGAAAAAGTTATTCCTGGATGTTTATAAAATACGGGATCTCTTCAGCAAGGAGAAACCAAGTGTCCCTGGGTCAGACACTGAAATATTTAAGTATTTAAATATAATGAAACATATTTATATTAGAATCACAGAATGGTTTGGGTTGAAAGGGACATTAAAGGTCATTCCATTCCACTCCTGCCATGGGCAGGGACACCTTCCACTATCCCAGGTTGCTTCAAGCCCCATCCAACCTAGCCTTGGACACTTCCAGGGATGGGGCAGCCCCAGCTTCTCTGGGCAACCTGTGCCAGGGCCTCACACTCTCTATTATATTTAAATACCAAAGTACAGAAAGTCTTTATCTGCCTTGTAAAGTAGATGAATATTACAACTCCAGTTATTAACTGTTTTTTTCTCATCTGTAATCGGAACAGTAAATTAAAAAACAACATACACTCCTCCTTGGGTTAAAGAAAGCAGCAATTCCCAGGACTTAGGCAGCAGAACTAGAATTCTGGAGCTGAGCCCTGTGCTGGCTCTGTAAGGAGCACACAGCTGCTCAGGAATTTAAAAAACAAAACAAAACAAACAAACAAAAAAAAAAACCAAAAAAAAAACCACCACCAAAAAAACCACCTGTTTGATAAGGATCCTGCCTTTTCCTTCTTTCATCCCAACAGCCTTCACATCTTCTTCCCCTTTGGTGCAGTGACCTCTACTAACATGTTACACCTGTGCCTAGACTCTGCATTTTCTAGTCTTCCTCCAACCTCAATCACACCTTTTAAACACATGAGTTTCATTAGGAATGATTTCCAGGAAAACTCCTCCAAGATACCAGAAGCAGGTGCGCTTTCCTTGGCCACTTTAACCATTTCTATGACTCCCTGCAGCACAGCAGCAAGGAATTAAAACCAGATATAAAATGAGATTATAACAAAATAATCCATAACTGCCTGTATTTCGTGCTTCACATATATAACACAGAGTAATTAAAGGCTGGACTTGATCTTGGAGGTCTTTTCCAACCTAAATGATTCTGCGATTCCCATTGTTCAATCTGTTTGTGGTCGCCACGAGGTGGAGGCATGAAGATACAACAGAACTCATTAATGAAGCCCCTAATTACTCCTGGGTTTAATTTGCTTTATTTCCACCAGAGGGAGAAGGAGACACACTGGTGACATTCCCAGGAAAACAAAACTCCAACACAACCCCCACCAGAAATGTTCCAAGGTTATTAGGGACCCTGAATCCTCCTGCCGCCTGGAGCAGAGCTGTCACCTGTTGATGGCTGATCCACACTGCCACCAAATCCTTCAGAAAGCCCTGGTGACTACAAGGTTTTCCATAATGTGTTCATAGAGTGGTCAGTGTTGATTCCACCTTAAGTCAAAAAAACCCCAAACCTCACATGCTGCATGCAGAACTAATGAATTAATGAATTGTTTTATCTCTGACCATGATTCCCATCAAAGGTCTGGAAGATCACTGGGAGCATGTTCTTGCATACCGAAGGAATTAAGGTATCCTTGAACTGCAAAGACTGAAAACTGCTGTTCAGAGAGAGCACAGAGCTGCAAAGCAAACCCAGCCACTCACAGGGGCGGGAAAAGCAACTCCCTAACAACTGTCTGAACTGAAACGTCAATCAAACCCCTAATGAAATTCCTGCAGAGATCCAGAGCTCGGCTGTGCTTCTGAGGGCAACACATGCTGCTTTCAGAGACATGACTGTACCCTGAACTGCCAAGCACCAAACGAGGGCAACTTGGAGAACTTTGCCAGGGGTTACGCACAAAGTTGTGCTGCCCATTTTGTCCTGGCTTGGGAACAAACTGGCAGCTCCGCCCCTCCCTGTTGGTGCCCTTTGGTCACTGCTTGGCTGCACCTGCACTGTTCCGTCCTCGCCTGTGACCGGACTTAGAAATCAGCTGGAGAAAAGAGTGGACTAGAGCAACCCAAGGAGCTGAATGTACTTTGAGAGGATCATGGCAAGTGCATGAATGCAGTTCCGTCTGAGCTCCCAGAGCTCTAACACACAGGAGAAGCAGTTCTGCTCTGTGCAGATCCTCTGCCCACACTGAAAATGCCAGAGGCCGGTGCAAGCGTCCTCCTGCTTCGTGCTTGCCTGGCACTGCTAGCCTTGCCTATCTACCTGCTGTCCTTCCTGGGCATGTGGGAGCCTTTCTGCAGGAAGGTCTTTTTCCCTTTCATCTTAGACAAGATTTGTACAGTTCATGACAAGAAATCAAAGAAGCATAAGCAGGAGCTATTCTGTAATCTCCTTGACTTCAGGGGCCCCTCAGGGGAGCTGAAGGTGCTGGAGATTGGCACTGGCAGCGGCTCCAACTTCCAGTTCTACCCACCGGGCTGCAGAGTCACTTGCACCGACATCAACCCCAACTTCCAGCAGAGCCTCTCCAAAAACATGAAGAAGAACCAGCACCTCCACTATGAGCGGTTCCTGGTGGCTGCAGCAGAAGACCTGCACCAGGTGCCCAGCGGCTCTGTGGATGCTGTGGTTTGCACCCTGGTGCTCTGCTCCGTGCACAGCGTCAGCAGCACCCTGAAGGAAGTGCTCCGGGTGCTCCGGCCGGTGAGTACACAGAAAACAACCTTTATTACTACCTTTAACGTCTGCTCCAGAGGTACCATGACACAAGGAAAGGGAAATAAAAAAAAGTGAAAAATAGTTGGCTTGAGCTTAAAACCCAGACCTAGCTAGGTTGGTTCCTGCAACCACTCTGTATGGCTGAAGGCTGCAGGGGGTACTGGGCAGACTGGTTTAGGCTTAGAAATAGAACCCTAAAAGCAACATTCTGCTAACTAAAAGTACTTACAAAGTCAGCAGCAATCGTAGTCCATCATCTACAACAGAACGTGGTGTAGTCCCTCCCCACTCATCTGATTTTCCTTAGGTGGGAAGCTCTGATCAAGGCTTAAAATCTCATTTTAAATGAACTGCTTTAGCCTCTATGAAGTAGAACTGCTCTACTGTAGGACCAGACCAGTCTAATTAAACGCCTTATTTCCTTGGAGTTACTAATGAGCTGCAGATTTAAACCAGCTGATTTGATGGGGTATTTTTGCAACAGACTTTCAGCCTTTAAAGTGGTATTTTCATAGAACCATGGAATGGTTGGGGTTGGGAGGGACCTTAGAGATCATCTTGTTCCACCCCCTGCCATGGGCAGGGACACCTCCACTATCCCAGGTAGCTCCAAGCCCCATCCAGCCGGGCCTGGGACACCGCCAGGGATGGGGCAGCAACAGCTTCTCTGGGTGACCTCTGCCAGGGCCTCAGCATCCCCACAGGGAGGAATTTCATCCCAATATCTCATCTAACCCTGCCCTCAGTGAAAAACTGATGGGTTGGAGCAAGGTTTATACATTTATCTAGGTTTCCTTTGGAAAAAACTCTCACGTTAGCAACTAATTGAAACAAAACTACAACAAACTATTGCTGGAATAAAAGAGGGATCAAATAAGTAAATTCTTTGTGCGTTTTGAATGGGCATTTTGAATCTCTGCATGTGTCCTTCTTTCACTAATTCCAACTGACAGAGGGAAGGGAAGAGAAAAAGGAAGGGAAAAAGGAAGGGAGGGGGTGATGAGAGCCGCTTGGCGTGACCCCCCACACCTGCTGTAAGAAGACTCTCTGTTCCCAGGGAGGAGCTTTCTATTTCTTGGAGCACGTGGCTGCTGAGCATTCCAGCTGGAAGTATTTTTGGCAGCAGGTCTGTTACCCAACTTGGAAGCTTGTCTTTGCTGGATGCTGCCTCACGAGAGAACTATGGAAGAATCTGGAAGAGGCCAAGTTCTCAGAGCTGAAGATAAAACACATAAGTGTGGCGCTGCCCTGGACACCCATCGAGCCACACATTGTAGGGTGCGGGGTGAAGTAACCCCTGTCCTGGACCCCTGGCCCCCAAAATTCCTCCTCGTGACCAACACACCCAGCATGACACAGGCTCCTCCACAAGTGCCCATACGTATCAGTGACACAGTGAAGGACTTGTATCAGAAACCAAATTAAGTGTCCGGTGAGAAGAGAGGGGCAGTTTTATGAATGTCTCTGAATCACACAAACAGCAAGGTTGGAAAAACACTTTTGGATCAGAGTTCAGAAGTTAACCCCGCACCAGCACCACGCTCACCACTAAACTATGTCCCCAAGTGCCACATCCACACGTTTTTTGAACACTTCAGGGATGGTGACTCCACCCCTGCCCTGGGCAGCCTGTGCCAGGGCCTGACAGCCCTTTCCCTAACGAAATCTCTCCTCCTACCTAATTAAACCTCCCCTGGTGTAACTTGAGGCTTTTTCTTTCTTGAAGCCCTGGCACCGCTGACCTTGCCTTGTTCGAGCCTGGTGCAGCCAGGGAGGATCCCAGGCCATCAAAAACCAGCCCAGGAGGCAGAAAATAAATGCTTATAATGGAAGGGGACTGCTGCTTGTGCCTGGTTAACTCTGGGATGGGGATCCCTCAGGTGCTCCCCACCTGGCATGTTGCTGGGGCTCCATCGGACCTGCTACCCCCTCCCTATGCCCCCTCATGGCTGTTCCTGTTCACCTGATGGAACCTGAACCCCCAAACATGACCCTTGGCTCAGGTGAGGGAGAAACCCCATAATCTTTGCCCATGTGAGGGTGAGACCCCTGACCCACGGCTCAGGGCTGAAAACCTTAATCTTTTGCCGAGGTGAGAGTGAGATCCCTAACCCTCTGACCAGGTGAGGGTGAGACCCCTGGACCTCTGCCCAGGTGAAGCTGAGCCCCCTGACCCTTTGTTAAGGTGAGGGTGAAACCCTTGATCCTTTGCCCAGGTGAGGGTTTCCTGACAGAGTGGTCCGTGAGGGCAGGGCGGCCCCTCCCGCCCCTCCCCGGCTCCTCCGGCCGCGCTCCCGTGCCGTCCCCGCCGCCTAACGGCCCCCTCCCGGCGCCGGCCGTTCCCCGCCGGGGCTCCCCTCAGGCCCCGCAGCCATCTTCGCCCCTCGACGGAGATGCAGCGGGCGCGGCCCGCGGTGCCGCTGCTGCTGCTGCTGTTGCTCGCGGGGCCCCTGCCCGGGGGGGCGGCCCCGAGGGACCCCGTCGATGGTACCGGGACCCACGGGGGACGGGCCGGGGCGGAGGGAGAGGGGGCGGCGAGCGGGGAAGAGCCTGAGCGGAGCGGGCCGCGTTGTGGGGGTGGGTGGTGGAAAAACTTAGTTTACACCGAAATCTGCTGAATCCGTAAAGCAGCAGCAACTGAGCGCGCTTAACCTCAAATCTGTACACAAGAAATACACCTTAATCAGATAAATACAAGTATGTCATAGCAGTTGAGAAGGCCCGGGATCCCCAGACACCAGGCTCTGTGAGGCAGCGAATCTTGCAGTACAAAGATCCATGGAATGGCTTGGGCTGGAAGGGAGGGACCTTAAAGCCCATCCTGTTCCACCCCCTGCCGTGGGCAGAGACACCTCCCACTATCCCAGGTTGCTCCAAGCCCCATCCAAACTGGCCTGGGACACTTACAGAGATGGGGCAGCCCCAACTGCTCTAGGCAACCTGTGCCAGGGCCTCACCAGCCTCCCAGGAAAGAATTTCCTCCCAATATCCCATCTACCTGTGCCCTCTGGCAGTTTAAAGCCATTCCCCCTTGTCCTGGCACTCCAGGCCCTTGTAAACAGTCTCTCTTCATCTTTCCTGCAGCTTCTTCAGGCACTGGAAGGCCTTAGTTAGGTCAACGTGAAGCTTCTCTTCTCCAGGCTGGACAGTCCCAATTCTCCCATCCTTTCCTCACAGCAGAACTGCTCCATCCCTCTAAACGACTCAGCAGCCTCGTCTCCAACAGGTCCATGTCCTTCCTGTGCTGTGGTAATGGTGGAGATTAAAAACCCCAAATCAAACCAAATTTAAAAAAAAAAAAAGCAGAAAACCACCACTACCACTGACACCCACCAAAACCCCAACCAAACAAAAATGCTAAAACAACAGAAGACCCACCAATAAACCCCAAGCACCCAAAACTGCTGCCCCCAAAGCTCGGTTTTGCCCTCCAGGTGCTCTAAGGTGGTGTCCACTGTGTTTTGCAGAGTGTCAGCAGCAGCTGCCACTGGCCCGGAGTGCCGCGTCCTGGATCGTGGGGGGCCACGAGGCTCCAGAGGGTGCGTGGCCATGGGTTGTGAGCCTGCAGGTGCTGCGCGGTGGTGTCCGGTTCATGCACCTGTGTGGCGGCGTCCTGCTGAGCCGGAGAGCTGTGCTGACCGCTGGGCACTGTGTCGACGGCAGGATGTACGTACTGGGACCGACCCACGGACACCACAGTTGAACACCAGCCCAGGGATGCCTGGGTGGAGAGAAGTGGGGGGGTGGGAAAGGAGGCCAAGGGCACCTGAGTTGTGTCAGTCAGCGTGGCCAAAGGAACAGGGCAGGGATTGTCCCCCTGTGCTGGAGACTGTGAGGCCGCTCAAGTGCTGTGTCCAGTTCTGGGCCCTCACAGCAAGGAAGACATTGAGGGGCTGGAGCAAGTCCAGGGCCAGGAACAGAGCTGGAGAATGGGCTGGAGCACAGGTCTGACTGAAAAGATCTCCAAGACCACTGAATCCAACCTGGGACCGATCCCCACCTTGTCACCAGACCAGAGCACCAAATGCCACCTCCAGTCATTCCCTGGACACCTCAAGGGATAGGGAGGCAGTCAATATCAGGAATAATCAGTCAAAAATTATAAGTCAACATCAAGAAGTCTTGGCTGTGGCATTCTGGCCTGGCCCAGAATGACCTGGGTTGTTGCTAATAAAGGGCCATTTGATTTTGATTTATAGAATTATAGAATGGGATGTTTGGGTGAGATCTTCTCATCCAACCCCTAACTCTGGGCTTTCCCGGCTCTGGACTATTCGCCCCAGCCTAGTGTTGGGATCATGGCTGGGGAAGGAGCTGCCCCCTGTGGAGCAGCAGTTGGAGCAGAAGGACCCTCACACATGCCAGGTTTTCCACTCTCTTCCCCAGCCCACTACCCCAAAGTAGTTTGGGTTGCTTTGTCATTTCCACAGAGCTCTGATTTTTCTGAACCACTAAAACTCACCAGAAGATGTTGTGATATTTAGATTACAAACACTCCAATTCATTAATTTTAACACTATTTCCTTTTTTTTTTTGTTTATCAGAACCAAAATTTTTTTTTTTTTTTTTGGACAATGTGGTAATAACTCCTCAGAACAGACTTTTAACTCCACTTAACAGCAACTGTGGAGCATTTCAGTTCCCAGCACTGGTCTCTTTTCCAGTCTTTACCACGGTTGCACAGTCTGCATCAGCTGACATCAACTGTGTTGACACAACCATGACCTGGGGGAAAGTGAACTGTAAAATCAGTGAACTTTGGAATTTTATCCTTTACCAGGACTTTGTTACATCAGCTCCTTGTTTGCATTTAACAAACATTTATTTGCAATATAATGCCTCTTTATATTATGAATTTAATTTTTACCTAATTTTGGAGGTTAATTTGAATTTTTCTAGCTTATCCCAGGCCAAATTAAAATCTCACTTCTTGAAGATTTTTTTCAACATACTTTACTAGAAATTAGGTCCGAATGATTCTACCCCCATTCCTAAATTTAATATTAACTTGATAGTCATTATTTTTATTTCTGGATAGTGGATTTCCCAGGTCTAGGTACAAGCAAAGTCTTTATGAGCATTGTGGGGATGAGTGTCTTCCTTTATGCAAAATAAAACCATGTTTTTAGCTTTTTCAGACTAATATCTCCTGGTGGCCTCTGCTGAGATGGAGTGGGAGGCAAAAGCTGGGTGTCAGTTTAAATCCTTAATCTGAATTTTCCTTAACAGCCATAACCATCAATAGGCAGTGTTCACATGGACAGAATGGTAACGAGGCAAATTTGTTCCAGGAAATATTTACTATGGAATTTTCAATCTATATTCCTAAAGGAGCATAAGCAAAAGAAAACAGGGTTAGATGGAATATTGGGAAGAAATTCCTTCCTGTGCAGGTGGTGAGGCCCTGGCACAGGTCACCCAGAGCAGCTGGGGCTGCCCCATCCCGGAAGTGTCCATGACCAGGTTGGACAGGGCTTGGAGCAACCTGGGACAGTGGAGGGTGTCCCTGCCCATGGCAGGGGTGGAACTGGATGAGGTTTAAGGTCCCTCCAACCCAACCCATTCCAGGATTCCATGATTCTATGAAAACAAACAGTTAAAACAATATAAAACCCATGTAAATTTTCTCGTAGGGATCCGTGTTCCTGGCGAGCTGTTCTGGGCATGCACAACCTTGAAAAACGCGGTCCACACACAGCAAAAAGAAGGATCAGGAGGATCATTGTGCACTCGGAGTTCAAGAGAGAAACTTTTGAGAATGACGTTGCAGTGTTTGAGCTGAAGTCGGCAGTGCGGTACAGCCTCTACATTCAGCCCATGTGCCTGCCCCCAGCTCCCCTGATCCTGCCCATGGAGAACAGCTCCGACTGCTACATCAGCGGTTGGGGACGCACGGCCGAGAAGGGTAATGGGCTCTGGCTGCTGCTGAGCACATTCTCACCCACACACCAGTGGGTACCACCCACTCCAGCTCCCTGAATTTTTACTCACTTTGCACTTGATTCTTAGAGGCCTTTTCTGACCTTTCAAGGGGGAATGGCACCAAACTGAGAGGACAGGTTTGGCTTAGCTATTAGGAAGAAATTCTTCCCTGTGAGGGTGGGGAGGCCCAGGCACAGGTTGCCCAGAGAATCTGGGGCTGCCCTATCCCTGGAAGTGTCCAAGGCCAGCTTGGATGGGGCTTGGAGCAACCTGGGATAGTGGAAGGTGTCCCTGCCCATGGCAGAGGGTCGGACTGGACGATCTTCAAGGTCCCTCCCCTCCCAAACCATTCTATGATTCTAACTGGATTTGCTCAGGTTATGGTCTCCTCACACAATGTCATTTAACTCTGCAGTGAGGATCTTTCAAGAGTTTTCCATCACAAGCAGGTTAGACCCACACAGCTATAATCACAGGAGTACATTTCCCAGCCTTTCTTCCAAGTAGAACATGCAAAATAAAAAGGAAAATAAACTCAGCCAATTTCAGCTTCATGGTGCAGGTCAACGTGGGCTGCTGGCAACAGTTGTTTAATTGAAAAGCAACAATTCTGATGCCACATGTTGTGAACTGAGGGGTCCCCATGGGATTTATGAATGACTACACCCCCTCCAATTCTCTCTTTACTCCCACTGGGCATAAATTTGATGCCAGCCGGTGTCATGCATCATGTGTGGAAATTTCAGGGTCAGCTGGGATTGTATGAGCCTGTTTGATAAGTCACCTCTGACACTTTGAGCAAGGCAGGTGTCTCATCATTGTTGCTTCATCTGAGGAAGAATTGCAAAATCTACAAACCCAAGTCTGCAAACCCTTAACCCACTCCATTTTCAATCCATTGGGAACAGGCAGGATGTGTGTCACATCCATGTCTTAACATGTCCAGAAACATGCCTAGGCTGGCAAAATGGAAAAAAAGCACAGTAAAATTGCTACACACCCCAATATATTTCACCTTTCTAAATTCTGTCTCCATTCAAGGTAAAACCTCATCTGTGCTAAAAGAAGCCCAAGTGGAAATCCTCCCTCCCAGCCTGTGTAACAGCTCCGAAGGATATGCAGGGCTCATGGACAACAACATGCTCTGTGCTGGCGCCTGGGCTGGGGGCACCGACACCTGCCAGGTGAGAAGGGAGGTCGTGCCCCACCTGCCTCAGTGGAACTCTCGAACCTGAGGCTCAGTGGCATCATGATTTGTAGCATAACTAATTAAAACAGCAGAAATACTAACTGGGAAACATGTCAAATGCTTGGGACAGTGATTGCAAAGCAAAAACACCTCAAAAACATACACAAAGAATTTTGCTGATATTGGAGATGACAGGAATAAGTGAACAAAGGGGAAGGATAGAGAATGCAACGCATTTTTGCCACAAAGGCGTCAGTAAATTATGTATGACACAAAACATTGAACAGACGTGTCACTGTACCATGGCGTGTGTATGAAGCATGCGAATGTCTCACCTGTTCTTATGCTGGAGAGCAGCACTGGACAGGGACATGGCTCAGGGGTAAGGTTCTATGAAGTGGCTCAGGGATGTGGCATGATTTTCATTTAAATGCTGAGCAATTACCACCCCCTTCTCGGAAAAGCCAGTTCTCAGGTCCAAAGCACTGGCAGAGGATGCAGCACCAGCTGGTAGATGGAGATATTTCTAATTAAACCCCATAATGTATCCTAAGTGCTTTGTCTGATACACTTCCTGCTTCTCTCAGCAGTTTTCCCTCATCAGGTGACACAGCCAAGACACAGCATGTGTGTTCCTTACTGTGTCTCTTGGAGCTTCCACACCGTGTGGACAACAGATTCCCCAATTAAGTGAGGAGTGAAGGTTTAGGCATGAAAAGGTGCAGAGAGAAAACAACAGTACCTGAGTTAAAAGCTACTGGAGCAGTGCAGGCCTGGGGCTCTGGTCAGTGCAGTGTCTTGATCAGAATCAGGAGGAATTTCCCCATAGAAAGGGTTGTCAGGCATTGGAAGATGCTGCCCAGAGGGGGTGGAGTCCTCATCCCTGGAGATGTCCAAGGAAGGACTGGACATGGCGCTCAGTGCTCTGGGCTGGATGTCAGGGTGGGGATCCAGCACACGTTGGACTTGATGGTCTCAGAGGGCCTTTCCAACTTCAGGGATGCTGATTCCATGTCTTTCAGCATCACCAGATTTACCTTGAGCTGTCCATGTGCTCCTGCCCACGTGTTACTGTCATTGTTACTGTCCAGTTAACTGAACTGCTTAAAATAAATCTAAAAAATAGACTTATTACTGCCTGAATTGTTTCCTGGAAGGAGTTACATGCTACCGGTTTTTGTGGTGTTCATTTGTAGGGTGACAGCGGGGGCCCCTTGGTGTGTTACCACCCTGACACTGACAAGTACTACCTCATTGGCATCGCCAGCTTCGGGGTTGGCTGTGGCCGCCCCAAATATCCCGGGATCTACGTCCGCCTGTCTCACTACAGAAAATGGATAAAAGCAAAACTTCTGTTGACTAATGAGACTTGGAACCCTGTGAGCACCACACTCACCATCCTCCTGACTGTGGCACACGCAGTGCTCGCACAGACTTTGTAGAGGGGCAAACCATCGTGTGTCATCCTCATGGAGGTCTGTTCTGCCTGGGAAAGCTTGGAGAAACAAGCTCCCTCCTGACTCACAATAAAACCAAGAGCCAAAGGATAAGCACTTACTTTTTAGGAGTCATGTTTGCAATTGTATTTTTTGCTTCCTCGCTCTGCTTTGGCACTAATAAGGAAAATTGAATACAGAAATGTTATCAGCTGTTATCAGCAATGTTATCACTTTCTTCCCACCCTATTTCTGTGCTTTTCCAGCCACCAGGTTTAATACGCTCGGTGATGCCACCAGGGTTTGGGGATGGCAGATGCTCCCTCTGCCGGGTAAAAACCAGCAGAGCATGCAAAGGTTTTAATTAACCATTTAATTAACCAAACCTTAACTGTGGCTTAGCTTATTGAAAGTTAAGAAGGTAAAAATACCCTGCAGGAAGGTAAAAGCTCTTCTGCAATCATGAATTTTAGCCCTAGCAAGTGTACAGAAGTGCTATTTCATCCACTAAAACTGACTGTTATTTATTCCTGACTGCCATATGACCCAATGCCACACCTGGTCAGCACCACTGCAGCTCTATCTTCATTAAAAATAAATAGGGACCATCAGAATTATAATATTTTGCCGACTTCATTTATCAAGATCAAAATTTGCAACAATTAATTGTTTCAACAAATATCTACAATTCATGGAAAGCACGGACTGTTTGGAACCAATCAGCAGAACAGCACCAGCTGCTGCATCTCTTACCCTCAAGAATGAGATTTTACTCTTTAAAATCGAGATTTTAAAGTAAATCCAAACTAAGAACTTCATGATCAGTGATTAAAGAGCAAACTTGTGTTACTGTTTAATATTCCCATGATAAAAAATTCAGCTGTTCTTTCCAAGACACTATTTTAAGAGTATAAAAATTGACTCCCAGTGTGTCTGGCAGGACAGGTGCTTCCCTTGCTGGATACAAGAAGAATTGGCCACCAGGTTTTTATAGTCTTAACACTTGATAGTTTTTGTTTATTATTATTCCATATTACAAAAGAGAAAGGAGAACACACAGTGAGGATCAGCTACCACAGAGTTCCCAAATTAGTTCAGAACTGGTCAAACTCCCTCACACATGCCAGGTAACACAGCTGAGGAGAGAAAGGTCCAATTCTCTGAGGTGCATGTTCCAGGCACATTCCAGGCTGTTTAAGTTTCCTGAAATTCCACCAAAGAAACAGGAAACACCAACACCTCTCCAGGAGCAGCTCCCTCAGTTTAGGACTTTCCCAACCTTATTTCTGATGTGTCACAAAGCTCTTTTTTGACATGATGGCAACCAGGATTCACACTCCAGCCTGGCCTAAAGGAAACGCACTGGGACTCGTGTCCACAACAATCAGAGACTTAGGAACTTCAGGAAAAAAAAACCCTTTTTAGCCCACTAACCAGGAGACTGTGGAATGCAGATTCCTCATAGCAAAGAGCTCTGCTTGCTACAAGTCCATTAAGTCCCAAAGGAGTAAAATCAAAAATACTGATTGACCATGGGATAAGCATTACACATCCAGGGAGGGAGCACAGCTTGGAATTCCATCCAGATCTGAGCTAGCATGACACACATGGAGCTCTAACACCTTGGAACAGCACAGTCCATAGTGTAATTCCCGCTGACAGAACTGGAAGCAGGATTCAATCCCAGCTATGGAAATGGTTTATTACTCATGCAAGAAGCACTGCAGTCACCTACAGCACCTGCCTCAGACTATGGCCTGACCACCAGGACCATGGCTTGACCACCAGGGTCATATCTTGCCCAGGACCACGTCCTCACCAGTACCATGTCCTGCCCACCAGGCCCACAGCCAGACAGCTCTGGGGATCTCCAAGAATGGAGATTCCCCAGCCAAAGGGGTCCTCATCATGTCGAACTTTTGATTTTCACCTGAAACAAATTAAAATTGTACAAACTGGACTCTCTGACACAATGAGATCTAGTGTGCAGATATTGTCAACTGTGGGAAGAAAAAAGCCCTAATTTCTTTTCTTTTTTGCTCTTCCCTCCCCCCCCCCCACTCCCCAATACTCTTTAGGATGCATTTTTTTTGCAAGTTGCCCACAGACATACAAAATTAATTCAAGTATCTCCTACACCAAAGAGGATCTCATTTGACTTTGTACTATCCATAAAAATATATCCTTGAAAATCTCGTTCACAAAATATTTCATTTGGTTACTAAAATGAAAGATATAAACTGTCAAAATATGTATAGAAACTCAATTTCAGGTTTTGTAAAGATCACAATTTAGCTACAAAATATATCAACCATCTCCCCATTTGCAATATAGTATTTGCTTACAAAGACACCGTTACTTTGCAAAATAGCTCCTACCTTAAAAAATTAGGCTGGAAATTGTAATTTTGCACTACTTCTAGCAATAAACCAGAGATTAGAACCTCGTAACCCTTTGGTAGAGATCTTCCATTTTTCACTACATCATTTTTCTTCTTTTTGGTTTCATATTCCAAAGTCCAGGAGAATCCCCAGCCAGGACAAGCACTGAGTGTTTAACTGTAGAAATTATCAGCGCATAATTTAATTTTCAATGATTGATGTTTCTCACGCCCAGAACTAAGAACAAACTCTTGTGAAATTAAACTTTCAGAAGTTTAATCTCAGAAATTCTTCAGAACTTTTGTCACCAGTCCTTGTCCCTCACACTGTGCTTTAAAATCATTAATGTGTTGAATTCTCTAAGAAAATCAACACAATTTTCCATGCCTCAGACATTTCCAGGACCAGGCTTCTCACTGCCTTCTGCAGATCCTTCCCCCATCTGATAACCAAGGCAAACATGGAAAAAAATCATCCCAACTTGTTAAATTGTCATCTGAGAAACAGAAAAACATAATTTATACTTCAAGCAAAGTATCAGCTTTTTTATCATCTGCACCTGTAAATACCAACTTACAGGTTAAAATAAAAATATTTACAGACAAATGACTGAAGGAAAAAGGATTGAAAAAGAGTAAGAAATCAAAACATACACTGGTTATAAACGTTACTAATAATGTCAGCTATGGCAAGGATTCTGTTTCATCCACATTTGCTTTGTAACCAAATTTTGCCTCCCTTATTAGAGGTATTTGTAGGAACTTTCAAAGAAAATCTCATCACCTGCCTCACCACTCATGACTGTCCTTCTGTTGTAGCTGCAATCTTGAATTCATCAGTTTCCAGTTGTGCCAGCAGGAATTTTGGTGAGGTTTTCTTGTTTCCTGTTTGTCACCAACATGTTGTAAATAAAATCTATAGAGTCTTTGAGCTGTGAAATCTAGGTAGAAAAGTTTCATTTTTGACCTTTCATCTGGTTAAAAAAATTCAGTATAAAAAAAGAAAATTCTCCTCTGATATTTCACCAGTCCCCAACGGTTTTTACCTTCTCTTCTTACACACTTTTATGACAGTAAAGATCTTTCAAAGTTTTTAGCTCTTCAATTAGAGTTTTGTTCTGATTTTCCAGGACCGCCACTCGATTTTCCAAACATTTCACATACTCCTTCTTCTTCCTACGGCACTCCCGGGCAGCTTCTCTGCAACAGACAAGCAAAGTTCTTGATTTTAGATGTGAGATCTATTTTCTAAACGTCACGATACTGACCAATGAGAGAGGGCTGGAACTGCAGTGAGGAGCAAAACCAAGCCAAAATTGCCTGAGGAGAGCAGGAAATTCAGTAGGATCTGGTAACACACACAGCAGCCAATCTCCAGGGAAAACTGAATTTTGGTTTCTCCACTCTGTGAGACTCAAGGGAGCATGTCTGGGTCACAATATCCCGTGTTTGGGTCACACTCTCCCACAAGCCCAGGTACAATCAGGTAGGGAAGGAGGCCAAGGGCACCTGGCCTGTACCAGCTGTGGTGTGGGCACAGGACCAGGGCAGAGACCGTCCCTGTGCTGGGCACTGCTGAGGCCCCTCCCATTCTGGACCCTCACTGCAAGAGAAACATGCACAGGCTGGAGCCTATCCAGAGACGAGAACGGAGCTGGGGAAGGGGCTGGAGCACAAGGAGAAGGGTGTGGAGAATTCCCAAGGGAGCTGGGGGGGCCCAGCTTGGAGAAAAGGAGGCTCAGGGGAGACCTTCTCTCCCTCGGCACAACCCCCTGACACAGGAGGGGGCAGCCAGGGGGGTCAGGCTCTGCTCCCAGGGAACGAGGGACAGGACAAGAGGAAACGGCCTCAGGCTGTGCCAGGGGAGGTTCACGATGGACATCAGGAGGAATTTCTTCAGGGAAAGGTCAGGCACTGGGACGGGGCTGCCCGGGGAGGTGGTGGAGTCTGCAACCCTGGGGGTGTCCAAAAAGGATTGGACGCGGCATTCAGCGCTCTGGTGGAGATCTGTTACAGGCTGGACTTTATGATCCTAGAGGTCTTTTCAAACCTCAGTGATTCCATGTCCTCAGCACATTAAACTCACCAATCTGAGCAGCTCAGGTGCACTCACATACCTGTTCTTCATCAGCCTGATCTCTCGTTTCAGCTGTGGATCATCTGTCTTGCTCGTCGGTGATGTCAGAGTGACAGGGGACGTCATCACCACGGTCTGGGGCAGGGAGGAGGTGGTGGGTGTGGTGCGGATTTGGTATGTCTGCATGTCTCCAGAGGCAGCTAGGTGACACCAAACGGGACAGCGTTAGCAGGTGACACTCTCGGTGACAAGGGTGAAACCATTCCCCAGGGGTACTCACTCTGAACCACCACCTGGTTGCTGGGCACCAGGATCTGCTGCCCATCCGAGGTCTGCGCGTACTGCAGGATGGTGGTCCCAGGCTGGGAGCCGCCGGCGTTGGCCATGGTCAGTGTCTGAAGCCCCTGCACCCCGTCCGCCCCCGGCCCTGCCAGCTGCAGCCCATTGGCTGCGATGGCAACTGTGAGGGAAGGCACATAGACAACAGAATTTGTAGCTGTACAGTATAAAATACAGGTAAATCATAAAATCCTGGAATGGGTTGGATCAAGAGAGACTCTAAACACCACCCAGTGCCATCCCCTGCCATGGGCAGGGACACCTTCCACTATCCCAGGCTGCTCCAAGCCCCATCCAAGCTGGCCTGGGACACTTCCAGGGATGGGGCAGCCCCAGCTTCTCTGGGCAACCTCTGCCAGAGCCTCCCCACCCTCATAGGATGGAGAGGAGCAGGTGTGAAGCACCACAAACACTAAGTGGTAACATCAAAGGAACAAATCCTGATTTTTTGCGACCTCCCTGATACCACAGCAGCCTTTTAGCGTGGCTTATGATATATCGGTGTCTTCAGTGGTATTTTGAGTTAAATCCAGCAAAGAACGCTGCTGTGTGCTTCACACCAACACCCTTAAATGTCTTGTCCTAATGTGCAAGAATTAAAATTACAAAGCCCTGAGTTTATCTGAAGACTGTAGATACCAGTTACTTCTATGTAATAACTTGATTGACTACTAGATGACAGTCAACTTTTGTCCTTCATCTTAATCAAGTATTTAACAAAATCTGTATTTTGAGGCAAGTTGAATAAAAACTGTGCCAATATTTTAGGTAACATACTGTACTGTCCAGTGCTTGTCTGGTAGATGGGCGTGGGAACGGACATGGAAGCGACAGTGGAGACCCCAGGACTTTCCTCATCTCCTTTTCTATCCCGTGTGTCTTCAGAAGAAAGATCTTTCAAAATTTTTCTGTGAAAAAAGGAGTCTGACATTTGACTACACTCCTCACTTCAGTTAAATGATACAACTGAGTAAAATTAAAGCTAGCGAATATTTTGCCCTGTACAAAATCCTGCTGAGGCCAATCTCCAGTTAGAGGAGTCAAAGTTTTCTCACAGCAATGATGGCTCAGGATGTTCAGTGCATGAACAGATTCACTGCGTGTTTCAAGGGAAACAACCTGGAGGTCAGCAGAATATTAAAACCCGTGGGAAGAGGCTGTTGTTTTGGTTTCAAATAAAAACACCCAGTGTATCACACCCATACCGGTATGATGGACGACGAGCCAAGATGCCTCGAGCCTTCTGTGAGGAGCCAATGCTGTCTGAAGAGTCCTGAGAGTCCTCACTCTCAGACAAGGAGGATACCTGGTGAGAAGGGGAACAGGAACACCAGGGATGTACAGGACAAAGACAAAAAGCACCTGAAATCTTTTACGTAGAAGAGGAGCAGTGGCGTTTGTTGGTGAGAATGTAAGAATCCAGTGAAAATAATATTTAAGGCAGCAGCATATCAGGGAGTAAATATGCAAAGTACTATCTGCAATTTTCCTTATTCCAATGTGCGCTCATCCAGTTCAAAGTATTTATTTTGTCCCTGATGCTCCTTATTAGCAAACAAAACATTTATTTGTTCTTATCTGTGTGGCAGTAACAGAGTCCGGAGGAATGCACAGAGCTCTGGGAAAAGCCTCTCACTGAACTGCAGACAGAGCAGCCTATGCTCAGCAGGGAAAAAACCCTGCTCGTGTTGTACTTTTTTTTCCCCCAACAAGGCCACAACGTTCATAAATTACAGGAAAAGAATTAATACAGTCAGTGTGGACTTTGCAAGCAGGGGGAAGGAAAAGGGAAGGGACTAACAGAGACATGAGCACTGACAACCAGCCAATGCAGATGCTTGACTGCTTTCAGCAGTAACACATTCTCCTCTCCCTGCCCTGATGTTACAGCAGTGACAGCTGACAATCCCTTCCAGGTTTGCTTCTCGTGCCTTATTAGTTTAGTGTGGTATGAGGAGAGGAGTGTGGGACAAGGATCATGGACAAATTCCTGGGTTTTAGGACAGCTCCTCCCTCACCCGGCTGCCAGGGCAGTGATTTCCCAGCGCAACTCCAGGTCCCCAAGGGCTCTGCAGACTGAGTGGAGCAGGAACAGACTCACTGGAACTCCCTGGGCACCTCTCAGGAGCAACTCTTACTCACTTGCCATGTGATTTTGGTAAGAGACACAGGGAGAAACTTGGGTACCACTGAAAGGGAGTTACAGCACTAAAGAGCACCCAGCAGCTCATTTCCCTTCACACAGCTCCACCTTTCCCAAACACTCATTTTAATCCATTATTGAATTACGCTATTATTCCCCACTTCTCTCCTTTGGGTGACAGACCCCACCTGACTGTCTGCCAATGCACCAACTACAGAGCTGTGGATTGGTTTTCTTAATAAAGGGAGGAAACACTAAATGGCTTCATTTTGACTCCAAAGGTGACTTCACACTAGGAACAATTTCAAGCTCAAATCAGGGATGTTGTATCCCGCAGGACTGTCCTTGGATTGCTCACTGTCTCTTACAGCAGGGCACAAAGGCAGCTGGGTCGGAGAAGCCTTTGCACATCTTTTCACATCTTCTCACCCACATAACTGCAGATTTGGGGTATTTAAAGCCATTCTGGAGTTACCTGCACAGTCTGCACCTGAGGAGAGTGGATCACAGAGGAGGACTGTGCTGTCTGAATGACTCCCTGGACCTGGACTTGCTCTCCAGGAAGCTGAACCACTGTGAGGGGAGCAGAACCTCTGAGAGACATCTACAACAGAACAAAAAACATCAGTAAGACCTTTGTGCCACAGGACTCAAGACGTGCAACACATGCAGGAAAACTGGTGGCATTAGCAGCTTCTTTTAATTCTAATTAAGTCACAAAAGTACCTTTAAAGATGCACATTTTTGAGACAGTATTTGCATATGAAAAAGGCTAAAATAGTTTGTTATTTCCTTTGGTTAGGGAAAATAAATGAGGCATTATATAACACATTAAAAACATGAAAACTTCCTAGAGGGTTTGTAGTTTTGATGTTGAACTTGCCTAAGTCTTTACACTTTAATTCAATTTATATTGTTCACATTTCCACATGTTCACAAAACAAAAATAATTCAAGTTATACATGTAGATCATAAGTAAATAACCACTTTCCTCATCAAATTTCACTATTTTTATTAATCTGAAATACATAAGAAGATGAAGGGATCATTGAAACACACACACAGAGTTGAATTTCCATTTAATGCTGCTTTGGTATCATAACTTGCAATATTAATGGACATTCAGAACTTTATATAAAAACAGATCAGAAAACCAGCCCGGAAACAAACTCCAGGACACCCACTGATATTTTCTCCTCTCCTATATTTAAATTTTACATCAAAATCCCAATTGCTTCCACAGGAGAAACAGCAGATGACCTGCAAAACATTGCTTTTTCCCAGGAAAACCCTCCTGGAAGGATTCATTCTTTCACCAGTCCTAAGGGGTTCAGGTTAAAGCTCTGACAGGGATGTTACCTTGGAGGAAGAATCTCAAATATTCAACCTCATATGGTTTATTATATTAAATATATTAATGTTGCTACATACTCAAATCCAAGTGTTTCCATGGTGCTGAGTACCCAGGATTGCTCCAACTACAAAAGGAGCTGGAAATGCTGTTTCTAAGGAAAAAATGAAACCAGGCCCTCATTTTATTCCTGAGCAGCTCCTGTGGTCAACTAGCCCCAAAGCTTCTGCATTGTACAAACACAAAAATTAGCTTTTTAACACTTTTTAATTAATTTTATGTCATCCACCATCAAACATACACATTTTTCTCAGCCACTTCCTGTTTTTTCTCCTCCATGTGCTTCTAAGAATGGACCTGTAGTTTGAAGCACATAAAAACTGGCTCTTAACTCCCTGCAATGTTTGCTGAGATCCAGCCCAGGCTTTACCTGTTGAGCAATATGAGAGAGCTGAGCTGCCTGGAGGGTTGTACCTTGTACAGCCGAGGGCTGGGACGTAACAGAGCTGCTGCTGCCGCCCTTGTGCACCTCTTCCATCATCAGCTACGAGAAAACCAGTTAAATCCAGTTAGTAATGAATCTGGACAGCAGACAGGTGCCCAGTCCCACCAGTGTTTTATAACTTCCGTGCCTGATGCTTTTAGTCTCATTTGGACATGTTTAATGAGCTCTCTGCCCTCCAATGTTGCCATTATTAAGGCACAGCACAGATTTTTGTCACTTCCCATCAACACCCTGAGTCCTTCTGTGCCTCCTCAAGGCGACACAGTGGGACCTTGCCCTGCTCATCGGGTAGGTGAAGCCCCCTATCTGGGGTCACCTCCCAATGCCTGGGAACAGCAGGATGCCCAGTCAGGAATAGGAACAGGTTTCATCTGTGCTGTAAGGGACACGGAATCATGGAATCATAGATTGGTTTGGGCTGGGAGGGACCTTAAAGCCCATTCCAGTCCCACACCCTGCCACATGTAAGGACACTTTCCACTATCCCAGGTAGCTCCAAGCCCCGTCCAGTCTGGCCTTGGACAATTCCAGGGATGGAGCAGCCCCAGCTTCTCTGGGCAACCTGTGCCAGAGCCTCACCACCCTACTATAATCCCGCTAATATCCAATTCCTAATATTGCATCTAACCCTGCTCTCTTTCACTTTGAAGGAAGATCCAGGAAGAAAACTGAGATTCCTCATACTAAAGAATATCTTTCTCTAAGATAATTTCCAAAAATACTTCAGCCAAGCTACCAGGCAAACCTATTTTAAACTATCTGAAGGTGTATAAAAACAAACCAGGGACTCAAATCAAAGTGAAGAAAACACAGTTTTGAATTTTAAGCCTTGCCAGAGTCACTCTGTCTTGATGTAATGCAGTCAGCAACACTTCTCTCGTGTCTAAGATTTTATATTTAACTGTTCAATGTCTTGCCAGCATCCCCCCTCCGATACTGGGGGATTCAGGGATGCACAGTTGCAGGTTTCAGCTGGGGGGAGTGGGCGGACCAGCCTGGAGCATTTAAAGCTGATGGGTGAGTGTTAAACATTTTGTCACAGAAGGTTTGAAAGTGTTGAAAGGACAGTTGCTATGAGACTGGAAATTATATTTCTTTCTGTGGAAATGTGAGTCATTGATTTTTCCCTGCTGAGCCGAACCGCAGCACGCAGCCCAATGAATGCTCCGAGAGGGAAGAGTCAACCAAGAGAGGAGTCCTACTCCTGCACCCTCACTGCTCCGAAGGGTCCTGCTGCAGGATTCCCCAAACAAGTCACTAAATCAGGGCTTTGTAGGGAGAAAACTGGTGGCTGGGTGATAAAAGAAACCATGATTGATGGAGCAGCTCTGCTGTGAGGAAAGGCTGGGAGAACTGGGATTGTTCGGCCTGGAAAGAGAAGCTTCAGGGGGACCTAACCGTGCCTTTCCAGTACCTGAAGAAGCTGCAGTAAGGATGGAGAGAGACTGTTTACACGGGCCTGGAGCGACTAGACAAGGGGAAATGGCTTCACACTGACAGAGAGTGGGGCTGGATGGGCTATTGGGAAGAAATTCCTCCCCGTGAGGGTGGGGAGGCCCTGGCACAGGTTTCCCAGAGAAGCTGGGGCTGCCCCATCCCTGGCTGTGTCCCAGGCCAGCTTGGATAGGGCTTGGAGCAACCTGGGATAATGGAAGGTGTCCCTGCCTATCGCAGGGGGTTGGAACAAGATATTCTTTAAGGTCTCTTCCGACCCAAACCAATCCATGATTCCATGTGTCCTTTAGACCACAGAGCAAACCTTCCCCAGCAAATGATGCAGCTTCACAACATCCTCGTGGCTGTAAACATCACCCACTTCAAGATTACAAGCGGAATTAATGACAAACATGCAGTGGACACAACTTTGTCTGTCCTCAAATGTAGTTTTAGCTACAGAAAATCTACATTTTGCACCCTGCAAATTGTCCCAGGAAACCAGGTCCCCTCAAACTGAAATCCAGGCAGCAGAAAAAATGACAAAAAATTCCCAGTGCTACAGAAACCCCTGTTAATTTCTGTAGTGCTAAACCACAGCCTGCCCTCCCCGCTCTCTGTTATTGGTTTCTCTGCCTTACTGTCCCATGAAAGACTCAAAATGACCTGCAAGAAACACTGAAACCAATAAAACCACCCAAAATAAACACCCCAGGGGGAAAGCACAGAGGCTTTTGCTGATCTTTCTCTCACTGGTGTGAAGTTCTGCCTATAGGAATAAAAGATGGAGCATTTCTCATTAGAAATATTATTTCTGACTCGAATTAATCTCTGCTTGCTCTGGAATATTTAATTAGTCATCCAACATCAATCAACAAAAATATTTAGCAAGGACTGCAACAAGATGGAAATTCTTCCTGCACCTCACACCCTCTGGGGATGTGAGTGTCACACAAGACTCACATGCCTTTAACTTTATTTAGCTGGAAAACCATGAATTTCCCACTGGAATGGCCTCCTTTGAGCATCCAAGACAGAAACTGGCATCTACCTGCTTGAAGAGAGAAGTTCCTCAAAAAAACCCTCAACCTGCAGGTCTCAAGCTTTGACAAGAAGCACCAAAAAAGGAAGTACCTGAGCACAGCCACCCCTTGGGTAAAACTGCTCGGACAGCTGAATTTAGATTCATTTAGCTGAGAGCAGCTGCTCTATTTGGGGTGAAAGAAGAATTTTGCTGTCACAGAGCACTGTCTGGAGGAGCAACACCTGAGGTTTTATGTCCAGAAAATTATTATTGTCCCAATCTGTACAAATCCCACTTTTTTATAGCCAGACAGGTAAGCTGATGATTTTCAGAGTAAACCTGAAGCCTCCATGCAGCTCCACCTCAAAAGTAATTTAACTGAAATAATTTTGCAACAGCAGCACATGAAATTTGCTTTAAGGACTCCTAAAATTCTGGGCATCATCTCCCTCCAGCCAAGGAAACATCCCACTTCAAACCCGAGCCTCAAACCCACCCTCCTTTCAAACATAAACAGGAACATCACAGTTCATAAGGGGCACGTTTCATTTCTCACTGCAAAGTTCACAGACACTCTCCAAATACCCCAGGCCTCAGTGCGCATGAACCACCATGCAAACTCACCAGAAACACCTGACATGCCCAAGGAGCATTAATTGAAAAAGGAAACCCATTCCCACAGCTTTCACTAATTCCCTAATTCTAAATTCCCTAAAATGCTACTGGAGCATCAGAGGAAGAAACCAAGTTCTGTTTTGCCCTTTCAAACCGAGCAGAGGAAGGGTCTAAATGATTTTTCATCACTGAAATATTTTAAGAGCCAACTGATTATATTTTTTATAAAGTCAGAAATCAAGGAATACTGGACACAGAATATTATTTGCAAATAGTGAGAGGAGTCAAATTCTGATATTTACAAATTGTACAAAGGGATTTAAAAACATTTTCTTAAAATGATACTTAAGTAATCTGGAGGAATTTTGGGTCCTCAAAATAAGATGCTTTCAGCAGTGAAAATATTATATTGCAATTAAAACACTTGGAGAAAATTTGTTCACCCAGAAAACTGACAGAACTCCATTTTTCCCCCCAGAAATCCGTGAAAGACAGAGCAAAGCACAGCACATCCCACCAGAGAGCAAGTGAGGAGCCTCGAGTCAACGTGCCCAGTCACTGCTCCAAATTCCATTGCACAAACACACAAAGTTATTCCTTAAAACTCCAGGAGCACTTTCCTCATAGGTTTTCTCCCACTTCCTCTAGCCCAGCACCAGCCTGTACAGGAACATCCCCTAACAGAAGCTTCAGAAATAAACCCTGCAGCCTAAAAATGTCAATATTCTATCGGCATCACGGATCTGATGGTTGTGAGAGAAAAACAGCCCAGAGATCGTTTCTATCCCGCCGCCCTGGATCCACCCGATCCTCACTGAGCGCTGGAAGCCAAGGTTCAGACATGGGTCTGGGGCAAAATTCGCAGAAGACAGGTAACGACGCCCATTAACGGCGGTTTAGTTAGCGATAAAGCCGAGTTTGTTTGTCTCCGGCCAGGGGCTGGGGACGCAGTCACCGCTGGCCGGGACCGGCTGGAGTCAACACCCGAGAGCCTCGCGCTGGAGCCGGGGGGGCCCTCGTCACCCCCAGACCACCTTTTCCCCCATTCCCGGCGGGAGCGGGGCCAGGGAGGGCGGGACACTGGGGATGCGGGACCCGGGGTGCCCTTCGTCACTCTCAGAACCCTTTCTTCCCCATTCCCGGGGGAGGCGGGAGCGGGGGGTACAGGACCGAGGCAGGGAAGGGTCCCGTAACCCCCGGGCCTCCGTTTCCCTCCCCCCATCCCCATCCCCGGGGCAAGAGGGACACGCGGGGAGCGGGCCCGGCTACACCCCCGAGCCGTGGGACGGCGCCTCAAGCCCGGTTGCGGTGGGAGCTCCGTGCGGTCTCCGCAGGGGCCGCCGCGCCGAGGCCGCGGCCTGTGCCCGTCCCCTCACGGCCCGCGGGGGCGGAGGGCGGGGAGCGGCGAGGGGGGAAGATGCGGCGGGCGGGCCGAGGGGGAC
>VZTX01005974.1:0-19392 GCA_013400915.1 Pardalotus punctatus | reverse complement strand
CCACAGAACTCACCTGCTGGCATCCTGTGGGCTTCCACCTGTGGGGAAGCTGCCTTGGCCATGGTGAAGGCAGATTTAGGCTCTTCTGATGTATCTCCACATATCTCATCATCTTTCTGCAAACTCTCTATTCCTTCCCCTTCCTCCTCCTCCTCTTCCTCAGGCTCAGAGTTCTCTTCCTGGGAATTCTCTTCCTCAGAATCTCCTTCTTGGCTCAAACGTCTCTCTGTTGCAAGCCAAGTGAGTTTTTCCATTGTCTCCTTAGAAAGCAAGAACAACAAAAAAAAATATCACTTTGTTTGATTTTATCATTTGGTCTAATACCATTCAGCAATGCCCTCACTGCACCATGACTCCAACAGCAAATTTCACAGGTCACACTAAAGGATTCTGTGGAGGAACAGAATTCAAACCCCTCCAGAACTGCCTACAACTGTATCCCACAAACTGAAATTTTAGCATCTGCCATTCAGCAGATTAAGCTTTAGGTTAGAAGGGATTCCTTAATGATCATCTTAGCTCTTAAAAGGCTTGCTGGAATTGTGACCTGGAAAATAGATTTCACTTAAAGTACTTCTTAAAGAGCAGCCTCATTGAGTCCTTGCAGCTCAGCAGAATTTAAATCTCCATATTTGCAATATATTCCCTCAGTTTGGGCTTAAAACCTGCTCAGAAAAACACGGGGTTGGATTTCTCTGTGAGCAGCACAATGCCAGGCTGTCACACAGTCACTGGCCCACCTTCCCAAGGGATTCCCAGCGGGATTGGCCCTGACTCCACAGGGCATTTCAGGACACCCACAGCTGCCATTAAATGATTTCAAGTTTTGTTTGTCTTTACCTGCAGTTCTGGCACTGACAGAATAGACTCCTCTGAGGCTGATGACATTTCCTCATCCTCATCTTGCGTAAAATCATCAAAGTCATCTTCTTCCTCTTCTTCTTGCCCTTCCCTCTCTCCTCCAGCCTCGGGGCCGGCCGGTGTCCCCACGGACTGACCATCAATGCTGGATGAGTCCTCGGGTCTCCCCGGGGGGCTGCTGAACTCTGCCTCCCCCTCTGCAGGGTAAGGGAGGTTCTTTGGAGAGTCACTGCTCCCTGGGGGCCCAGCAGCCCCCCCTGCATCGCCCTGCTGCTCCCCGCGGGGAGGGGACGGCAGGGCCCGGCGTTCCTCCTCTCCCCTCTCCTCACAGGGACCGTGCTCCTTCTTGGGGTCATCCCCGCAGGAACAGGCAGCCTCCATGTTCAGCTCCTGGCCAAGGCCCAGCATGAACTCCTCCTTCACTTCAGCACATAAAAGATCCCTCTTCTGGGCTGGGTTTCCTTCTTTGGGAGCATCACTGGAATCCTCGGACTCGATTTTCACCGATTCGTCAGGATCTTCCAAGTGAGGCAAGAGGTCCACGGGCAGTGGCTCGGAGGTGCTGCCATCTCCCTCTCCCACTGCCCAGCTGCAGCAGTCACTCCTGCTCCCCTTGTCCTGAGTGCCCTCGTGGGAAGGGGCAGCATTGCTCCCACACTCCTCCCTGGGAACAAAGAGCTCGGGAGGCTCCGCCTTGGGCTCCGCCGTGGGAAAGGCACCGGGAGCAGGGACCAGGGTCAGCTGCTCCTCCCCTTCACCCACAGAAGGTGCAGAGAGACCAACAGGGTTGGGAGAGACGATCAGCGATGGGATGGAAGAGGTCACCAGAGGCTGATTTAACGGGCACGGGAAGGTGGATGGGTTCACCAGCAGGGTTGTGACCGGAATGGCCTGAGTGCCTCGGCCCACGGCCGTGCTCAGGGGCTGGATCATGTTGCAGCCATTGCCTATGTTCACCACCTTCACTGTGGTGGCTGGGACAGTCAGGATGACAGGGGAGGGCTGGATCAGAGGGGAAGGTTTTATCAGCGGGGCGGGTTTCGTCCCTTTTTTCCTCTGGTAGCCCTTACGCACGCAAGGTTTGCGCGTTTTTGCCCCTGCCAAAGCCGGCAGCATCAGCTTGGACTGGAAAGTCACCGGCTCTGAGGACACCAGAGCTGGAGGTACAGCAGCTGGGAAAGCTTGTCTGGAGTCTGCTTGGGAAGTGGAAAGCACATTCTGGAATTCCAAGCCATCCCCACCTCCCACCAGCGGCTGCACCCCCGGCACGACCGGCGCCGGCTGAATGGGCCGGGGCACCTGGAGCAGGACCTTGCTGGGGGGAGCCTCTGACTGGGACAACTTCACCGTTTTCTGGATGTTGACAGGGGTGGAGCTGGGCTGCAGACAGGGACTGGGGCAGATCAGGACAGGCTTCAGGGCTGATGACCTCTGCCTCCTCCAGACCCTCCTGGAGAACCGGTTGGCCAAAGGCTTCAGGGTCAGCACGAGCCCCTTGGGCATCAGCAGAGGGTATTTGTCATCACATCCCGTGTCTGAAGGCTCCTTTTCTGTCCCCAAAATGACAGATTCTGCTTCAGGTGAACCCGACGTCTCCTTGGCATCTTCTGCCAGCTGCTTCAGTTCTGCCCGGATGGAGGGCAAGCTTGCCTGAAAGGAGAAATTTCATTGGAATTTATTATTGATAGGCTATTCCTGTCTTCCCACCTTCACACAGCACCACAGCAGGCCACAGACAGCAACCTGCCTCTACAAGTGGCCTTCATTTACTTTATACTACTGCATATTACTTATCAGCACTTTAAATTCACGAGTTGCACAGCAAAACCTCGAAAAGACTCTGAGATCCTGAGAGAAACAACAGGACTGAACTCCTTTATAAAGGTTGCTTTAGTAAACACAAGATTTTGTGGGAAAGAAACTTCCCTGTGTAACAGTGGGTGACCAAGAGAACTGGATTTTATGGCATCTGAGTCCAGTTCTTCCCTCGGGCACAGTCCTGAGTGACTCACAGGCACGGCCTTCACGCCTCCAACTCCTTGGAGGAACCCACAGGGAAAACCCACAGGGAAAACCCACACAAAAGCCAAGGAAAAACCCCAGGAAATGAACCAAACATCAAAGCCCACCAGCCCTGGGTGCAGGGCAGCAGAAATTACCTTTAACCAGAATGGCAGGCGATGCTCTTCCCTCTCCACGGGCGGCTTCCACTCGTGGGGCTGGATTTCCTCACAGCACTTCACCAGCACAGGCAGCTGCTTGGTCTTTTTGTAGTACTGTGGGGACAGGAGAGAAGGCCACACAAGGTGACTGTGGGCTGGTCACCTGTCCAGGTGCTGCTGGGATGGAGGAGGACTGTGCTCTGTGAAAGTGGCCGTGTGAATAAAGTGATTCTTTAATCAGGTACAACCGCAGAAATGCTAAAAATTAATAACCAAGGCTGAGCAGGAGCTCGCTGCCATCCTGGCTGCTCTCACAGAGGTTCAGGCAGATGTGCAGGTGTTGTTTTATGTGGTTTTGGTTCTTATTTTCTCTTCAGCAGTGGCCAGTAGCTTTTGGGACAGGATTACTGCCCAGCTGGCTGCAAAGGGCACTTTTAAGTTTTGCTACTCTACAGGTTATTTCTATGAATTTTTGTCAGGATTACTGAGCTGTACCAGGACTGTCTGAGCTCTAAAGAGTCAAAACAATAATGAGTACTTGGCAAATCAGGGGTAAGGTAAATAAAAGGATAAATCCTCACCGCTAACAAAAGGATGACATTTTATTTTAAGGAAGTGTCAGCACCAAGAGGCCCTTGGAACCAAGAGCCCAGAACGTGCCCCTTACCCTGATAATGTTGTCAGGAGCTCGGTTCATGTTGAGGTTCTTGATCCTCACTGTCAGCTGATGGGCAGTTTTGGTGGGCAGGAGGTATTTGCTGATCAAAGGCTTAGGGAACTCGGTGCCTTCAAAATGTTTCAGCCCTAAAGCCAACAAGCTGAACGAGGAAAGAGGGAGGGGAGGAGATAAGAACAGGCAGGAAGCTGCTGGGATGTGCCAAGGCACAGTTCTCCCTAAGGACTGCACCCCAGAAGTTCTCCTTAACAAAAAAAAATCCCATTTCCACACATTTTGTACAATAATTCAAGCACCTACTTGTCCTCTGCCTTGGTGAAGACGATCTTGTCCCGAGGAGGGTTTGCTCTCAAGGAACAAATTGGCAGCAGCTCGGGGTACATAAAGACTTTCCTCGTTGCCAAAATCCAGGCCAGCTGCTTTGGCAAACATGAGAATTCACTTGCTGTGAGAAGAATGAACAGGTAAGAACAGCTGTGTAGGTGAACGAGTGTTTTTCACAGCTCACTTCTTGAAAACGCTGTTTCTTTTACTCCTTTCACTGCAAAAAGAGACTTTCTTCCTTTTTGTAGAATTTGCAGATTTCCTAGTTTTCCCCCCTAAATTTACATCAGCAAAAGGTTAAGATTCTTTCCCCCTTCCATCTTTTCTTTTGCTCTGCAGCAAGGCAGAAACCAAGACCACTGTGACCCCCCAGGAGCCACCGGCTCAGCCCTGGAGCATCGGGCACAGCCTGGGAGGGGACACGAGCCCGGGGGGGGACACGAGCCCAGGGGGGACACGANGGGGGACACGAGCCCAGGGGGGACACGAGCCCGGGGGGGACACGAGCCTGGGGGTCTTTGCTCGGGGTCCCTCCCCGGGGGCAGCAGCTGGAGCTGTTCTGTGTGGCTGCTCCACCACCCAAGGGCTGGAGGGAGCCAGAGCCTGGGGTGAGCCCTGGGAAACCTGGGGTGAGCCCTGGGAAACCTGGGGTGAGCTGGGAGGGAACTGGTCTGACTGGGAGCAGCTGGGGGCCCAGCAGGGCCCAGCAGGGTCACTGTGGAGGGGCCTCAGTCCCGAGGCAGGAAGCTCTGGGGGTGACACTGGGACCCCAGAGCAGCTCCAGAGGGTCAGACTGGGAATTTCCCGTAACACACGGAAAAACTCTCCCTGCCAAGGCTCTCCCTGCCCTGTCCCCTCACTCACCATTCTTCTTCACAGCTTTCCGAGGGCTCCAGTCCACTGGGACCTGGCTGTGGAAATCCTCAACGAGCTGCAGGGCCCCCTGCAAGTTACAGGGCTGGAACATGGTCTGGAACTTGGGGTTGAGGGGCACCCGGAGCAGGGTGGAGCTGCGGGCAAAGCTGCCGAGCTCGCTCTGCAAAGGCAGGCACAGAAACACATCAGAGAGAGCCCTTCAAGGGCAAGGTGGAGAACCAACACTTGGAATGCAAAATACAGCCTTAAAATTCTTCATTTCGGGCATTACCAATCCAGGGACAGAGGATGTAGTGCGAGGGTGGGGAGGCCCTGGCACAGGGTGCCCAGAGAATCGGGGGTTCCCCATCCCTGGAAGTGCCCAAGGCCAGGCTGGACGGGGCTTGGAGCACCTGGGATGGGGGAAATGTCCCTGCCTGTGGCAAGGGGTGGGACTGGATGAGCTTTAAGGGCCCTCCCAACCCAAACCATTCTGGGATTCCATGATTTTTATTTTTTTTATGCCCACCCTTTCCAGAACCTTACTCCTCCGTTTAATGGGATTAATGAAAATAAATCAAAGTACGCCCAGTGACCAGCAATCATTTGAATTCAAGGAGCTCTGATTTCAGACAATCCTTACCAAAAACATCCGTGTGGTGCTGGCCTCTGAGCTCAGAGCAGGGTTGAAACTCGCCAGCAGATGGATTTGAGTCAGAAGCTGAACATGCTTGAGGAATAAGATCAGATAAATTGGCTTTTTTCAGTTTATCAGAAATCCAAGAAACTGGAAAGCACAAGTCTAAACACACAAGAAACATATCCTGAGCATCCCAAAAAATCTCTGACTGCAAAAAAACTTTTAAGCAATAGAAAACTGAGGGAAATCTTTAATATCTGCTGACAGGAAGTTTATTACTCAAATTTTGAATATATCATCTGAAGTCTTCAGGCAGCTTTTGTGCCAAAGTCTCAGAACAACCAACACAGAAAAGGTTTTTTTCCTAAATAAATACGTAACTATTTTTTTATGAACAATGATTTCAGCTCTCAGAACTGCCCATTTCCAAATTTCTACAGTTTTGTGTGGTGGCAGGAGGAAAAAAACACGAATCCAAACTAGATAAAGAATAATATTCTTAGCCAGTAATAAAGAAGTTGGTGAAAACAGGATTTTCACAGAAAACAGCCAGCCAAGGCAATATCTCACATGAGAACAGACACCAAGAAATGAGCTCTGTTTCACTCAATTCCCACAGCCTTTCCACGTGGAATCAGGCATGTAAACGTCACCTAACAAAGCTCCAATCCACAGGGAGATTTTCCAACCAATTCCCTGGAGGAAGCGAAGCCCTGCTGTGCCCTTGGCTTCCCCTGCCCCACGCTGTGCACAGCAAACATTCCTTGGGCCAGGCCACACAGAACATGGAGTACCTGCTGCATCTGCTGCTGGAGCCTCTTTCTTTGGGCACTGTCCAGAACCAGGCTCTGCAGGGGCTTCTCATTCGGGGCTTTTGATTTTTCTGCCTCTTGGGGTGGTTTGATCGAGGACTTTTTCATTCTCAGCTGCTCCAGTTGTTCCTTCACCGTCCGGTGCTGCTCGTTCAGCAAATTGGCCAGAGGCTCTTCAAATCTGTTTGGAGCCAGGCAGAGCAAAACGTAATAAATGTGTGATTGAATAATGATTCATGTTTGTTTGGAATATTTCACTCCGTATCTGGTTTGCACAGTCCAGGGATGGCCGGCCCTATCCTACTCAACAACTGCAGCTTGACAAACCTGAGTTATTTACACATAAAATGGTTTGAATGCACCCCAGAACGGCTGCAGTTGTGGGATACAATGCTTAGCTGCTTATTCCAGGGACACTGAACAGCCTTTGCCACCATTCCCAACCCTCTGTGTCCCACCCACGTGCTCTGATCCCCTCCCCAGCAGTCAGGATCTCAACCGGTCCAGAACACATCAATCAATCCTATTTTTTACCATCAGCAAGGGCTGAACCCAAGGTATTATCTGTGGCATTTTATCACCTGGAAGCTCTCCGGAAAGACTCCACACTGCCTCAAATCCTGCTACTTTATTAAAAAATAAATTAAGTATTATCCAGCCTCATGCTGAGAACTCTTCTAGAGATCTTACAGTAAGAGCTACTCCTGCAGCAAAAAAGAGGATGCACATGGCACCATCCTTTCAAAAACAGTTCCAATTTTATTCACTACTTCAATTCATTTATTTATTTTAGCTACACCAGTTCATATCCTGATTTCTGCTGGTTATCAGCTTCCCTTCTCCAACAGGCCTGAGGTCAGTTATGAAGTTGTTCCATGATGCTCCTAATGCAAGCTATCATAAAAACAACAATAAATCCAGCAAATAGGTATTTTTCCCTTTAAGAATCCTGTATACAGATAAAACCAGGGAAGAAACAACTGGGAGAGGTGCCCACCAAAGAAAAATTAATCAAACCACCCATTATCACAGCCAAATGCATACAAATAAAGAGAGCACAGAGCTGCCTGGGTTTTGCTCTGTAGCTGGGTTTAGAGCTGCTGCACTCCCCTCTGGCACTGCTCAGCCCAGAGAGAGCACCCAGAAACTCCAGCCTTCATTTTAGCTCCTTTCCCAAACAGACACAGCCCGATCTCGAGCTGCTCTGCCCCATAAACAAGGAGACACCACTCATCCCACAGCTCCCCTTTAGCCAGGGTCTGTAGCTGGTTAAATACGGAATTGTTACCGAGAGCAACCACAGAATCGTGCCATGGTTTGGGCTGGAGGGACCTTAAAGATCATCTCATGATCTGCCATGGCCAGGGGCACCTTTCCTTAGCCCAGGTTGCTCCAGGCCCTGTCCAGCCTGGCCCTGGACACTTTCAGGGATGGAGCTGCTTTAGTCCCTTTTCTCAAGGTGCTGTATTGCATTACCCAAAAATCATCCAAAGTCAATATCCAGACTTTCCAGATATTTCACTCCTAGGCCTCAGCTCTCTCAGGCAGTCATTTTCCTTAGAAAAGGCCAACACACATCCAGGCTAATTAATTAGAAGAGAAGATGACACTTGGAAAAAAGAGCTCAAGCATCTCTTGCCATCAAAAAACGTCAGGGCAGCAAGGGAGCCTTACCCTCCCCTTAGCAATAAAAAGGGAAATAAAATTATTATTTTTCTGCCATGATGTTGGGCCACTACAGCCACCAGCACAGCACAAAGCAAAACCATGCAGAGTGGCTGCCCCTGAGGTCGGGACAATCTTTGCACAGGTCCTGCAGAGCTTCCATCCCACACAAAGCAGATCCAGGGTCTCTGCCCATTGCCTGGATAACCACCCCACCTGTGCCACCTGCAGCTCTGCTGAGCAGTGCCAGGGACAATCTGACCCAGGCAGATCATGGCACGACAAAGGGGGATGCTTTTAAATTAGAAGAGGAGAGATTTGGATTAAATTTTGGGAAGAACTTCTTCCCTGGGAAGGTGGTGAAGCCCTGGCCCAGGGTGCCCAGAGCAGCTGGGGCTGAACCAGATTCTGGAAGTGCCCAAGACCAGGCTGGATGGGGTTGGAGCAGCCTGGGACAGTGGGAGGTGTCCCAGCCCGTGGCAGGGGGTGGAATGGGATGAACTTTGGGGTCCCTTCCCACTCAAACCACTCCATGATTCTCTAGACAGCACTGAGGCTGAAGAAGCAGGACCAGAATTCCCCACAGGACTTCCTGCCTCGTTGGGGCACATTCTGAAAGGCCTTGGCTGTTTTCAGCTGATATAGAACAGCACCAATCTCAGTGCAGGCCCTCCTGCTCTTTCTGCCATTTTTTCCACTGTTTTTAATTTTCAGGTGCATCACAATCAGCAAAGCCAAAGGCAGCAAACAGAAAAAAAAAAATCTCGGTTGATGTGTCCAATCCCATTAATAGAAATAACTCAGAGCTTTCAGAACAGTGGCCTGAGCTGCCAAGACAATCTCTCTCTTTGGTGGCTGCCACAGGTAACCAGAGGCTTTTTATGAGAACAGATCAGGACTGTGAACAAATGCTCCTACCTAAGGGCCTGTGGGGTGTTAAAATTGGGCCGAGACTCTGTAACAACATCTTCATCTTCTGGCCCTTCATCTTCCATGTTGGAGAAGCCCATCTCATCCTGGAACTGGCAGCAAACACGGAGCAGGTCAGGAGGAGAAAGCTCAAGGAGGACATTTACCTTTAGCTCATAAAGCTCATGATCCTCTCAGCACAGACATTCACCTCAGGAAATTCCTGCAGACCTTGACTTTAGGAAATTCCTGCAGACATTCACTTCAGGAAATCCCTGCACACATTCCTTCCCCAGGCTGAAAACGAGCCAGCCATGGCAGAGCCCTTGGCACACACCCAGCACTGAGCGTTTCCAGAGCCACCCCTTCAGACTCCATGTCACATCTGACAGCTCTATTCTTCAGTGCTGCACTCAGTTTATCACTTACTGTCTCAAACAGCTCCTCCATCAGCTCGTTCACTTCCTTTTCTGCAAGTAAAATAAAACAGAATTACGAAGATTCCTTTTCCAAGAAACGCTCAGCAATCCTGTCATGATATCAACTCAGTGAAGGAATTTCTCTCACAAAGGGAAATCCTCCTCTTGCAAAAAGAGGACCAAAAAGGAAAAGCCCCTGATCATTCCCTTTTTAATGCTGGGACCAAAATAATTGAGCTGAGTTAGTTTAGATTCAAAAATACCATATAAAAACTCATTTTCATGATTAAATTTAAAGTTATGTTAATCTATAATAAGACCTAAAGCAAGTGTGGTTTGTTGCAAATGTGGAAAGTGATATGTTTATAAAACTAAGTTGAAGAGTGTGAGGACTTAGAGAAAATCTAATTACATTCAATCACAAGACAAGCATTAAAATCTGAACTGCCTGAAGCTTTCAGAACCTAATTTCAGATTGTGTTGTCACCTAAATATTGTTCTTCAGGCTGTGCTGCACTTGAGCACAGCAGCTCAGCCCAGTTCCTTCCATGCATCCCCAGAGAGCCAAAAGCTGCTCAAGCCAGCATGCACATCTTTATTTAATTACCCTACACTGCAAAAATCCTTGCAACAAAACACTTCTCCCAGTGAATCCCTACTCCTAACAAGAAAGGAGGGGAATTCCCGGGGAACTCACTGGTGATTCTCACAGCACGGTCATTCCTGAAGTCTTCTGTGTCTGGTTCATCCAGATCTTCCAGGAAGTTGTACTCAGGGTCATCATCATCATCCGCTTCGTCTAAGAAGAAGCAGGTTTTGAACTGTCATGACCCTGCCCAGGACCATGCAGCTGCCAGAGCAGCAGCTCTCTGCCCACTGCCTCACCTGGCACAAGGAGGGCTGCAATTAATGCTAGAAATCAGCTGTATTTCTTTTATGGAAGCAATATCAACCCATCCTCCTTCCAAACTGAGCTGCTAGGACCCTGATCTACAGCCATTCCCATTTTTAAAAAGCTGGCTTCATTCTCTGAGTGAAGTAGTATCATTTCAGTTTCGGTTTTATATTCAATTTGCACAACTGTAAGCAACCAGTAAATACAGGAAAAAAGGAAGCCAAGCCCCAAAGCCTGCTTCCATTTCATCTCAAAAAGAAAAAAGAGCTGTTTCTGCCCCAAACAAGGAGCAGGACACACTGGGATTCAGGTGGATCAATGGCAAAGCACCAGAGCCCAGCTCCAGGGGTTAAACCCCAAACTTCCCTTTGTGGTTTCCAGTTCCTGGGCGTGTTGGTGAGTAAATATTTACAAGAGAGACACCTGAAATATAAAAACTCTCACAAAGGTCCATGGGGAAGATGAGGAAAACTGATTGCAAGACTCACTCATGGGATTAAACAAATTGACAGCTGCAGCCAAGAATATAATGGGTAAATAGAAAAAAAAGCTTCAGGCTTTCAATGAAGAATCATGGAATGGTTTGGGCGGGGAGGGACCCCAGAGCTCACCCAGTCCCAGCCCCTGCCATGGGCAGGGACAATTTCCATTATCCCAGGCACTCCAAGCCCCGTCCAACCTGCCCTTGAACACTGCCAGGGATCCAGGGGCAGCCACAGCTGCTCTGAGCACCCTGGGCCAGGGCCTGCCCACTCTCACAGGGAGGAATTTTTTCCCAGTATCTCATCTAAACCTCCTCTCTGTCAGTGTGAAGCCATTTCCCTCAGTCCTGGCACTCCAGGCCCTTGGAAATAGCCTCTCCCCACGTTCCTTGGAGCTCCTTCAGGTCCTGGAAGGCCACAATGAGCTCACCCCAAAGTTTCTCTTGTCCAGGCTGAACAATCCCAGCTCTCCCAGCTTTTCCTCCCAGCAGAGCTGCTCCATCCCTCTGCCTCCTCTGGACTGACTCCAGCAGCTCCAGCTCCTTCCTGTGCAGGACCCCTGGGCTGGGGCAGCTCTGCAGGTGGGGTCTCACCTGCGGGGGCTGAGGGCAGAATCCCCCCTTTCCTGCTGCCCATGCTGGGGGCTCAGCCCAGGGCTCAGGGAGGGCTCTGAGCTCATGTCCATCCTCCCAAATCCTTCTCCCAGGGCTGCTCCATCTGCTCATCCCCAGCCTGGACTGATCCCAGGGGTCACCCAGCACCAGCACCTGGCCTGGTTAAACCCCAGAGCCCCCAGCCCCAGTGACCCCCCACACCCACACCTGGCAGGTACCTTCGTTCTCCACATCATCGTTCATGAGCCCCCCGAGCCACCTCTTCCACTCCTCGTCATCGGCAGTGTTGGGGTCGTACATGTCGGGGGTGATGTCGGGGGCGCGCAGCTCGGCCTCCAGCTGCCCCAGGGGAACGTCCTTCAGGGGCCTCTTGGAGCGGGTCCTGAAGGCAATCAGGCTGTCCTCCAGGGGCTGCAGGGACAAACAGGGCCTTCCTGGGATTTGTGCCCAGCCAAGCAAGTCCAACCCCGAAAATATTCAATTCCTGATGCAAAGAATCGTTTCCTTTGGTAGGAGGAGAAAGCTGAGCTTTCCCTACTCTCCCTGTTAAGCTGCTGCTGTTTATAAACATATTATTGCTCATTTATCAACTGGCATCTGCCACCAAGGAAGCACCTTCCACTTGCAATATCTGATTCTTTCATCTGTGTTTTACTCTTTACTTTCTGACATTAATCTGGAGCAGCAGCACAGCACTGTCTCTTCACCTCAGCCTTGCCCAGGAACCCAGAGCTTTTCTCATTATTAATATGGGACACTGGGTCTCTTGAGACCCAAATTCCTCAGCTGTTAACAGTAAAAACTGTGCCTGCAAAACACAACTAAAGCCAACGGGATCATTTTCAAAACGAAAACTATTTTCATTAGTTATGTAAATGTTATGGAGTTACATTTAACAGCTGAAACAACAGCAGTGAGAGACCTATGAGCATAAACAAGAAACTAAAATTAGTCTACATCACTACCATTTTTAACAGCTGCCTCTGAATGTCCTGCACACTCTGGAGATTCAATTTCACAGAACCAAAGACCCATGGAATGGTTTGGATGGGATGGGACCTTAAAGATCATCTTGTTACACCCCCGGCCAAAGGCACCTTCCCCTAGCCCAGGCTGCTCAGAGCTCCATTTACTATTTCAAGTTCCAAGAGGAGAGCAGAATACAACAAAAGGAGGAGCAGAGAACACCACAAAGTCCCCTCCTGTCGAACACATTTTAACCAACAAAGCTCCTTTCTCCCAGCCCCAGCACCGTACCTGGTAGGAATCCATGCAGACAGGGCTCGAGGCCAGCTCTTCATCCACCGCATGCAGCTTCTCCATGAAGGTGCTGTCTTTGGTTTGCTTGGGTTTGGGAGGTGGTGGGGGTCCCATGGGAACCACTTCAGCACTAATGTGTCTGACAACGGGTGGAGTGACCTTCTCCATCTAATTAAAAAGGCCTTTGTGTTAAAAGGTTTTATTTAGAACAAAAATTTCCAAGGATACAGTAAATCTCTTTTTCTGCTTGACCAGAAATGGGATAAATGCTTCACAGAAGGACAGGGATTCCTGATATTACACTCACTTTGGTTTTCAGAAAGTACAAAGAAATATGAAGATTTGCTGGGAAGGAGACATTTGGAAGATCTGAGTATCAGTCTCAACGTTACTGGAGCTGATAAACCTGAACACCGATTATTGTGGCAAAATCCTCCCAGAAACAAACTCATGGTGGGTAGAATGTGGAAATAAAAGCAAAATATTGCTCTTTTTGATCCCAGTGTCAGTTCCTTTCTCGTTCTTGTCTGCTGATCCTTGGCCCTTACCACACTGCACCCTCAACTTCCTCTGACTGCACATTCACACAAACACCTTCATGCTTTCGCTTTTACCAAACTCACTTTCTGCTCCTAAGCCAAGCACAGGAAGCCATTCTCCTGCACTCCTCAAAAATTATCAGAAAAATAATCATTATCTGAGGAGCTGACAACTGTTTCCGGTTTATTTCCAGTTGTTTCCAGTTTATTTTAGACTCAGCCCTTCCTGCCAGGGCTGCACTTCACCCTCTGTGCAGGAACCATGGCAGTGGGACCCTAAAGCCACCCAGCACCTGGAAAGTCCCCCCAGCTTTAGGAACTGATATGTACTTTTGATTTGGGATTAATACATTAGGAACAATGACTGTAAGCTGTTTCCTCCAGCTTTACCTCACAGACTGCTCCTCCCTCCTCGTCAGAGGAGCGCCTTGTCCTGGACCTCTTGGCTCCACGAGGAGAGGACGCTGTGCTCTCCACATCACTCTCCAGCAAGCTCTGCAAGGCAAGAGATGCAGAATGCGCTCAAACCACCATGCCACAGTCCATAACTGCTCCAAATAACATTTCAAAGACTCTCTTTTAGCCAAATGAATAGTAGAGCGTTGAAGAAAGATTGCTGGGAGGTGCAGGATGATTTACGAGCGTCCGTGTGTTAAAATAAAGAGAGTTCTCCTGCCTCAGACACACAGACCTTTGTACAAGCTGCATTTACCTCTTCTGCAGTCTCATCCTCATCTTCATCATCAGGCTGGTATTCTTCATCAGAGGAATCATCTTCCTCCAGAGGAATGTCCACAAACTGAGGTGGCTGCACACAACAGAAAGGGTGACAACTGTCAGCAGGCAGGAGGAAGAGCTGCTCTCTCAGGGTGCACAGTCAGAGCAAAGATTTCCAACTGAGGAAGCACCCTGAGGCTCAGAAAGGAAATCCTGAAGAAACCAAAGAAATAACTAAAATTACTAAAAGACTGGCAAAGGAAAGTAAGTGGTTCAAAAAGGTGCAAGAAGAGGCACAAATGATTTAGCATTTATATGATGGAAACACTGCACAAGCTCAGAAACAACCAGTTCAGAGATAGTTTTAGCACACGAGCCTGCTCCAGCCTGCCAAAAGATCTCTGGCTCAGCAGAAAGCCTCTAGTAAGGTCTGCCCTTTCCCTGCAGTAATTCACTTACCTTCACCTCATTCGCCTTCTTAATTGGAGAAATATTCCATGTTGGAATCACCTAGGGACAGCAAAAACACTTGGGCTGTGTCACAAAGGCAGGGTGAGTCTGCAGTCTGAGGAGCACCTGAGCTTGTGGCCTTGATCTCCACAGTGGCCAAGCAACAACAGAGCTCAAACAAAGCCTTCAAACGTCCCGTGGGATCTCCAGGAAGCGGCTTCAGGACAATGGACACGGGGAGTTCACTGCCCTTCCCAACCCTGACCTGGTTCTGTCTGCTCAGCTCAAATGAATCCCTTTCCTTACACTGTCTTCACTGATTTTTTCATTTCAACACTCAACCACAGAAAAGCTTTACGCTTCTCTTAAAAGGTCTGGCAACCAAAACCACTCACAGAATCATGGAATATCCTGAGTTGGAAGGGCCCCACAAGGATCATCCAGCCCAGCTCCTGGCCCTGCACAGACACCCCAACAAGCCCACCCTGGGCATCCCTGGGAGCGCTGTCCGAACTTTGGGGCCGTGCCCATTCCCTGGGGAGCCTGGGCAGTGCCCAGCACCCTCTGGGGGAGGAACCTGCTCTGATACCCAACCTAAACCCCCCTGACACAGCCCCAGCCGCTCCCTGGGACCTGTCACTGTCACAGAGAGCAGAGGTTGGAGCTGCCCCGTGGGCAGGGGGAAGGGGCAGCAGTACAAGCAGATGATTGACTTACCCCTCCTTTCTCCACAACTTCCTTCAGTTTGGAACGAGTCATTTTGGGCTCCTGAGAGTTTAAAACAAGACAACAGCAACTAATTCAGTGATTTCCTTAACTGCAGACTTTTCCCCAGCAACTCTTTACTATGAAACTTTTCTCTTTTTTTTTAAATTCATTGCCTTTAAATTCACTGCCTTTAAATTCATTACCTTTCAGACATCACCAGAGTGACCTCACAAATAACTCCTCATATTTCTGTTTCATAATTTACACTCAGACACTACTCACTTCACCCAGGTGGCAAATCTGATAATGAAACCTAATTATCATAAATAGGTAAATTACACCTATTCTATCTCTTCTCCCCACACCCCATTATGGCCCAGGAAGGCAGAGTGGGGAAGGCATTGAGCATTTAACAACTGAAAAAACAAACTGAACAAGCTTTTTACTTACAAACAAAGGAATATCTTCTGTCTCACTGATGGCTGCTTTCATCATGGCCACCACGTGTTCATTTGTGATCACTTCCTAAAGGAACACACAAAGAAAGGGTGTTTATTAAAGAGAAACAGACAATGTAACAAATTTTAGAATAAACTACCTGGAAATGCAATGGGGAAATATTCAGCTTTGTAATTACACTATAGTAAAAATGACTGTTCAGAGATCAGACATGAAAATTTCAAGTAGCACTGTAGTGATTAAAACATTTGCACTACACTCTCTGTGAATGCTCCCCAGAATAAATTCCCAGCAGAGAGAAAGAAAACAGTCAAAACAAAAGCCCACACCAGGTTCCCGGGAATTACTGAATCAGTCATGTCATGTAATCAGTAAAATGTGCTGATCCCAGTCACAGGAGAAATGCTTTGAGGAAGCTGCAACAGAAAACCTAAATCTTGATTAAACTTCCATCTTTAAGCACTCACAGGCTCCCCAAACAAGGGTGTGACTCTCTGGAGAAAGTATGGAATAATAAACACTCTCCACAACACTGTGCTACATCATTGCAGCAAACACTGCACATATTTAGGAGAAAGAGGGGAAGGCAGAAGAGACACAGCACCCAAGCCAAGCCTGTAAGATTCCAGGGAACGCAGGTGACTGTGAGGAATCTCCAGCCCTCCCACAGCAGCAGGTGACAGAGAAAGGCATTAATGTGTGGCACTTGCACAGAACCCCCTGGTGAATCTGCCTGAAAGAATCATCATGGCAGTCCCAGGTTCTTTGCCACAAGGATGGCAGAAAGGGAGAATATGTGAGAGCACCTGGATTTGACAACTCTGGCTGTAGGGGTGAAAAAAAGGCACCATTTTTTATTTTCCTGTGGGAAAATAAGGAGCACTGCTCTCCAGATCCTGCTCTGGAATAACCTAAAATCCACATCCAAGAGAGTTAGAGATTCCCTTCAAAGCTGTGACAGCACAAACATTCTTCTGGCAGTTCCTTTCTAACTGAGAGTTGTGTGACGGACGTTAACTAAAAGTGCCACCTTTCTGTCAGCACCACTACAATTCCACCAGGACTTATGATGAAACAGCTCATTCAAAACCAGAAACAGAGCTTGCAGCCTACACCTGCTCACCTGGGCCCAGAAGGATGGTTGTAGTTCAGTTATTCCTGCTGCTGCTACTCAGGAAAAGCAAAACAGACGCAGAGACCATTGTAAATAGAGGAGAGCTGGGATCAACACCTACTGCCAAAGCAGGGCCCAGGTGAGCGGCACGGACACCACGTGATTCCCTCTTTACAGATTTATTAGCAGAGATCAGGACATGGGTGCTGACCAGGACATGCACAGTCCTGAATCCAAGAGCCACTGTTATTCCCCAGAAGCCTGGCCTGGAGCCCAGGCCCCCCCACTCACGTGCAGGATGTTCCTCACGTTGACCACGGTCAGGTTGTGCTGTTTGGCTCCATCTTCCAAGGTGCGGTCCAGGGACTCATCCAGTTTGATGTCACAGGACAAAGAGCCCTCTTCTTCCTGGCTCTTCCCTTCTCTTTTCCGTTTGGTTGCCTTCCTCCTCCTCTTCCTCCTCTCAACATCCTCCCCATCCTGCTCCTCTGAAAATCAGCAGAAATGGAATCTAAAAATTCAGCGTCTTCACATCCAGCATATGGTGGGAGGATGAGTTTAAAAATAAATACAAACTGGAATTCTGCAGCCACTGAAGCAGCAAAACTTCCATCAGCTGATGGGAGACCACCCAAATAGAAACAGCCATGAGAACTAGGAAGTCTCTTCAATGATGGATTCAAATTCTGCAGAACCTGACTGAGTTACTTGAGCACATGAAGGTCGCATAATCATCACCTCCACTAAACTGATTTTGCAGAATGGCCTCAGCAGCCTTTTTACACCTTTTCAAGAGAAAAAGTTGCAGAAGTCCAGGTACCACACAGCAAGAACAGGTTACAGTTTCCAGGACTTAAAGTGTTTTCCTGCTTTACTGACTCCTCAGGGAAAGAAAAGAATCACCATTTTCTCTGACGCAAAGCAGTGATTTTCAGTAGCCAAAAATTGCAGAAACCAACTCCAGCAAATTCCACTTGGACACCTGTACTTTACTCAGACACTGAATTATGGAGCACAGGATGAAAACTTTAAAAAAATATTGCACCTACACTGTCCTCACCATGTTCACAATTCCACAGTTTGCTGTATCAGCCACAACATTTATCCAATGGAATAAACAGCCCCAGATGTGAATTTTCCCCATCACTCTGCTGGGGCCACTCACCAGCTCTGCTGTTCTTTGGTGGCTTCATGGTGGTAGGATTTCTGGCAGCCACCTGCAGAGAGCTTCTCCCTGGAGACTCTGGCACAGCACCAGGGTTTTCACTTGGATATGGATCCCGCTGAGAACTCACTTCCACCTCTGTGTACAGCTTAGGGATTTTCCCTGGAAACAGCACACACCCAGCTGTAGTCAGATACACCACAGGGACACACAGAGCAAAGAGAAGACAAAGAAGTGTGTCATGGCCCACTCAAACACAGCAAACCAACTGCTCACGTCTAACTCAGCCATGCATGTGAGACAGGTGGACAGAAGAGCAGCAGCCCCATCCTGCTGGAAACAGACCCAGGCAGAGAGATCCAGTTCCAGCTATTTCAGCCTCACTCCCTCACTATCAGCTGTGCACAGCCACGCTCAAACCCACCCCTGTCACATGAGCCAACTGCCAGAACCCGGTGATTTGTCCAAAACATGGCTGTAGTCCCTGCTGTATAAATGCAACCATCCCAGGAGCAATCCACAGCTGGGGCAGGCACAGCCAGGAGGGCATTCCCAGCTGGAAGCTGGAACAGCACAGCTGGCTGCACCCTCAGGATGCATTTCCACGGCCACCACGGGCCAATGAACCCACATGGCTGCAAGGCTGGCTACAAAACCTTCCCCTCCCGGCCCGTGCAAGCCTAGAAACCAACTGAGAACTGTCCCATTCCACCTCCTTCTCAGGCATAAACTCAGCTTTCAGTCAAATAAGGGAGCTCATCATGGCAGCACGAGAACCACAGACAATTCTCACTGACAATCATAAAATTCGTCAAGTTTGAAGGGCCACTGTGGGTCACCTGCTCCCAGCTCCCTGCTCAGGCAGGGCCATCCCAGAGCACAGGGCACAGGACTGTGCCCACATGGGGCTGGGATATCCCCAGGGAGGAGACTCCAGCCCCTCTCTGCTCTCTGCTCAGGGCTCCAGCACCGCCCAGGGAAGAAGTTGTGCCTCCTGTGCAGGGGGAGCTCCCTGGGCTCAGTCCCTGCCCGTTCCTCTGCTGCCATCGCTGGCCCCGCAGCAGCGCCCGGGCCCTGCTCGGAGCCTCCCTGCAGCCAGGGACAGCCAGGCCTGAGGCCCCACTGGGCTGGGGCTCCTCTGGAGGCTGAGCAGCCCCAGCTCCCTCAGCCTTTACTTGTGAGACAGATGCTCCAACCCCCTCATCTCTTCAAGTGTGGGCTCAATGGGGCTAAGAAAGAAGGAAAGACTGTCCCTTTCCCACACATGACAGAATGGTTTGGGTGGGGAGGGACCTCATGGAGTGCCAGCCCCTGCCTTGGGCAGGGACACCTTCCACTGTCCCAGGTTGCTCCATGCCCTGTCCAACCTGGCCAGGGCACTTCCAGGGACGGGAAAACATCGGGAAAGAGCTCATTTTCATTCTAATCTGTAACACTTCCGAGGAAAAAAGAAAAAATCCCTCAAAATAAAATAAACACCACAAAATCCCAGGGCCCAAAGCCGCCGCCCCCTCCCGGTACCTTCCGCCGCCGCCGGGCTGCCCGGGCCCGCGGGGAGCTCCTGCCCGGGGCCCGGGGCCGGTCTCCCGGGGGGTTTCCTCCCGCCCTTCGGCGAGGCCTCCCCGGGCCCCCTCCCCGCGGGCCTGGCGGAGCCGCCGCCATCGGC
>VZTX01005972.1:0-10341 GCA_013400915.1 Pardalotus punctatus | reverse complement strand
TATATACACACACTTCTCATGTTTTTATTATTCTAGAACTATCATTTTCCCTCATGGTCATAGGAATTGTAGAAATAATTGTCCAGGTTAATTTAGTTAATTTAACTAGAAAATCCTCTATATTATAGCTCCCTTTTGTTTTTTATATATATACACATATATATTATTATTCAGTCAGTATTGGTTTGTTCAACACAATACACTTTGCTTTTTCACCAAGGCAAAGGTTGCATAATTCTGTATTAAATATTTTGCACCCCTGAGTTTTATTTCCTGTAAATTGCCCAAGTCTATAAAAGAACCACAAGGTTTATTCTGTTTGCACTCGTGAAGCTCCACTGTAAATTTAATTTTATTTTTTTTTTTAAATCAATGGAATACCAGGAAGCCAATCTACAAAATAATTTGATTTTAACACTTTCTTTGATTTTTTAATTTAATTGTTCATGCTTTCTCCCAGCCATTACACACTTAAATACAGAAATAACCCAAAACACACTTGAAAATCAGTTCCCATTTAAGGGAATAAACAGAATTTTCCGTTTGGGATGCAGAATATACAAACTAAAACATTTTCTGAGGTATTCACTAATCTTCCTGTAATAGAAAACAGCTTTATCCCTCTAATTTGATATGTCATAGCTTGTATTAATTGAAACAATCATTTCTACATTTAAATATTATTTTTGTTTTTGTTTCACTTCTGTTTTCAATTCTGTACTGATTTCATTCTGCTGTATTTTAAAAAAAAATTGTAATTTCATGTCACTACACAGAGTGAGATGTATTTATAAATAACACAACTTTTCCTTGAAAACTGAAAGACTTCTCATTTATTTTGGGCTTCCCGGTTGAAATTCAAAAATTTCAGGATATCTAATACCTTTTTTTGCCACGCAGTTAAAATTTAACCAGAACTCACCTTATATCTACAATCTTCCCCTGCAGAAAGAATGAGATCATTCACAGAATTCCAGTCCGTTTTTAAAATCAGGCCATCGTGGGCTTTCCACTGAAATGGAAAAAAAAAAAAAAACAATTAAAACAGATACAACAAGGCGGAAAACTTCTATTTTTAATATTTTTCATTCGTTGGACTTGATGATCTTGGAGGGTTTTTTAACGATTTTACGATTCTGCAGAAAAATAAATGAAATAAAGCCTGAACAAGGCAGAATCAAAGCAGAAAAATCAGCACTAAAATCAAGTTTTAAACAACTGCTTCTTAACAAATGAAAAGAAAAAGGCTTCTATATCTTTATTTATGCAAAAAAATCCCATTAATTAATCAGATTATTAATGGTACCTGCAAAACTTTTGCATTTGGCTGGAGGGGTTTAATAATCAGCTGCTTCCCTGAGGTGAAGAGAACTTTGTCAGAGTCAGGAGCCCAGGACACCGAGTACACTGGAGATCCTGGGGGAATGGAAAACACAGAAAATATGGAAAATTCCTGCGGGAATTCCTACAGCAACACCTGGTCTTTTAATACTGTATTTTAATTTACATAATTATAATATAATATAGTATAATATAGTATAATATAGTATAATATAGTATAGTATAATATAATATAATATAATGTAATATAACATAATGTAATATAACATAATATAATATAACATAATATAATATAATATAACATAACATAACATAATATAATATAATATAATATAATATAATATAATATAATATAATATATAACATTGATAATAAGATAGAATACTATGTAATACAGAAATACATAATTATATACAACAAAAATATATATATTACACATAAGAAAATATAAAATACATCATTATTGCATAAATTACATACACATTACATAAATATCTACATAAATACTATTCTATTATATATCTACATGGATAATACTGTATTATATAAATGTACATCACACACTTCTCAAATCCCATGATCTATTGCCATTTACCACAGAATCAATTTCTAAAAGTTTTAAGTGAAGAGTTTTAAACGAGTCCAGAAAACCAACAGGAAATAGCTGCATTTTGTATTTATATTCAGCTTTTACCCACTGATGCAATTTTAGTCATTCCAGACACACAGAAAATCAAAATAATACTCATCAAGAGACAGCAGGAAATAATTCTTTTTGCCCAAATTAAAAGACTGGACACAAATGTGGGTTAAAGATGTTTTGCATTGCACCTAAATGGTTCTTTTTAAGAAATTTAAGCTCCATAATTAACATAGATTTTTGTTTTGCTGCCCAGGCAAAACCCCTGAACATCCCCTGCAGAAATAACTTCCAAAATAAATGACAATAAATAAAACTGGCCTACACACTTCAAAGATTTTTCTCAATAAATTGAAAATTTTTTTAGACTGAAATCTCCAGAATTTTGTATCTGGAATAAAGCTGGCTGTTCTGTTTTAAAATCATGTTTCAGTTTTCAAATTAGATTATTTGCGAATAGAATAAAGCAAAAAATTACATGGAAAAACATCCAGGGAAAAAAAAAAATGACAAGAAACAGACTTGCCAACTACACAAATATTTTCCATGTTATTTGACAGGATTTGTCTCCTCTGAAGAAAAATCAAAGGATTTTTGCTACTTGATTCCTTGAAATAAAATTTAAAAAGTTCAGTAAAGGGCATCTCCAAGTATTAAACTGAGCAAATGAATTAAGACCGTTCAAACAAACCATTTTTAATGCAACTATATGGTAATAAAAAAATCCCCAAAAGGCTTAAAAAATGCCCTTCCAGGGTAAACCCTCAACAACAATTTTGGCATTTGAAATTCCCTTTCAAAAAATGACTGAGGAGTAGTTTTGTACGGGAATTTTTGGATGAGATTTCGATAATTGATGGAACTGCTGTCACAACTGTCCTAAAACCATCCAATTTCTCCCTTCTCCTCTCTGTGCAAAAAGCACAGAATTCCCAAATATTCACCCTCTAAATCAAGATCTGGTGTTGTTTGCTCCTGAATATTTCTGTACTTCCTAGATTTTCTTTTAGGGAATTTTATTACTTAAAAATACAGACTTATGGAGGATTTATTTTTTTTTTTTAGCTTGTCAACCATGAGAGGAGACAAGTCACAGAAACACAGCATATATTAAATAAATGTGGCACTGGCTGTTTTCCTCCTGGCAATTCCTGTTGAAAATGCCATAAATTCTGTCACCAGCTGGAGCAGAAATTCTAAATAAACTCCATTTTTTGGTCCTGTTCTAATGCTGATTTAACAATCAGAAGATTTCTTCTATTTAAACCAAATGTTTGCCTTTTTTTATGATGGCTGAGTACTTAACCACAATTTCCAGGGCTTAACAGCAGGAGCTGAGTTAACTCATTTCCCTCTGCACTTAACAAGGACTGGCTCGGGAAAACGCTGCCAACACCCTGGAAAACCCCAAGGAACAGCCACGCTGCAGTGAGCAACAGCTGCAGGAAGGAATATTCTGGGAGAAAAGGAGGGAGAAAGGCAGAAAAGTGGGATTTGAGGAAGGAAAACCCAGTTTCTTCCCATCCCGCAGCAGAGGATTTGGTAATTCCAAGTTTGTGCGGGATTTTGGATCGTCACATGAATTCTGATGAATTTAGATCCCGCTGTTCGTCATTGTGAGGGTGTCTCCAAAAAAATACAGATAGGAGGAATAAATTCCTCACCAGGAGGGTGGGGAGGGGCTGGGATGGAATTCCCAGAGGAGCTGGGGCTACCCCTGGATCCCTGGAATGTCCAAGGCCAGGCTGGACATTGGGGTTGGAGCAGCTGGGACAGTGGGAGGTGTCCCTGAAACGGCAGGATTGGAACCCTAAAGTCCATTCCAACCCAAATCATCCCAGGATAATTTTGCAGGTTCCCAAAAGAGATCAGAGATCCATGGAAAAGAGTTTCCTCATCAAAACGTATCAACACACAGAGTCAGCTGGAAGCACAAACAACATTTCAGGGGAAGAAGGAGGAACAGAAGAAAGAATTTTAAGGGAATCTAAGGAGGAAAGAGGCCGGAGATAGAGCATCCCAAGCCTGAACATTTATTTCTAGTATGAAGAGTGGAATGAGGCAAAGGAATGTTGGAAAAAGGAATCCTCTCAGTTCTCAAGATGCTGAAGGAAGGGAAAAATTGGCTTGAACGTGATGCACCTCCCTTAAACACCAGAATTCCTGCAGAATCCTGTCCTGAGCCCGGGCATGGCAGCACTTACAGAAGAAGCCGTGGGATTCTGACTGAATTTAAAGGGTTTCAGGGCCTCACACGATTTTATAATAAAAATATATATACAAGGAGACAGTTATTCCATGGGGACTCAACTGTGCTTTTATACTGCACCAGAAAACTTGCAGAAATCAATGAAAATTCATATTTCAAACTACAGCGTGTCATTTACCTTATAAACTTTTCCAAACCTCAAATGAGCACAATTAAGCACAAAAAATTGACAATACAAACCGAGAAACAGTAAAGAGTACGTGCTACAATTTTTTTTTTTAGATTTTCCTACAGTTGGTTTATCTTTTTACCTGAAAAACACTGCACGTGCACGTGAACTTCCTTAAAAGAACTGAAACACATTTTACATTTTACATTCACTGCTGTGGTTAAAATGCCTTCCCCAGGTTGAAAGAATTCAGATAAGTCGTTTCAGAAAGAGATAAGGGTCTGACATTTAACCCAGCCCCAGGTGCAATGTGGTTTCTTCAAAAATGTCAGAAGGCCACACGGGCTCAATCTATGAAGTCTGAAAAACAAAATTTAGCTGAGGATCTTCACTGAAACGGCACCAGATCCTTAGGGTTGGACTGAGACTGCTGTCCAAAAATACTGCAATAATTTTAATTCGAAAAATGATTTAAAAAAAAAAAATCTTATTAAAATGCAACTGTGATTTACATTTACTTGCGGCTTTAACACCCTTAAACAAACCATCACTAGCAGATTTTGGGGCTGGAATTTAAATGCGTTTCAGGATAACCCAAATTAACAAATTCTGATGAAACGTTAAGCAAATGAACTCACCTTGCTGAGCTAAAGTGGATCTGAGCATTCCACTTTTAGACCAGATTTTCACTTGGCCATCTTCCCCAGCTGAAAATGAGCACAGAACTCATCAAATTCAATGCAATAATCAGTCTAACACGTGTATTTGTATTTATTCAGGAAACACCTGAGTTAAAATAAATCCAGGTCTTCTGCCAGGCAAATTCCCTTTATTTAGTCTTCCAAACATGCAATAGGAAGCATATTAAGGAAAAATACTTAAGATGGTTCTTTTGCTATGATCAATAAATCCTCCTTTTTGAAAATCCCTGAAATCTTAGCTGAAGCTCCTCCTTGGAAGGGAAAGTCCATCATTCTTTAAATATCCAAAATTCGGTATTTTTGGTTCATTCACCAGCCCAGAGGCTGCTTCAGGAGCATGGGGAGCCCCAAGGGAGCAGAACAGATTTTATGGATTAAACTGGAGGTTTCACAGTTGATAAATGGTGAAAGTGAAGATAACTCTGTTTGGATGGCCTCAATTTTCTACCATAACTGTGAGCTCCCAAGTAACTGGGTTTATTTATTGAAGATTAAGTTGTTAAACACTACACAGCACAGTTAGGGCTGTATTAACAGCACAGATTTCCTGGTGTGTTGTTTTTAAAATGCTCTGGCCCTTCAATTTAGGCCTCCCAGATTCAATTAATGAGGAGAAAGGTGCACCTAGAACTTAATGCATTGATTGCTCCATTCAAAGGTAATTTAATTACCACATTTCAGGATTTTATATCTGGCCAAGGTGGCTTTTAAAAACGATTTTTAAAAAAACACTAAAAAAAAAAAAAACCTAAAAAAAAAACCCTAAAAAAAAAAAATTAAAAACCTTATTTGAACAAATTGACGTTGTTGAAATATAGCCATAAATGTATTTGAAGTGATGAAGCAGCAATGATTTATTTCCTCTTCCTCAAACACAGTTGTGGTACGAGAGGAGCAGATCTTCTCAGAGCAAACTGGAAGTGGTGATGAATTCCCACACTCCCAAAAAGTGTCAGTGTCATGCAGTCTCATAAAAAAAAGGATTCAAAAGGCAATTTTGACTGGGGCTTTGGAAAAGTTCCCGAGGCAGAGCTGTCTTTAAAAAGAACAATATTTCCGTCCCTTTGGGATTCCAGAAGAACAGACCAGACAGAGCTCCCTGAAGCAGCATCTGAGAGGCTGGAAAGGAGCAGATCCAAAATGATCTTTATTTCTCGAGGCTGGGGCTGGAATTTTTCCAGAGGAATCGGCTGCTCCCGCTGCAGGAGGTGCAGAGGACTCTGACACCACGGCCAAGCCCATCAAGGAGTCCAGCACAGGGAATTTCAGCAGTTCCCCTCAACAATTACATCGTTTTGGCCAAAAAAAATGTCAAAAGCAAGTAATTAGCAAAAGATTTAGGGGAAAAAATATAGAGAGGTGCAGGAATTGGAGGACGACTCTGCCAGCATCAATGCAGACAGGCTGCAGGTGATCATTACTGAAAATTAAGGAATAAAAGGATGGGAATATTCAAGATCAAGGAGGCCTCAGTAAATGTCATTGACTAAAAACCCCCCAAATGTGCAGGGATAAAAAAGTACCAATTTAACAACCTTGTCTTGCAACAGATAGTGGAAAAAAAAATCCAATATTCTCCTTTCTGAAGTTCAGGACAGCCATCTAAGCACTCTGGTATTAAAACATTTACTTTCAAATAAATAGGATAACATAAAATAAAAGAGAGAAATATTGAAATATTTTACTAAATCTTCTATTAATTAATATAGACAACATTAAACCAAAATAGCATTAATTAAATAGTGCAAAATTAACTCCTATTAAACAAGATGATAACAACCTCAGTGACAATTAAGACAAAAAACCCAGCAGATTAGTTTTCAAAGCACTTCATTAATATAGGAATGCTCACCTGTAACCAGTGCTGTTCCCTCATAATTCCACCTTCCTGCAAGGACAGCTCCACAGTGTGCTTCCACACTTTTCTCCACTCTTCCCAACTTGGAAATCAAGTGGAATTTCCCTAAACAAAAAGATACAGCGTGTATAATTAATATAATTATAGGCAATTAATTATCTATTAAATTGTTAAATCTATTATATTGTTGATTACATTCCATATCAGAGCAATGCTGTTACCTTCTGTTAAAAACACACACACACAAAACAAGAACCAACAATACCAAGACAACATCCAATTGTTTTTCACAGCTAAAATCAGAATTATTCCTGCTTCCATTATGGAGCTGGGATGGAACCCCACAGCAGCCAACCCCAAAGTTAATCATGATTGCAACAGAAGGATCAGGAAGTCTTTCTTCCCAAATGAGGGATGCTGCTTAAATCCAGGAAGATCCAATGTAAACTGGAGCAAAGAGCAGAAAACGGAGAGCTTGGAAAAATGAACAGTCCAGTGATTCAAATGAACTGCTTTAAAATCAAATTATTTCAGTATTATTTGATCTAAGGTGCCAGACTGCACCACTGCAATCGAGTTTCTGAGTGACCAGAACTTTAAGGCACAATCATCCCACTAAATCCCTGCCAATGCAAGATTTCCAAGGAAATGGTTTCTAACACTGATAAAAAAGTATGGTTTGCATAAATCAGTTTATTTGAACAGACTGTTTAAAACATCATGGAATCCCTGCATCGTTTGGGCTGGAAGGGAACTTAAATCCCATCTCATTCCACCCCTTCCCATAAACCAGGTTGCTCCAAGCCCAATTCAACACTTCCAGGCTATTCATTTAATGCATAATTTTAGAATTATAAAATAAAATTTAANTGCCAATGCAAGATTTCCAAGGAAATGGTTTCTAACACTGATAAAAAAGTATGGTTTGCATAAATCAGTTTATTTGAACAGACTGTTTAAAACATCATGGAATCCCTGCATCGTTTGGGCTGGAAGGGAACTTAAATCCCATCTCATTCCACCCCTTCCCATAAACCAGGTTGCTCCAAGCCCAATTCAACACTTCCAGGCTATTCATTTAATGCATAATTTTAGAATTATAAAATAAAATTTAACTCATTAATGCATCACTTATTTTATAGAATATCTCTCAGGTCTGAGATTCTCCTTTATTACGTGTAAACACCTGGACTCAGAGGAATCCAATGCTTTTTTTCTCCAATTCAGCTGCCAAAATGGCCTTTTCTGCTTTTAAAATAATACATTAAAAACAACTTTTAATTTCTGATCACCTTTTTCCATGCACAAATACTTGTTCCATCTGCAGCCAAGACTTTTTTCATTGCAGAATCCTTAAATCTAATACCCCAGGACCAAGAATATTCCCATGCCATCACCTACAGGACTCAGCATGGAGTAGCTGAGCTCTCCAAAGCCATTACTTTTTTATGGATATATATGATTTGTGCTTAATTTGAAGTTTAAAGCCAAAGATATTCTTCATTTTTGTTAAAAAATAGCAACAAGACCAATGTAAGTAGGAAGTAAAAGAACAATAATCCCCAAGAGATGCATCTCAGAAGAAAACCCAAGGGGATCCAATTTACATTTGCTCTGATTTCAAACATCTGCAGTTCAACCAGGAATTAATGCGACCCTGTGAGGACATTATGCTCCTTTTCCATCGGATTCAGCAAATTTCCAGGAATTCTTATCACAGAGAGGAACTGGCTGCTGCAGGAAAATTGCAGAAAAAATGCTGGTGCAGGAAAATTCATGCAGGAAGGAAAATCTGGCTGGGTGCAAAATCTTTTTGGGGAGAAGGGAAAAAAAATCACCCCGAGCAACCCTCCAAGCTTCTTGCTCCCCAAATAATCTCTTGTGTTTGAGTGACATGGGCAGTAAAGGGTACAAAAAATAAATATTCTGAATCTCCTTACCATCAGAACTTGTCAGAACAAAGCTCTCAGCCTGGGATTGCTTCTTCCCACCAATCCCTCTGGGAAACCAGTGCAGATCTATGGGATAAACATCCTCGGGAAGCTTCACCACTCGAGTGGTCTCGCTGGTCACGGGGTTCCATCTCATGATCTCGTGGTCATCGCTGCAGGAGTAGAGCTCGTCAGCTGTGGTCCATCCCACACAGCTCACCAATTCCTTATGTGTCATTCCGTTAAGGAAACGGGAAAGCTCAGCCAGTAAAAATAAAATATCCCATCTCACCTATGCAGAGGTGGAGGGATAATACAGGAAGATTATTTTGATAAGATCGCACGGGTTGTTTCACATTAAAAAATTATTCTTCAGTTTTTTGCTCTTATAAGCCAAGAGCAGGTAGAAATCCAGCCAAAAATAAAGCAAATTGTCATGTAAAAATGTGATTTTTATTACGATGTGAAGTTACTGGAACATGGATAAAATGCTGGGTTAATGAACGGTTTTAGTGCAACATCCAAGTGCAAAACACCAATTGTCATTCAAAGGTGCTGGTTTATTAACACAACATCACATGTAAGTGTCCAATAGCTCTTAAAACATTGTCCTTAAAGGCTGCACTCAGTGACAAAATGAATAAAAGGAAAAACGTTATCTGCAATTTACTAATATTTTACTGTAACTTCAACAACAAAGAAATATTTTCTGCAAGAGTCTATTCAGAATGAACATGATGTTGTATGTTTTTTTCTGTGACAAAGGATATGTTTTGGTTCTTTCAAAAGGGAAGTCTTCAGTCTCATTTCAGTTGGCCAGATGGAGCATTAAAACCATGTGTTATAACTGTAATAAAAGAAAACAAACATGTATATAAGTATATATAATTAACATAATATATATGTATGGGTAAGCAGCCAAAATTAAAAAGGAAGACACTAACACTAAAATAAAAAGTTCTGAAGTAATTTTACATTAGCACTGAGGAAAAATAAGCACCAAAAAAAGACCTGAGTTTAAAGGGAATTCTGTTTTCACATTATCCAACTGTAAAAGTAAAAGTGATGCTGGGAACAGAGAACCCTTGAATTATTAAGGTTGGAAAAGACCTTTAAGATCAAGACTGAAACAGAGGTTGGAGCACTGGAGTTCCCTTGTGCTGACACACAGCCAGGAAGGGAAAACCTGGTATTTTCCTTTCGAAGCCCAGAACTTTATTATAATTTTAAATACGATTTAATCGCTCTGTATGTACCGCTAAAAGGTTGAACTCCGCCCCCGGGCCATCCACAGGTACATCCATCACTACCCAGCCCACATATTCCCTCCGTACAACTCCCAAGGAATCCAGCAGCGGCTCCGCTGGAATTTTAGGAGTTGGAGCAAGAACCGCGAGTTATCCCGGCCCGGGAAGTGCCGGGCACGGCAGCGTCACGCTTTCCCCTTTCCCATCCGGAGCTGCTGCCCAGGAGAGGAGGAGCAGGGAATGCC
>VZTX01005965.1:30479-53125 GCA_013400915.1 Pardalotus punctatus | reverse complement strand
TTTTTTTTTAAATCTTCAGTGTGGATTCTGCATATCAAAGTCTCTTCTGGCAGAAAACTTGTGCTTTGTGATCTGAACGGTGGTTAAACGACAGATGGCACACCTGCAGGCGTTTGTGATTCTGGTCTGCTTGCTGCCACCCGTGGCACAGCCCTTGGTGGTGTCTCTCCTATATCCCTCGTGACTGGTCAGCAGTTCCTGTTGGCACTGGATCTGTAGTGCCTTCAGAGCCAGTATGGGCACATTGGTTTTGGATGAGGGCACAGGGTTAGTCACTCCCAGTAAACAATGTCTAATTGTGTAAATGTTTGCCTTTCCTCCAGGAAAGGACTCTATTGTCTATGCTGAGCTGCTGTCTCACTGCTCTATTCTCTACAGTTTATTTTTTTACAAAAAATGCTGCTCATTCCTCCCAAACTTGTATGGCCCAGCCTCAGCTGAAGTTTTTTAAATGCATACAAATGATTTCATGAGGAGATTAAGGGACATACCTTGCTGCATGACCAAAGGCAGCAATAAAGGACAAAACCCCAGACCTGAAAAGCAGAGTTTAAAATCCCCTTTGTTCCAGCCAGTGATTGGGAGTGGCTTGTTGGGGAGGGGCATCATTATTCCTGTGGAAACAAAGGACAACAGTGGGGGCAGTGGGGTGTTTCTGAAAACCGGAGTTTCTCAAGTCCTCGATGTTTTAGGGGAACCTAAGGGTGGCAGTGTTACCAAAGAAGTTATTATTTCTTTAAAAAGGAGCCTGTGCAGCAGTGTGGGGAGGGAAATTGCTCTAAGGAGATTTAATCCATGAAATAGATAACAGATTATAGGCAAGCTCTGGGTGATGCCCATGTGCTAGAAAAACAAATTAAGAGTTTAGGGACTGACATGCTTCAGAGCTCTTAGACTGGAGAGAGACATTTATTTTTGAGACCTGGACACAAAGAATGCAGAATTTATTAAACCACAGAAACACATGATGAAACCAGAGATGAAGAAGAAACTAACAAAGACAATTACTGACACTCTCTCTATCTGGGAAAAAGATAATAAAAAGACTAAAAATGTGGAGTAATTAGCATGAGAAGCAATAAATCAATAACAATAGAAGATAAAATACTAACTAATGAAGAGAACTACATAACTTGTAAGCCAATGAACACTAATTCCTTTATTTGATTAAATGTATAAATAGTTAAAAGTTTTGATAACTGGTGTACATGTTCTGTGGAGCTATCCCCATGTACCCCAGCAGTGAATAAAGTAATGTTGATTTTCTACCCTGACAAACTGGTTAAAGAGTTTATTTCCCAGCTTTTGGTGACAGTTTCTGGTACCCCCGGTGGCAACTCGGCAGACCAGAGGAACTGTCAGCACTTCAGTGCACACCAAAGTATTTTTGGGGAGATCTTCCCATTCCCTGGTCTGGTGAGTAAAGGAATACAACATTACTTAAGGTACCTTATTTGAAGGTATTTTTCCTGCCCATAAGTTGCACTAATAGAAAGTTTGCAGTGTGGGGCCCAGAGGTTTTTGTAAGTGCTTACTGGCTCAGTTTTGGGGAAAGGTTGTAAAAAGTTGTAAAAGGTTGTAAGAGGTTAGAGAAAGCTTATAAAAGGTTTTAAAGGGGTTAAACGGTTTTTTTCCTAAGATTGTAAATATGAGAGTGGGGCTGTCTTCATATCTCCCAGGAGCAGGGATCCGTAAGAGCTCCCCTTTGGGTTATATCCTAAGGAACTGGAAAAGGTTGGAGCTTTAGGAGGGGCGATCCCCTGACATGAAAACAACTTGTTGAATATTGTAATCACTGGTGGCTGATATATAAACTTAGTGATTGTGAAAAGTGGCCTGTTTATGGGACTGCAAATTATAATACCATTTTGCAATTAATGCCGTTTTGCAGAAGGAACACTACGGACCGCTGTACGTTGATTTGTTTTCTTGATTTGAGGAAAAATCCTGATTAGTGGAAGGAATGTATGTGAAGAGAAGGGATGAGGAACCACTGAACAGGTGCTGCTCTGGTTGAATCCGCAGTGCCGTGTGTGGCTGAGGGTCCTGTGGCACAGGGAGCCAGGTGAGTTTGTCCTGCAGCAAGGGATGGTGCAGCCGAGCACCGGGGCTGTTCAGGAATGTACAGGGAGCGGCTTTACCTTGGAACTGGACTTGTGCTTTAAGAGATTGTCCTTCCACAAGGACAAAGGAGGCTGGGCCACAAAGGAAAAGTGTCCGTCTGTCCAATCCTGAGCCCCTTTCTACGAGAGAGCTGAGTCTGACTGCAGGAAAGGCTTTCAGGAACTGAATCATGCTTTAATGACTGCTCCTGCACTCGGACCGGGCTTGCCAGGCAGGATTGCTGCCCTGTGGAGCAGAGTGACCATCACGTGTTAAAGCCTGCCCAGCTCAGGGTTCACAGGCAGGAGGAGCGGGATGTTCCTCCTGGAAACCACTGTGGAGACTTCCCGGGAGTTTCTGGGCTTGACACGTGTTCATCAGGCTCAAATGTCCCTGCTCGCTTGAGGCTTTTGCTGGGCAGTAAACAGGAGCCTTCCAGGAAATGTTCTGCAGCTTGGTGAGGTCTGGCCTGAACAACACTTCAGAGAGAGCTGATAAAATAGGTCACTCAAACAGGTGTTCCACATGCAGTTATAATTATTATTATTATTTCAGGGCCAGGCTGGATGGGGCTCTGAGCAGCCTGTTCTAGTGGAAGGTGTCCCTGCCCATGGCAGGGGGCTTTGAGCTCGAGGATCTTTAGGGTCCCTCCCAACTCAAGCCATTCTACAATTCTAAGATAGAAGAATGTTGTACAGCACAAGGATCATAAACTCATCTGTTGCTTCTTTACTTATTCCATTCCAGTTTATCACTCATCAATGATGCAGTTAGGTAATGACTACACAATTTAGGAAGAAGTTTGTGACCTTGAAATCAAGACCCTCATTAAATTCCTTTAGATGCAAAATTCCTGTGACTGGGCAAGGTTTGGGACATCATCAAAGATGTTTTGGTTGTTTAATTCAGCTTTATTCTATCCCTGAAGCTATCTTACAAACCTTTTCTAAAATTTTCTGTGGTTGTGATCTCAACAGCAGTTAGGTTACTAACTTGTCCATGTTAGACCTTGTCCAACATTGTCCTGGTTCTTCTTATCTACAAAATAACTGTATTTTCTGTATTTTACCGGAAAGAAGACCAGCATATTAAGTAAAGTGGGAATTTGGGTACTTCAGCAGGAAGGGCCATGGAGGCATTTCAAAAAGATGTGGCCTGTGCATTCATATAACATGAACAGATAAATGCAATTTATTCATGGCTGAATGAATCATCACGTGGTATTTGATGTCATTGTGCTTTAATATTTTCAGGTGCTGAATCCAGGGTAGAGACAACACTGACATAGTTCAACACTCACCTTCTCCTGACTGCCTAATCCAAGATTTTACAGATGGGCCATACCTATGTCCATCCAGTTGGATTAATATTTCTGGATAGTTTAACGTATTTGTACTGATGAGGAGGAACTCACAAATTATTCTGTCTGAGAAGTGGCTTACATGTTGTAAATGGTCTTCAGTTGATCTGGTTTTGACAGCAACAGTAGGAATTAATAAATGATACTCTATGAATGCATTGAAAATATGATTGGGCTTTATTTCAGAGGTAGTGTTCTCACTCCTCCCCTTGTTTGATCTCTTGGTACATATATAATATTTTTAATTCAAATGTAAGTGCTTGTGATTACTATTTCAGAATTGCTATATATCCCATTCAGAACCAGACTGTGTTCATTCTGTGCATCCTGCAGGGCATTTAGGGCACACTCTGTACCTACTGTCTGTATGCATGCTGTCTTTTATTTACATGCAGATTATTTTCTTTTCTTTTATTTTTAAAAAAAATACTATAAAGGGCACTTCCCAGAAGTTTGGTGTTGTTATTGGGCTGTAATGGACCTTTGCAATTGCAACTGTATTTTTTTTTACTGTTTTGAAGACCTCTCTGCCTTCCTGAGCGAACTTAGGCTAAAGGCAAGAGGAATGAGATTGGTGATCTGCAGGGAGACTGCAGACACAACCTACAAAATGGCTCAGCACCTTGATCCTGCTGCCTGCTTATTTGTGCAAAGTGTGAGATACGCTAGCGTTGTGTGCATGTAATAAGTGGGCTTGGAGAATGCAAATTATCTCAGGGAGGTGTCAGAAAGAGCCATTAAGCTATGCTAGACCTGGAAATATCTGAAATTTTAGTTTCTTTTCCTCCCTTTTCTCAATTGACTAAGGAAGTTAACCCAAAATTCTTAAAACCCTGCCCAGCTGAATTAGTCTCTGCACGTCACTATTCTGTATTATTTGCTGTTAAGTAAAACCAGCCGTCAGCGTCCTGGGAGGGCTGACTGGGCATCCTCAGCCGCCGCCTGCGGTTTTTCCTCGGGCACTGGATCCAGCTCTGGCACCTTCTGGGCCGCCTTGGCCACCGTGAACCTGCTCATGTGCAGAGCTTCTTCGTACACCGGAGGGGTGTCCGCTGCGGAGAGCGGAGGCGCTCCCGGGGCAGCGCTGTGCGAGTGTGCCACCGCCAGTATCCGCCTGGCAGCCGGCCCCAGCACCGAGTGCAGAGCTGCAAGAGAGGACACCGAGCTGCTCACCCCGAGCTCAGAGCACCCGCTGCTGAGAGGAGGGCACGGATATCTGCAGGACACAGGCTCTTCTCTCCCCACAGCCACAACCATTTCCTTTCCTTGCCCCAAAGGAGTGTGTGTGAAATCCCGCTAGCCACATCCCACGATTTCTCTCTCCTGAAATGCCACTGGAACCTGGAGCTGCCCCAACTCCAGCCAGCCGTGTCTCACAGCTGAGCACCTCAGTTTGTAGCGTGTTCCGAGGTTGCTTTCCCTCCCTCCTGCCATGAGCTGCCCCCTGCCAGCCCTGGTGTGTCCCATGGGGGCTTCACAGGGCATTGAGGGACCCGGGATCCGGCAAGGCCAACTCACAGGTGATGGTGCTCTGGAGGCTGCTGTCGTGGTCAAACGCGATGACGGTGACCTCGTAGGGCTGCGGGCCCGACTCGTCCCCCGCGCGATGGCAGTGGAAGCAGCACCTCACACAGACAGACACCAAGGCACACAGGAGCAGGAGCCCCCCGACCACCAGCACCAGCCTGCACAGGGAGGGCACACACAACGAGGAAGGAAAGGTTTTCTTTGCAGGACGCCTCTTACAGCCTCGTGAAGCTCAAGGCTAAACAAAGTCACCTGTCCAGCACAGTTTGGACAGTCTGCAGGGATGCAGGTCCCTCATCCCCTCCAGGCACCTGTTCAAGTGCTGCACCATCCTCAGGGGAAGCGTTTTTTCTCCTGTCTAATCAGAATTTTCTTGTCTGCAGCTTGGTCAGCCACCTCAGGTGCTTCTACTGAGCGCCTCTGAGAAGTCTCGATCTTCTCTCAAGATCCCCCTTAGGGAGTGGAAAACTGCAATTATGCTGCCCCCATAGCCTCCTCCAGGCTGAAGAAACCTGGTTCTTTTTAGTGGCTCTGCAGGGGACTGGTGTAGTTGCAGTGTTTTAGGATTTTCCTTTCTCTCTCATGGAGAATACAGATAAACTGTACTTTCTTAATCTCTGTGTTTTGTGTTAGAGGTGTACAAGCCATAACCAATAGGTCTTTGGGGGTGGATTGTCTTTGGCCAATGGACACTTGTTTATTACTGTGTATAAAAAGAACTTCTTGTAAATAAAACCTTCTTCTTCGCCATCTTGAAGCCTGTCTGCCTGACCTCTCCACCTGCTTCCACAAATCCCACCAACAACAGAAAAGCAAACCATAGACTGGCTTCAGTTTGTCAACATTTATTTTGTACTAGGGGACTAAAACTAGGTATTTCAGACTCTCATCACAAGAGAGAGGAAAAATTTGCCCTAGCAATCTTCTGGCTGTACCCTTATTGATGCAGCCTTCTAGTGTTCAACAACTACCATCCTTTTTAATCTCATCCTGGTGAAAATGGCTAAGAAATCAGACAGAAATTATTTCCAAAATGAGTCTTTTTAAAGGCATGTTTTGCCATGAATGCTTTATTAATATTGTTCACGTGACTAAATATGTGGAGTGAAAAAGGAGGCTGGTAGGTCACCTTTTGTTAAAGATGATGAGACAGCTGAGAGGCTGCCTTGCTCTTGTAGAGCATTAGAGCATCCCCAGGAAAAGGGGAGGGGTGGTATCACACTTGAGCAGGTCACATTTAATCCCACCCTTTGCTACTGGAATTGTCTAGAGATGCAGATATTTAGAGTAAGCAGGTTATCTTACCAGATATACCACAAACGGTCCCATTCTGTACCCGGACAGCTGAAGAGAAGAGGGCACAACAAATAGTTATCCACAGAATGCCAAATAAATGGGAAGATCCTTTTGGTACCCTCCTCCATCTCCCCCACTGACAGTAATATTCACCAAACCAGTATATTTCAAACCATTTTTTCAAGGGATGTTCAATTCTAAATTCATAATCTCAATCAATTAAAATTACACCAGAAAGCTCTTAACTATTGCACTAATGCAAATAGGCAGCAGGAGCAATAGCACATGATCAGTATATTGATCAATAGAAATAATAGTTGATACACTTCACAATCAAAGTAATGGTGACTTTACATGAATTTTTAATACAACTGAATAAGCTTTTCCAGAAAATGTCAACCATCAGGTCATAACACTCATGTCCAGTATTGCCTTTGTTCATTGTTTTCTCAAAAGAAGTTCAAGATTGACAAATACTTACAGTTCAGTGTTGAGGCAGCCTTCCTCACCTCTCACTTGTGGGAACTAGAAAGAGGAAATCAGAAAAGACACAGACAGCTAAAGTGAATTAAATCTTTGTCATATGCATCTTTTATATCTGTTACCTGGACTGTTATGAATCTGGATCTCCTATGGTGAGGACTTACTGTTATCTATCTTCCATTGTTTACACCATATATTCTACTGTTGTTTTGGAGATACTGTGATTACAACTGCATTGTTTCATATAATTGCTTCCTGCAGTCATTGAAATCCTATTTAGTACTGTTCTTACCTTCACCCTCACCACAACTTTCCCCTTCTCCACCACAAGCCATGTAGATCCTTCTCCATGCTCAAATATTAAGAACATTTAAACACCCTGCTTCATATTGTACCCACTCTGTCTTGAAAATTGCCCTGTCCCTCCAGCATTCCCTACCCTTCTCATTCCTTTTCCTTCAGTATCCTGATGTCTGAGTTACCATCCCTGGAATAGCAGCAAATATTATCTTCTCTGCGTGTGCCTTTTATATGTCCAGCTCTTTCAAACACCAGGGGAATTATTATTGCTCATGGCCCCCATCTTTCCGAGGCAGCTCCACAACCAAGCAGAGACTCCATGAAGAGGAATGTCAACGGTGACTTACCCGTAAGAAACACCCTACAAGCAAGCACATCATGTCTGCGTCACGCATCCCCGGAAGGTTCTGTGGCCTCCTGGTGTCTCAGGCTGCTCGGAGTCTTCTTGTCCTTTCCACTTTCAGTTCATCCTCTCCAGTCCAGCAGCAGGAGAAGGAACAGGTTCTGTGCTGTGTGGTGAATCCAATCTCCCCCTCCTGCTCCACCTCTTCCTGCCCTTCAGCTTTTTGCTTTCCCTCTTTGCCTTTTTGTCACTGGCGATTCCTGATTGTTTCTGCCTGTCTGTTTTTGTTATTCTGCTGGCCTGGTTCTCTTCCTCTTTTGAAGGAATTTCTAAAGCCTTCCAGTCAGATCAGGAGAAGAGCAGTGGCTACAGGTTCTTACTTTAGATGTTTAACTAGTTCAGTTAAGGGCATCATGAGATCTCTGCAGGCCTGACCCTTCCTTTCTGTGAGCAGAAAGGGTCTCTGAGTTTGTTCATTCCCAATTATTTCTCTCCCCGCCCCTACCCTGAGGGGGAGTGGGATGAAGGTCATGTTACTGACCTGTTTAAATGGAGTTCAGATTCCTCTCCATCCCCCAGTACTTTTTCTGTCCCTGCATTCACATTGTCCTGCCTCTGTGGGTCCAGTCTACCGACTTCAAAGTGAAAGAATTTGCTATATAAAAACTATATCCAGTATCATATATATATATATATATATATGTGTGTGTGTGTGCATATACATCCATATATATATCATCTATATCTATATCTATTACACATATGCAGCAACTCTTGTACCTCCCATTTTAAGGCTCAGCCATCATCCCCCTTACCTGCTTGTGTCCTGCTGTGCCTGTCCTGCAGCTGAGAGTCTGTTCACTCACAGGTCCCACTCCCAAACTTCTTTCATGGCCAGCCAAGTCCCCCTAAATTCCTTGCAGCACAGGGAATACATGTTGATTCTCCTGTCCTGGATACTATTTGTCCTGCAGCTGGTTATTCACAGGTTCCATTCAATGACCCATTAGTTTTCTCTGTCATGTAGAATTGCTTAAAATTTCTGTTAGTGCTCATGGCCATTCAGAGTATTATTACAGGCATGTAATTGTGTTCTCCTAATCGTTCTCTTTTGAATAACTGAGACAGAAAAAAAAAGCTCTGCAGTAATGTATAACTATTTGTGTTTGGGAACCACCTGGGACTGGTGCATAGATGTTTGTTAAAGGCAGGATAGCAGCTAGTGAGACTTGTTGCCTGTTGTTGCAATCACAGTCCTTCCACATAAAACTGGTGAATCATTAGCCCTGCTGGTGCCTATTTGAGCTGCAGAGCAGAACCAATGCATTGGTGAACATAATGTATTCTCCCAAGGCAGGCTAAAGCCCATTTGCCATTCTCTAATTATAAAAGTAGTGGTGCAGTATAAACACACCTTAGCAGTAGTTTATCTATCCATCCATCCATCCAAGTCTGCTGAAAGGAGGTTTTTGAGTCCTGATGGAAAAAGAAAGAAAAGAAAGAAAAGAAAGAAAAGAAAGAAAGAAAGAAAGAAAGAAAGAAAGAAAGAAAGAAAGAAAGAAAGAAAGAAAGATAAAGAGCCAAAAAATTCCCCTAAAGAAAAAGCAGCAGTGTGACATGAAACAGTGACCCCTCCGAAAAGATACCATAATTAATTCTTACTGAAATTTATTGATTACTCTTCTTCAATTTCTATGACATTTCTGTTAACACTGTGCTCCCAGTGTTAGCAAAAGTAGGTAAAAATACAAACTCCTTAACACCAATGCAGCATTTAGAAGCAGGCATTCTTTATTCAGCTGGATGCATGAAGGGATATCCTCTGAAAAATTCTGCATGCTGAGTACAGAAAAGGCTCCTGTTTAGGTACTTTATTTTACACACATATTCGTTGATTTGATACATTTGATAATAATTTCCCTGAAATCATTAACATATCTCCCCTCCTCTCTGCAGATGTGTTTTTCTGTCCTGGGGGTCTCTTTGGTGGTCCCTCGTGGTTGGTGAGCCCAAAGTCAAGCCTGACTGCCTGGTGAACTGGTAGAAGTTGGCACAACTGGGCTGGTTGCTCTCCAGTTCTTCCTCCTACAGAGTGAGCAGTGCAGTTCCACAGGCCAGTGTTTTTTCCAGAATGATCATTGTATTAACCCACCAAGTGCGAACAATTCTTCTTCTGGCAACATTCCCCCCTTTAAGGCTTGTGAAGCTTGTCTTTAACTGTTCTGGGAGGTGGTTCTAACAAATTGGACATTTCACTATTACTGGTTTTTCTGTTTCAGTCATTCCCACACTAAGTACAGAATTTTGGAGCCTGGCTATCATAGACTCAATTCCCCTATGAGTTTTGTTGTGTTCTTTTTCCATTACTTTTCTCCTTAGAGGAGGTGGAACTATAACCTGTTGGCTGTTTGTTACCCACCATCCCTCTTGATTCTTAGTGGCTTTTAATATATTTGTTAAACATTGATTTTCACTGTCAAAATTAGGTTTAAATTCAGATATGCCAGTTTTTTTGGTGGCACTAACTCTGGGATACCTTTTTCAGCTACTCCTCCTGGAGCTGCTTTGTCTGCCAGTCGGTTTCCCACTGTCACATTAGTTTGTCCAGACTGATGTGCTTTGCCATCACTGCCACCTCATTTGGTTTATGAATGTCTTTCAAAAGTTGTAAAATCTCTTCTTTGTGTTTAGTAGATGATCCTTGAGCTGATAGCAGTTTTCTTTCCTTCCATATAGCTCCTTGGGCATAAATCACACCAAATACATATTTAGGATCAGTCCAAATATTCACTCTTTTGCCTGCTGCCAAGTTCAGTGCTTATTATAGTGCTATGATCTCTGCTTTTTGGGGTGACATTGATTGGAAAAGATTGAGCTTCTAAGATCTCAGTGGCAGTCACCACTTGCCATCCATTTTCTGTCTTTCATGAAACTGCTGCCAGCTGTAAAAAATTCTAAATCAGGATTCTCTGTTGGTTCATCCTGCAAACCAGTTCTGCTGGAATATATGTGTTCCATGGTTTGGAGAAAATCCTGTGTCAGGGCTCCCTCATCCGCTGCCTTTGGATTGAGAAACACACCTGGATTCATCTTTAATCCCACATGTTCTGGCTGCCGCTGTCTTTAATTCCATCTCATCCTGTTCCAAAAGCACAACTTGGCATTTGAGCATCCTGCTGGGGGACAGCCAATGCCCCTCCTTTTGCTTTAACACGGATATCACCATGGGAGGGACAAAACCAGTGGTGTGCTGTCCAGTCCTGAGCTTCCAGACTTCTCGGCTCCGTAGAACAGTTGCAGCAATCTCTTGTAAGCATCCCAGCCATCCTCTGCTCACGCTGTCCAGATGTTTGGGGAAACATTCCACAGGTCTCCTCCAGGTTCCCAACTTCTGTGTCAGGATCCCCAGGTCCCCTCAAGTTATTTGGGCATCCAGTTTTCTCAATAAATCTCTCCCCAACAAGGGGATTGGGCATTTAGGCATATATAGAAACTGATGAGTAATCCAATTATTTCCTCATTTAAATTTCATGGCTTGTGAAAAGGAACGAGTTTCACTTTTCCCTGTAGCACCAGTTACATTTACCACATTGTGTGCATTTACCACATCCCTACTAAGTTTCCCTTTACATGTATTTGATACAGAAGAAGTTGCCCCTGTGTCTACCAAAAGGCCCACTTCTTCTTTCCCCAGACTCACGGGTTCAGCTGGGCTGGAATGCCCCGTTTCCCTTCGGTCTTCACCTTTGTAAGGCAGGGTCCAGTTTCCCAGCCTGCGGGCGTTCTCTCTTCCAAATCCCCTTTTCCTTACCGAGTGCACTCTGCTCTTCCCTAACCGTTGTGGGGGAGACGGTGGGAGCCTCCTGCCTTCCTTCCCTTGTTCCTCCTCGACTCCCTCTTTCCCCTCCCTTGCTGGACAGTCCCCTAGCACCCTCTAGAGTAGCAAGGAGCTTCTCGTGTCTCTCGTTTTCCCTTCTAGCCTGTCGCATTCCTTTTTCCCTGTCCCTGTCGTGATATGCTTTCCATGCTTCATCGAACAACTTCCCAAGTGCCACGACTCCACTCCTTCCAGTTTCTGGAGTTTCCTTCTAATATCTGGGGCTGACTGCCCTATAAAGATTGTTGCTAGCTCTAGAGCCTCCTCTGGATTCTCAGGATCCAGATTAGTATATTTTCTGGCAGTCACCTTCAATCATTCCATAAAAGTCGTGGGGGATTCTGTCCTGTCCTGCTTTACCTCGTACAGTTTTCACCAGTTCATGGTTTTTGGTACAGCGTGCTTTACACCAAAAAATATCCATCTCTGGTGCCTTGTCAAATCATCTCCAGCGCAGGTAAAGTAGGGTCCCAGCATGGGTCTGTTGAAGGAAAATTCTGTTCTACAGCTTCTTCTAAGTCTCCTTGAGCATGTGCCCCCTCCACCTGCTTTCTGCCCACGGTCAACACCATCTTTTTTTCTGTACTAACCAACGATGTATCTAACATCACTTGTGTATCATTGCACTCAGGGTCCTGAGCCCTAATGATGGTTCCTGGTGTAATTCCTGCTGTTTGGGTCAGCCCTGGTTTAGCAGTCACAGAATCACAGGATCATTGGGGTTGGAAAAAGCCTCTGGTCACCACCTTGTCGAGCAGACCATGGCAGTAAGTGCCACGTCCAGCCTTTCCTTAAACACCTCCTGGGACAGGGACTCCACCGCCTCCCTGGGCAGTTCATTCCACTCGAACTTCACCAAATTATTTTTAGTTTTTTCCATGTCAGGATAAGGCTTTCTGCCTTCTTTCCCTTTCTCCACTGCTTTAGGTTGAACTTTTTTACAACGCTGTCCCCCAGCCAGCCTTGCAGACAAATGGTGTATGAAATTATCCTGTGGAGTGAGACCAGTGAAAATGTTCCTGTTGAAGAAATCAAGCTTTTTCCTTCAGTGACTGATACTGAAGCAGTGCCACATATTGGGCTAATTCCCTTGATTCAGCAGCATAACACAAAGGAAAGCGAGTATTAGAGTTGCTTGGCATAGTCCCAAAAAAGCAAGACAGCAACTAGTACAAAATGATGAAAACAAATTAATTTTTATCCAGCTAGAGACTAATGAACTGAGTTTTAAGCCCACCAGCCAATTTTAGATGACTGCATATGCCCGTGTCCAAGAATCCTGAAAACTCAGAGCACGGGATTGTAAGAATTCACTGCTAGCTCACCCATGAAGGCCATCACAAGGGGGAAAATACATTATACGTATCCAGGCTCATGTGCTGTCACTCCTGTGATTCCTATTGCAATTCAGACTGACTTACACTTGAAGGAGGCCCAGACACCTAAGTGAAATGAAGAAATAAAGATACAGAGAAACAACTACAGGGCGCAGTCGATTAACTTTTTCCACGAGTCTGGGAAATGATGCTGATGTTGCTTTTCTTGGGGGCACAGAAAGAAACTCTGACCTGAAAAGAGCAGTGCAATGGGTGCATCAGCTAGTTATTTATGACTGAGCTATGTGTGTCAGATGGCAACAGGTAAAAGCCCAGTGTATTTCTCTGTTGATGCAAGGACAATGTTTTCGTAACCATAGAGCACCCACAGGTCAGCAGAGCCCCCTGGATTTGTGCTCACTTGCTCTGTCTCTCAGTAAGCTCAATGCCTCTGCAGTCCACCCCTGTTTAGGACACAGGCTTTTACTTCATTTGGTTTGTACAAGGTGCACAACACAAAAAGCCAAGGGCTTCCTGAAGGAAAGGAATTGACTGAAAATGCGCTGTCTTCCCTATCGGCCAATATATTTATAGGAAGCTAATTAGAAGTTTCTGTGAACCATTGTGGGAGAGGTCTCCTAAAGCTAAAGTTATGCTCCTTCAGCTCTGGAGCCCAAATTATATAATGTGACTGTGTGAGTGATGACAACCCTGCAGTCTTGTCCTTAAATAAATTCCCAATAGAAACACAATTTAATTTCATACACATCCCGATATATAATTTCTATATGAAATTGCATTTGGAGATAATTGCTATAAAAGAAGAACACAAAATTACCTGGTGTGAGTATCCTTTACTGTTCACTCTTTTCTTACATGTTGCAAACTCTGAAGCAAATTAGGACCTGAAACACCAGCTCCTCTTACCATGCCTTAAGCACAACTGTCCTTTTTCTTGTGTATGGTAAAAATCATGTCTTGAACTATTTATTCTCGGCCACAGAAGAGTAAGGAAAAACAATATTTGTCGAAGATGTGGCTGAGGACTTCTTTTTGCCCTTAGTGAGTGCTCCCTTCTCTGTCATCCCACATAATGTCCCATTTATGAGTACCTGCCTGTAGGGGGTAGGTTCTTCTTGGGAGTGAACGAACTACAAAGGGTAAAATGTGAAGAGGCTCCACTGTGTTGTTCAAATGTTCCCTTGCCCACTGGGAAGGCCTCACTGCAATTATCTGACACAACATATTATTTTCTGGCAGAGATCACAGAATCATAGAATGACTTGAGTTAGAGGGGACCTCAAAGCCCATCCAGTGCCACCCCCTGCCATGGCAGGGACACCTTCCACCGTCCCAGGGTGCTCCCAGCCCCATCCAGCCTGGCCTTGGGCACTGCCAGGGATCCAGGGGAACCACAGCTGCTCTGGGCACCCTGTGCCAGGGCCTCACCACTCTTTAAACTGAATAATTTATTTCCAGTATCTAATCTAAACCTAGTCCCTACGTGGACTTCCCCAAGTTTCTGTTCTGGTCAGCAAAGAGAAATCAGCATTTCTAGGGCACAAAGTATCTCAGTCTGTTGTCAATTTATAAATTAAGTGAGCTGCATCCTTAAATGCCTTTGTCTTTCCAGGGGCAAAGTCGGCTGAGAGTGACCACGCTGGATCTGCTCTGGACACACCTCGTGGGCTGCTCCCAGCTATCACACAGAGAGCTTTAGTGGCCCTTTGGTGAACACTAAAGCTGGATAAGATGAACCTCGCTGTGTCTGACTGTTTCTTCCTGTGCTTTCAGAAGCATTTGCAAACTGCGTTGTTTGTTTTCATAAATGATTTGGCTTCTTCTCACCTTGGCCTGGCTTTAGCTAAAAATGATATTTAGGTAACTGATTTATGTCCAATACATGCATCCTTTCCTGGACATTTAAAAAAAAAAATTGCAAGAGAACAAAGGACTGATCTCTGTAAAGCATTAGAAATACGACAAGCACCTACAAGCGATTTTCAGGCCACTTTCTTCCTTTCTCTTCTCTCCACCTGATTATTTTGTTAGGGTTTAATTCTGTGTCTTACCAGATCGGTACTACATGTAGTTAAAATACACACAGCCTTCTAAAAGTAAGAGTGGGAAAAGGGAAGAGAGCTAGGGCTGCAAATCTCTCACCTTGGTGTTACAAAAATAAACTTCCACCTCCCAAATTAACTCCCCAAACTCAACTTTGTGAGAAGACATAACTAATTGCCATGATCCACTGCTTTGAGGTGAATAACACGTGATCCTCCTGTAATGGCTTTTGGCTTTGGAAGTCAAACTTCTGCCAGAGAAGTTCTGTGCTGATATCCCCACGTCACCTCTGCTGTGCAAACAGGGCAAGACCACGGTCACCCAGCTTCTGAGTCAAGGACTGAGCCTGAGAGCCCTGGACATTAGTCCAGTGGAAAATCCACAGCCTGAAAAATGCTTCAGACTCACAGAGGAGAGAATCTGAATTAATTCTTTCAATGCTGAGTGGTTTTCCTGCTAAAACTCTCTGCAGGAGACAGAGTGAAATAGAAATTTCCTCAGCTTCTCTGACACTCGCTGGACGCCTCAAAGCACAAACAATCTGCAGTGTGGGCAGCCAGGGAATATTTCTAAGGGGTAAAGCAGATATCTCAGAATAATAAGCTTTAGTGGAGGGAGTAACCATGGCAAAAAAAAGTGTTTGCAAAGGCCCAGCGTCCAGAATTTCTCCTGATGGGCTCAAGTGGGAGAAAACTGATTTTATTCACACCTAATCCCCGTAGCTGAGCTCCTGCTTTCTGAGAAGAACTTCTCAGAGACCTGTGCCTCGGGAAAAATGATGCCATGCAGAGTGCTGGGCAGTCAGCAGCCTGGTTTATGCCTGTTCATGTCTTTGGATGCCAGAATAATTCAACTGTCCCGATGTTCATTTGGCTCATTTGCTAATGGCATCGATCAAATTACATCAGCCCAATGCAAGTTAGTTCAGAAACTTTGCACAAGACTGGGCTGAAATCAGACATTCAAGTAGAAATATTTCAAAATAGTTGATGACTAAAATACATGCTGTGTCACCAGTCTGTCAGACAGCTGTCTGTCACAGTTGGTGCCTGGCTGGTCATCTCTTGGTGCTGGGACTGATGGCAAAGAAAAGGAGATTTATCCTCTTTCTGGAGGGAGAGATCCAGGCCTGCCCTGGATGGATGAAGGGAGACTGCTATTCAGATTATGTGAGAAGAGAATAAGATCATTTGGAGTGAGCACTTAAAGGACTGGTCAGCCTGAGTCCATGAATTATGGGGGATGGTCTCCAAATAAAGGAGCAGATCTGTATTTCCATCGGACCTAACAAACACGTGAGGGCCTTTTTTAATTTCAATAGGCTTTGGAAGATGCCTCTGCTTTGGAAATCTGCTTAGTGCAGTTCACCAGTCAGCTTTTCAACAAGCTTTTATTGCATTTCAGAGAAACAAGAAAAAAAATGGACCCCCTGAAAACAAAGAAAAATTAATAGCAAAACAACCCTCCAGAGAGAGGAATCTGGATTGCTGACTCTGATCTCACGTTGGTGCCTTTTCTCTACTGTGGGAGAAGTAGTAGCTCAGATATTTGTGTTTTTACCTTTCAATATTTAACTTTGGTTTTTTTCCTTCTCCTTCAAATAAAACCACTTAATATGAAGCATTTTTCTCTTAGTCATGATTCACTTTTAAGGATACCAATCTAAGCCCACCAGACTGCAGCTAAAAGCATTTATAGCTGTCAAATCTAATGCAAGTCAAGTGATTGATCTTCTAGGTAGCAGCTGCAGCATTCTCCAGAAACTAATTTGAGGTCTGTGGCAAATCCATTCAAATAATGTTGCTTAGAGGGTCATTTTATTTCACTTTTCTTTTTTTCCTATTTATTTAAACACCACGGGCCAAGAGAAGACAATTAGGTTGTAGAAGCAGACATGAGTGGAGAATTTGTCCCAAGGGTTGTAACACTGTTGTGAGAGAACTGGAATGGATTAGACATTCAGAGGATCTCATCTATTTTGATGATCTTTTGTTCCCCCCCAATCCAAAGTTGTAAGTATTTTCCTGACAGTATTTTGGCTGTTTGTCTCATGCATAACAGAGGCTGCAAAAGATTGTCTTTTCAGCACACTGTGGTTTCAGTGCTCCTGGAACTCCTGAAGGGTTTGCTAGTAAAAATATCTTGCTGTTTGTCTTGTCATGTGGCTCCTCTCAGTTTTAGCTTATGAAAATACCCAAAACGGCAAATCATGTCAGATTGCAGGGGAGTTTAAGACTTTCCTGTGAGATGGTCTGAGCTGCCTCCTGTGCATTCCAGAGTGTGGGTGATAAAGTGTAAATAATCAGCTCTCTCTAGACCGATGTTCATGGAGCTGGCTAGATAATTCAAGACATTTTTTTCTGCTAGAAAATACCGCCTCACACATCAAACCCCGAACAGTCCGCAGGACTCGGGTTCTCTATGAAACACAGGTCCTAAAAGCATCTTGCTCTTTCCAAGCACAAAACCATCCTGCCTATGCCCCTGTATTACAGGGGATCATCATTTATATTATCAGCATGTCACAGAGAGATAATTTAAAGATCAATTCCAAGCGTTTTAAATCCTTCATTTTCTTGAAGTTTGCTTGTGTATTAATGGATTGTAAAGTAAAGCTAAAAATGGGGTCATTTAAGTTAAGGGTTTTTCTGGTTTGAAAAATGAAACAAAACATTTATTGACATTTCTCATTCTGTAGAGTTTTAACAATGATCCCCTGATCTAAAACATTCACAATTTTCTTTTTTACTGCATAGTTAACTCTACACATTCAGGGCAGTAGCACCACAGTGACACCCGAAAAGACCAAAGGTGTCTGGACACATTCTGTGCAAAATGCCCACATTGCATATGTGCAGGAAGACTTTCTCAGGTTGCTTCAGTAAGGCTGTTTTTCATATGATTTGAGTAGTCCAAAGGGCTACATGGTGTTATCAAACCTAAATTGCACTTGGGTAACACTGAAGTGATAGGTGGAAACCAGATAAGGGAAGCCACAAGCTGCCTCTGCCAGTATATTGTTTGAGAGGGTCATAAATGCTGTCGGGTCCAGAGGCTTTCAATTATGCAATCTTGAAGTAAGCTTTAAACAATAAAATTGGAACCAGTGTACTTTTCTTGGCAAAGGGTTGGGGAAAAGAAGAGCTGGCTATTACAAGGATTGCAGCCACCAGAAAGAGAGGGGAGAAGAGCAGAAGGGTGGCTGAGGTTGGTGCGGGCCAGGAGGGTGACAGGGGAAGCTCCTGGTGGTTTTGAAAGCAGGATCCTGCATGTGCTGCTGGGGAGGGTCTCAGGTGTAAGAAAGGCAATGGAAGCATCTCTGCAAGGTAGGGGCACAGCAATTAACTTAATTGCATTCAAGCCCTAATGTCTGCCGCACCTTATTTTATACATTTATCAAAGAAGGAAGGTCCATCGCACTCTTTGTTGCTGGTCAGCAGAAATGTGCCTTAATGATAGAACTGATCTCTGTTCACCAGGCAAATAAATACCATAAGTATAATTTAGGGGCTATTTGGAAATTAATTCAGATCAATCAAAATGTTATCTACTCCCTTAAAGCCGACCAGTGGCAAAGTGCCCAGCACAAAATGCACACCTCTAGACTTACGTCTCAAAAGTTAATAAGCATTAATTTTGCATTAAGGTGTGTGATACTGGCTGGCTGCACCATTTTCCTGCTGTATTTCTCTTTCACATTCCATCAAAAAAGAAACCAAGTGAATTGATAAATAGCTTGGAGATTTGACTCCATCTTCATCTGATGAGAGTGATGTAGCCACTGCTTGTTGTGCTGCCTGATAATGAGGGCAGACATGTGATGCCAAATCTTTCACTCTCATCAGGATAAATCACTTTACAAGCTTAAGCAAAAGAAATAGACCTAATAACTCTGTAAGATGTTTGCACAAATCATAAATATTTATTTGACCATCTCTGATTCTAAGAGAAAAAGGAAATCCAGATTACATTTACATATATTCTTTTAATATATTCACATATTCATTCCCACATTCTAAAGTCTTGTCTTTCATATCCGTGTGTGACTTCTGCATACACATTTAAAGAAGTCTTGCCTATAATTATTTCATTTTATAATCAGCCATCAACAATTGTTGCAAAGTGATATTATGGCAGCTGATAACATCTAATATTTTTATTTCTAGCCTAAAACCTGCCTATTTTTCCATCAGTCAGACCAAGCAATGAAAAAATCCAGGTCCTGCCATCCATGCATAAACATGCTGCTCCCAATAAAGTCAATATTATTTCCTATTTTCTAAGGACAAAATACAGGACTGAGCCTAGAGTTATATTCATGCAAGAAAAGAAAAAATATTTTTAAATTAGGTATAAGAATCTGAGGGAAAATGCTGGATAGACTTGAAACCATGAAGAAATATGGGTCTGTATTTTGATATTTATACTTGCTGTCTGTATTTTATTTTATTTTATTTTATTTTATTTTATTTTATTTTATTTTATTTTATTTTATGCATAGTTTTAGGAATTTGAATGCAATCCAATAAGCAGAAATAAACTGCATGTCCTTTCTCTTCCATTAACTTCTCTTTTTAGCCCTCAGCCATCTCAATTTTCTTCTTTTTGTATAATAATAATAATAATAATAATAATAATAATAATAATAACAACAGACTGGTACAAGTATAAGAAATAATGATCCTAAAATGCAGGAAACTCAGGGCAATTTTGTGAAAAGCAGCTTGAACTCCAGATCTGTAATGCTGGCACTAATTTGCTCAATTTTGCATTTAACCTGTTGGTCTTCAGAAGCATTTTCTTTCCTTCAGAGAAAAATGAAATAACTCATGAAGTTGTTACTAAGCGGACAGCAGGAGAGAATTTTGAAAAATTGTGCTTTTTAAAGTGCTTCTGAAGACATTATGCATTCAAGCAGGTAATGAAGGCGTTTCTGTTGTGATGGAAGTTTCTGAAGCTGTCTAGCTGTGTGGAAGCCAGTGAGTCAGCAAGTAGAATAATAAAAAAAAGAACTCACAGATATTACACCTTAATCACCCAATTTATTATGGCAAGATAACTCTGGAAAAAGAGAGACAGCCAATGTGAAATATTAATCCTGAGGACCTGGATGACATCTAGGAGGTCTTAATGTGGATCCATGAATTTAAAGATTGATGTGGGTGTTGGCCCAGTAGTCTTTTAAGGTTTTTAGCCTTGTTAATCTGGATTGGATCCTGATTTCTCAATCATGTAAGACAAGGATAATTGTTTCAGCTAAGTTACATCGTGGTTTTTGTGATGTGGCTGCATGTAAGACTTTATTCTTTAATTATATTCTAAAAGTTACAAAGGTGTTGGAGGCCTTACCCAAGACTTTCAGGGCTGAAAAAGATCATTCATTAGTGGTGATGGGGAAGAAACTCCACTCTGCTTCAGTCAACTTTTGGGGTTTTCTGGCATACTCTGCAGAAAAAAAGTAGCTGCTAATGAAAACAAAAGCTGACCTTGGCAGAACAGTAGTTGGATTTGACTGTTCTTTTACTGCTTATTTAGGTGGAAAATTTGCACTGAACGCCCTCTCAGAAAGCCGTGATCCTGCAGTGGCAGTTACCCCACCAATATTTTCACCCCATTTATTTTACTGAAGTTGGAATGGTCATGGCCCCAAGGCTTCCAGAGCTCCAAGAGATTTTTGGACACCGCTCTCAGGCGCAGGGTGGGATCGTTGGGGTGTCTCTTTTGAGGGAAAATGTTGCAGTAACTCGAATGCATGGAATACTGGAATTGGTGCTTACATGAATGTATATATCCTATAAATGTAGATTAATAAATGAAAGCAGTACATAATAACTGGACAAAAGGGGTTAATTGGTTTGATCCAACTTCTGTTACTTCCCAATTTCCTGTTGGAGGACAAGGGCTGTTACACCTGCAGATTATGGCCACGATCATGTCCATTCATGCCCTGGCCTCAGCTCAGCTTGGTTTCTAGATCCATGGAAAGAGCCTCTGGCATCATCCAGTCCAACCATCGACCCAGCACTGCCACCATGCCCGTCACTAAACCAGGTCCCCAGGTGTCACATCCACAGGTTTTTTGAGCATTCCAGGGATGATGACTCCACCACCTCCCTGGGCAGCCTGGTCTAGTACTTGACAACCTGTTCCATGAAGAAAACGTCCCTATTATCTAATTTAAATCACCCCTGGTCCAACTTGGGGCCACTTCCTCTTGTCCTGCCACTTCTTACCAGGTAAGATGAATGATGGATTTTAAGCCATTTAGATTTCAGCACCTCCCAGAAAGGCATAGAAAAAACAATGTCGACTGATTCACGGTTGTTCCCATTTGGAAAAATCCCTTTTCTAAGTTAGCAGTGAGACACAGGCATAACTTACAATAATTAGCTCCCAGGAAAGGAATGGCTGAAGTGACTTCCCTGTCCTTTTGAATGAAGGCTTTGAACATGACTGGATGGAAAATACAGCTGGGTGCAACAGGCTGTTGACATCTGGTCAAGTACAACTGAAAGAAATTATACAGTGTGTTAGACTTGTGGTTCTACTACAGGGGCTATGGAGCTATTTGTACCTTTTAGTCTAAACCAAAATGATATGTCCAGTGATGGGAGGAATTATGACCTGTGCTCCATCCCAGGAAAAGGTCTGGGCAACTGTAAAACATGTTTTGAAAGCTTCCTTTAGAACCACAAAAAGCTGGGGTTTTTTACCCTCTGTCCAATATTGAGACTAAAATGCTGTGTGGCAGAGAATCCTGATTTGTTCTTCCCTGGTTCTGAGCTACATCCTGGCTCTGACAGAGAGGACAAGTGTGCAGTAGGAATTCTCTTCCCTATATAAGACATCTATGCTTAAAGAGTTCATGGAACACACAAACATATTTTAAAAAAAACCAACTCGTAAAAACAGAGAAGAAATATAACCTTTGCAGAATATTATCCAGACACTGAATGACACAAAGGCAGAGAAGTGGCACAAAACTTGTGTTTCACCCAGTCTGGATCTGACCCATGTTTTGATTGCTGTTCCCATCACAAGTCACAGAAAGCTGTTCTAAATACCAGCCAAATAACTTCCCTTTAGACTTTGGAATGGATTTGTCTGTCCAGTAGTGACTAACAGCTTTGGGGAAGATCAAGCTGTACAAGTGCTGGCTGGGAAGGAGTCAACTTTCTTCCCGGTGCTTCCCAGCTCCTCTCTATCATCTCCTGATTTTCCTGGAGCATTCTACAACTCATGTCTAATAACTTGGGACTGAGAGACCTTAAAGAACCTTGAAATCAGGGATAATCTTAAAATGCAGCTGTGTCCAGCTAGATGCTGGATTTAAAGGCAGTGTGTGGAACAACAGGATCGCATTTGCCATCAGACCTTTTTGCTGCGTGCTCCACATGTTGCAGATCTCTGGGTAACACACACATCAAAAGGCTTTTTTCCTGGAATTTTTCTGGCTCCCCATGGAATACTTTAGCGTGTTATTGCATACGTGCTTCAAAATATTTCTCTCCAGTTATGCCGGCAAATCAAAACAAGTTGAAATCATGTCAAGCCACCAATGAAATTCCCAGCGCCACTTGAAGTGCTCACGCACCTGCAGTAACAGGGTGACTCATTAGTTTTTGCAATTTTCTCCTATGCCAGTAAGCCTCCACGTTAGATATGCCAATAAAGATAAGCAGAAAATAAATCAGGCCTCCATGGCCTGTCCTCTCTCCCTGGATTCCCAGGAACGCCCTTAGGCAACCCCTGATGGGGAAGGGAGAGGGTTTACCGGGCTGAGCCCTCCTGAATGCACACAGCATCATTTTTCTTTTGCACCAGCGTAGGTTAAAATCCTCATTTGATTTTCGTTTTTGCCCCCATGTTCCCCCACAGCCCCTTCATGCCCTCATTCCGTGCGTGTTCATTCCCAGCGGTGCCAGCATTGCGGCCGCGGGGCGGGAGCCGGGAGCCGGGAGCCGGGGCGGGAGCCGG
>VZTX01005965.1:0-20645 GCA_013400915.1 Pardalotus punctatus | reverse complement strand
CATTTAGCTCTTCCCTTACATCTGGAGATCCACATTTAGCTCTTCCCTTACATCTGGAGCCTGTTTCCACTGCAGAATCATATCTCAGAATGGGATCTGCATTTCTGGCAGGAAAATGAATTCCAACAAGGATGGAACCATCCTTGGATGTTACTTTTGTAAATTTGAGTTACTTGGCACAAAGAACTGCCTCTGTTTTAGAGGAATACAGGATATATATTATGAAGGGATCATTCCCCTAAATGTGTGAGGTACTGTCACAGTTATTTATGAATAAAGTTTATCTGAATCTCTTTTACATGGATTTTCTCTTCAGTTGTCTGTGGATCCTGGTTCGATCATTTCCTAAGCTGGGAAGAACATGAAGGTGAAGAAAACATCCTATTTTTGTTCTATGAAGACATGAAGAAGGTAATTATACTCTCTGCTCTTGGTTCAGAAGGCATTACTTGTAAATTAGCATCATTAAAACATCAAAGAGGAAGTTATAATGAAAAAGGAGAAAGAAGGAAAATGTGAATATATAACTTCGGGCACATTTTATATTTGCATGGGATTTTATATTAGTGAAAGAATTCTGACTGCACAAATGATATAAATATTAAATCCTGTGAGAGTTGCATTTCTCAGATGCAGGAATGGGACTCATATTACACATTTTTCCCCAGGCTACAGGGAGAATTTTAAGTTCCTCTTTCTTCTTCCTATGGAAAGGCCAACACAAAGGTATCTATTGAGGGCCACATATTAATTGCCATGCCTGACATTTCAGGTGAAATTATCAAAAAGGGATGTAAGAGAACAGAACTACTCGTGGTCAGTGGGACTTGTCAATAAAAAAGAAATTTGGAGGCTGGAGGAGTAGGGAAAAGTTTTTATTGAATTATTATTATGAAAGGAAATGATCATGTAGACACTTTGCTATTCTTAAAAAAGAAAAGATAAAATATCAACATACCTTAGCTTTCAGAGAATGATTTTTTAAGTGAAAACACTTTCTAGTTTCTCCTTGAAAATAGGTTTGTTCATTTGTGGGGGAAAAAAATTCCACTATGAGGAATAGAAACAAAGCATTTTGGATGCTGAGTCACTTGTTAGAGCTCTAGATGTGGCACCTCCAAGGAAATGAGCCACTTTCACAGGAGCTGGGTTTTGGGTATTCCTCTATTCCCAGTGAAATAATTCTTAGAGACAGAACATTTTCCTGAACTAGGAGGTAAAATTGGCAATGTGACTGTATTTGATATGACATGCTCTGTATTTATTAATTTCTGTGAGTGTGGCTAAGACAGGAATCAGGTTTACTGTACCTGTCATCTGCACAGTCCAATGACATATTTAGCTTTGCCTGAAAGCAAATAAATGTGAGACAAACTCGTTATGCAGTAAAAGGGATCCTTTTCAAAGTCTGATAATCAGCCCAGAAATAGAAAAGCTGCGTTTTTCTTATACCTCAGGATCTCCCTAAGGTTGTAAAGGCAATCACTTTGTTCCTGAGTTTAAACATCAGTGACAACGATATCCAGAACATCTGCGAGAAGTCCTCGTTCTCAGCGATGAAGAGCGACACCGAAAAGGCGAGCGGCGATCCCGGTCACACTGTGTGTGCTCTGACATCCAACAGGAAGCTGATTTTCCGGAAAGGTGAATTCCTAACACAGCAGAAGGGGCTGGAACCCTGACAGAGGCTGCAGTGCAGGTTCTTCCTGCACTGTGGGGATGCTTTGGGTCAGCTCGGGAAGCAATGCCAGGATTCTTCAATCTGAAACCCTCTTAGAAATCACTCCCTAAATTCAGATTTGTGCTGGAGAAGCACAGAGGAGTGTGAATTAGAGCCTGGCTATTATGGGAGCTGTTGAGCTGAAAGGAAGGGTTCACCCAGCATTACTTTTTATCTGCCTTTTTTTATCTGCAAGTTGACCACCTCCATGTTTACAACGCGTCTCTCTGATATCACCCACCAAGGTCACTTAGCTTACTAGAATAAGAGCCAGACATTCCTTCTGAATGAGACTGCTCTTATCAGCCCTTATCTTATTGAAATATTCCTGAGGAAGGGATATGCTGACAACAACAACAACAACAACAAAAACATGGTCATAGGTAGCCTCCAGACCTTGGAAAATCTTCCACAGTGATGTGATTTTAAAATACCTGCAGGAGCTGTTTTCTTGCTCCTGGCATTTCCACAGGTTTGGATGATAAGTAAATCAAACCCATCATTTTGACATGGGTTTTGATTATTTTTATTTAGTTAATTTTTCAACAATGGACAGTTTAAAGCTAAGAGTTGTTTCAATTAATAAACTGAGAAAGGTTACCTTCCATTAATTCACTATGTTTTTACCAGTCAGCAGAAACAAATGACAACATAGAGTCTGTCAATAAAAAAGAAACAAAAACATGAGATGCATTTTTCTAAGTCAGTGAACTTTGAAAGAGAAATTGAGTTGAAAATTTTGAAAAATCCCCAAAGTCTCACTTCCAAGTAGTTCCTATGCAAATCCCAGACATTTAGTTAGCTTCAGTCAGTTTACAGAAGATTTATATCCATATATTTTTCTTCAGGCTCTCTTTTCCTGTCCTTTCTGACTGAATGATATTTTAATCAGAAAATGGGATGACTGTTTTAGTCAGGTTTGGATGCAGAGTCTTTAGGGCGTGCACATGAGGGGAAACTGTAAGGATGTGTAAAAATGTGTCAGTTTAAAGAACAATTTTCTTTTTGCTCCAACTGGGTAGCAGTTGAAACACACAACAGTCTGATCACCAGTGCCCACTGCCACCCAGAAGTGTTTAACTGCCCACTTAAGTAGCTGGACATCTCATCCATAAAAGTTCCTACAGATTAGGAACAGGTATGAGGCTGGGATTCATCTGTCAGGCCATTCTGGGCTCCTTTTCTAGGAATCTTCTTTTGTCACTGGCTTTGGGACACCACTCATTTAATAAGTTTAGATGTTGACTACGATGACCTGTAAAGGTCCCTTCCAACCCAAACTGTTTTACCAATCTGTGACTTTCTAGATTATTGACAAGACCATGTAGTAGAGAGACTCTTGACAAGGGCTGGAGTGACAGGACAAGGGGAATGGCTTCACACTGACAGAGAGGAGCTTTGGATTGGATATTGGGAAGGAATTGTTCCCTGTGAGGGCGGGCAGGCCCTGGCACAGGGTGCCCAGAGCAGCTGTGGTTCCCCTGGATCCCTGGCAGTGCCCAAGGCCAGGCTGGATGGGGCTCTGAGCACCCTGGGACAGTGGAAGGTGTCCCTGTCCATGGCAGGGGGGGCACTGGAGGATTTTTAAGGTCCTTTCCAACCCAAACCATTCTGTTGTTCTATAATTTCCTGTAGTGCCTGTGAAAAAACCCAGGCAGAGACCTTGAAGAACCTTCAGCCTAGGCATGGCAGGATGTCCCTCTGCCCACATGGCCAGGAGCTCCAATTCCAGCGTGGAAAGCTGCTGCTCTTCCTCCAGAGCTGTGTTGGTGGCACTCACCAGCTCTGAGGATGAGGGTTTGTCAGCCTTTATGGCTGATGATCCAGCTCCTTCCACCAGAGTCTCACCAGAACAAGTATGATCCTGACCTACCACAGTGACTGTGGTTCAGAATATATGAATATCTGTGCCAACTGCAACATCAACAAAACCAGGCTGTTCTTAAATCATTTTCTGCTCCACATATTGCTCACTTCACTGTTCTTTCTGTTCCTGCTTTCCTAGGTGCTGTTGGTGACTGGAAGAACCACTTCACTCCAAAGCAGAATGTTAGGTTTGAGGAGATATTTAATGAGAAAATGAAACTCAGCAAGATGGCAAAATGTTTTGTCTATGAATTTTGAGTCCACATGAAGAACGATATCCAGTTATCAACAAACATACCCAGGCCAATTGGTGGGAAATTCTGAGTGGGTGCTCCCATTCAGTTTATAATGCTTCCAATAGCAAGGGTTGGAAACATGAGATTTTTGAGAACAGGAAAGTTCTGACACAATGCCAGAGCTGAACTCAGTTCTTAGAGGGCAGATGTTTCTGGTTTCACAGAGTCAGCTGTCAGACTCATTGTCTGGCAAGCAGATCTTCTTCATAATTTATTTATTGTTTTGCTCCAAGGGGATACGAACAGACTTCTTACATCTGAATTAGGAGTTTTACCCAAGATACTAAGAAGAAAAAGCCAAGAAACAAACCTGGAAGAAACTGAATATATAAAAAGTCTAAAAACACATCATAAGAAAAAATGACCAAAAATTTGACCCCGGACTTGCTCCTTCTGTGATACACCCTGATTTGGAAGTGCCTATCTTACTGGATATTGTTATTGATAATGAAGTTGAAAACTGAAGCATTTGGAGATTTGAAGTCTGTTTACAAAAATGTTTCTTTTTTTTTTTTTTTTTTAACAACAGTATGTAGCTCTTTAACATAACTTATTTCTTGGTTAGGTACCAGAGTGTCTTTGAGTTTTAAATGCAACTGATACTAATCCAAGTAAATTTCTGCACCCTATGTTGGGCAACCATAAATGTGTTTCTTTTACATTTGATTTTCTTCCTGCAAAATGCCTGTTTCCAGTGTTTTGATGAGAACTATTTTACTTCCCACTCCTTGTGCAACAGAATCAAACTACAACTCGGAGATAGCTTAATCCAAACACCACTTATTTATTTAGTCTGCCCTGATTAAACAGATTTTCCAAGAATCACCTGGCCCTTATTTTTTCCTGGCCCTTTGAGTATGGAAAAAAAGCCGGAGGGTCCTTGGGAGAATGAGGTTTGCAAGCGAGTTTAGCTGCACCAAGACTGCTGCCAGCAGCATTTGCATCACACATTGTACGCACACATATAAAGCATCATTTACATCAGTTGTATCCACACCATGGGACTGTGTGTGAGGGGACAGGATGAGGACTTGCCTTGTGGATCCAGGTAAACTCAGTAAAGTTTTTAACACTGCTGCTCAACCTGCAGTTAGTTCCCTACCTGCTTCAGGGCCATGAGGAATTAATCAGTTCACAGCATTTGCCTACTGGCTGATTTAAGCATTTTCCTAGATTACAATTTCAAAGGAAAAAGGTACAGTGGGACTTCATTGGCAGGTGAATGAACTAGAGCTAGGCCATGCCTCTCTGTGCTATCCAAGCTGTGACACCAGTGACAGCATCAGCTCAGGCCTGAATTCCCTCGCTCCTCAGATGCACTTTGTGCTCCACAGGTTTTCTCCACAACCTGCAACTTTACCCCCAAATCCCCTGAAACATCTTGACTTCCATCATAAATCAAATATGTGCTTTTTTGAACAAAGTGCTCAAGGAGTGGATATACTGATGTGGCAAGTCAGGAGCAGGGCTTGTTTGCGAGTTATCAGAAGCACTGCCCATCAAACCTGCTCAGGCTCCAGGCAGGGACCAGTGCGGCTCCAGGTCCTTTAAGAGGCAGCAGGCAGAATGGAATGGATCCACAGGTAGATCACGGGCAATATCTTGAAGAAAACTTCAAGTTCATTAAGTGAACTGAACGGGAGTGTTTTATATTGACGTAAATTGGGTAAAGGGCTGAATGAGCAGGGGCTGAGGGCACTTGGGCTGTTCAGCTGGAGGAGGCTGAGGGGAGACCTCGCTGCAGTCACAACTTCTTCACGAGGGGAAGAGGGGCAGGAACTGAGCTCTGCTCTGTGCTGACCCGGGACAGGACCCAGGAACGGCTGCAGCTGGGTCAGGGAGGGTTAGGCTGGATATCAGGAAAATGTTCTTCCCGCAGAGGGTGCTGGGCACTGCCCAGGTCCCCAGGGAATGGGCACGGCCCCGAGCAGGGTTTGGACAAAGCTCTCGGGCACAGGGTGGGATTGTTGGGCCAGGACTCCCGATCCTGATGGCTCCCTTCTAACTCAGCTCATTCTGTGATCCTCTGATACTTCATCCCATTTTCAAGCTTTACCTAAGGAACAGAAACGCCTGTGCTGGGCCTCGCTGCTCAGAAGGATCACCCTTCCAACTTGAGACTCCACTGCTGTGGACAAAGTGTAACAAGGAAAAAGAAGGGGGGGTGATAAAAACAAAATCTTACATGGACTGCACTAGCCATGAACAGGTGTTCAACTACACCCTATTAAAAATTACATCCCTGGGGACACCATCTCCATGTTTAATACAAGAGGAGCCATATTAGTCTAGGTATACATCAATTTAGCCCAGAAATTTGTCTGCAAAGTATGTGAACAATCAGGAAGAGCATGTGGTGTTTTCCTTCCTGTTCTCCCAACCTCTGAGTACATTTTGGCCAAGAATTTTCCCAGCAATTCACTGCAAGTGTCTCTGACTACAGGTACTAATGACCACTGATTGATCTGATGTCCCTGTACTCTGACACAATTCTGTGTGCACTTTTGCCCTATTTTCCACGAGTTTTTCAGATTAGATGAAGTAACTCCTGTTGATAATAGTAATGCCAGTAATGCCCTGTCCTGCTTCTCTCTGTGTCAGAGCTACACATTGACGTGGAATGAACCACTAACACACATTGCGACATTAAAATAAAATGCACTTGGCTATTTCCTACACAAGAAATAGGAGGAAGAAACCAAGGTTCAGAAGCAGAGCTGTATCAGGCGTCAGGCTCGTGGCCAAAGCCTGTTTTAATTGTGCCGAGGTTCATTAAAGGTCTGTAACCCATGTCCAACTTTGGAAATCCATGAGCTGCAAATGTGCTGAGGCCACAGGAAAACTGGAAAGCACCAGCAAATAAAACATGGGAAATTTATATTCCTCAGGCACCTGATTGTGGTCACTGCTAGCTTCTTCAATGGCCTTTCCATGGCTTCCTGTCCTTAATTTTACAGATATTTTAACACAACTCCCTTCAGTCATCCTTCTTCCAAAATTAAGAATTTTGACTTGGCTGCTGCTGCCACTGAACCTGATTGTTTTCCTCCATCATCCATGTTATCCTCCCACAAACCTTTGGAATGCTACAATCTTTTCAATGCAAAAAAACCCCAAAACATGCAGTATTCAAGATAAATACAAACCACTGATTTATACAGTGGAATAATTATGTTTATCCTACTAGCTATATATTCTTTTCCTAATATTTCCTAAAATTCAGCCTGCTTTTTTAACTGCTAGCACACTCTTCAAACCACTGCTTTTCTGAATTATGACTGTTCAGTGAAAATGGATCTTTTCATACATATGACATTAGGATTGTTTTTCAATTAAGCCCATCTTATTTTATATATATCTCGCCACTTCCACCAGCACCTCTCTTTACTAACATGAAAAATTTGGTATCATTGCCCTCTTTTATAAACAATTTTTAAAATCCTATGTGCAAAAAGGAAATTATGGCCTCTCTTTTTGGGGACGTGGTCTGTCCTGCTACAGAGGTGTGGGAGCTACAGAACTGGGACTGCTCCCGGCTGTTTCTCTTTCCTCCAGTATGTCCAGAGTGGGAATGTTCTATTCAACCAGAGCCACCTCCATAAACATACCTAGGATCAGAAATGGGGATAGACAAACCTAGCCCAGAACAAGAGAGAGAAACATACCTACCACCCAAAGACCTTTTTAGACAAGTGCTGCTAAGTTGTTAAACTGCTAAGTTTTTCTGACCCATTTATCCATCAGGTTCACACATAGTAACTGTTTTTCTTCTGCGCAGCATTATTGCTCTTATAATGGTGACATTTAGGATGATGAGTCCTGCTGGGTGTAACTCATTTAGAGTTATTTCTGGGAAAAGGAAATAGTGTTTTAAGAACATACTAACAGAAAAAAAAAATAATTAAAACAAAAAAACCTTCCCACATGGGCTCTGGAAAAACTAGTTAACTAAAATGTGTGCTCAAGGGTTAAAAGTCTTAAAAACTTGAAATCACCAAGTATTAAAAAATATCTCCGACTTCAAAAGGCTGAGATATATGTGATTCATACTGTTTTGAAATGAATTAAGGTCAGAACTTCCTGCATCACCTTACAGGAATGGGAAAGGAAGATAAAGTGAGCAGAAGATCAGATAAAAATAAATGAATGGAGTCAGAAGTAGGTGAAGGTGTGCATGTGATTACTTTGGGCATTGAACATGTTCACCTTCACCATTATAAGCCATTTGTGTGCCACATGAACTTCAGAGTGTACGATTTGCAGTACAGAAACACCCCCAAACCAGCCCAGAACCATTCTTTACTCAAAAGACTAGAGAAAGCTGTTTATTTAAAATTTGAGGTAATCAGCTATTTTTTTATAATAGCTTATTGCAAATATTTACATCACTTCCTTTTTTTCCATTTCACGTAATCGTGATAGAACAGCCCACATGATCTAAAATCTTCTTTGGAACAGGCTGTGTGTTTTAAAGCAAAAAAGAAGAGCTCACATGACCAAGAGATGATTCCAAAGTTAGCCCAGTATAACAAAAATGACCAACAAAATCCACTCAGAGTGAGCAACACCCCTCTGGTCAAAGGCAGTCGTGGTGCCACATGTACTAGAACAGGCTTTGGAAAAATATTTTCCACATTTGAAGCTTTCCTGGGACCTGGGATTTCACCTTTAAAGTGACAGCAGCTCTGCCTCTCTGACTCCTAAATCCTCATTATGACTGAGGCTCTTCTATAAAATCAAGGAGTCCTTAAGCCACCCCTCATCCTGCTCTAGAATGAGGCTTTCCACTGCAGTGTGGGCAGTACAACTCTGAACCTTGCAGACAGCACATCAGGCACATCCCGGATCTTTTTTTGGTAAACAGCCTCTAGAGCGCTCTTAACCTTCATATTCTTCCCAATGGAAAATTACACCATGTGCTTCTAAACAAGAATTCATCAAAGTCAAAACACTGATGTCCAAAATGTGGCTCTCCTCTTGACAAAGTCCATGGGATTTCTCCAGCCCAGAACCCTAAAATGTGGCTGAAAGGAGACACTTCAATGGTGACTTCGAGCTGATTAGTACAGTAAACAATTTATCTGCTAACTGTACGTAGGCAGTAAATAATTTAAGCTCCAAATTTTGCTTTGTGAAACGAAGTAAACACAAAGTTATCAGAGGCCAATGTATCAGATGACATTATACTGGGAGTGTCTATTTAGCAGAGAAACAAAATAAGATGACAAGCCATTATCATTCACCTTGCTTGTAATTGCCTGTGTACCGTGGGTATATTTATTTTTTACCATAACCCAGAACAGAATTTGACTCACTGATAAATGCTACTGCATTTGTAATGTGCAATACAAATCCTATTTTTCATAAATAAAAGCATGTAAACCACCTTTAACATGCTAAAAGTAGTCTGTATATATATTTTATATAAACTATGGTTTGGATTTTGTTGATTTTTTTTAAACAGCAGCTTCTTTTTCATACAATAAACTTAAAGACTTTTGTTTGGCTTTAACTCATTGGTGGTTGCAGTAAAGTCTTTATAGAAAGAAACTGAGTTTCTACAAAGGTCTCAAAGCCAAGTGGAAATTGGAAATTTAATTCCAAATTTGGCAAATATTAATTTAAGCACTTCAATAAAACCCAAAATAAACAGATTCAAAGAGGCAGAATTCCAAATGAGATTTAATTATTTATGAGCTTAAAACTGAGCATATGCTTAAGTGCTTTTTTAAAACTAATATCAACTCCTTTTACAGTAACTGTATTGTATTTTAAAAATAGAGGAGGAAGTTTTATTGATAATATTTTAACCTGACCTCTCCAGCCTAAGTTAAAACTCTTCCTTGCTAAGGACAAACCCTGTAAAATGCAATCACACAACCACAACACCATGCTTCATTTGATAAAAGAAATGCAAACCATATGAGGAAAACTGACAGGAGTTTTGTTTGGCTTTTTTAAGCCTGAATTACAAATCTTCAAGTCATGCAAAATCACGGATCCCTGAAAACATGGGGATTATGAAATAAAGATGCCTCATTTGTGTGGGACAGGTTGATTGAGAGCAGATTTGCAGGGCACTGTCTTTTGTAGCATTCCTCCCGTTGCATTTAAATGGCTTTTAAAATCATCATGGATATGACCATAATTTCAGCATATAATCATGAATGTGGGACCTTGAGTTAGAGGAAGACACCTTTTTAACTCTACTCTGCCGTAAAATTTGAAAGGTAAGCATTCCTTTGGGATATGGATTAACGAGGAAGAAAAGCAGGATTGACCGGCGGCGTTACTCTTTTTCCGTTAGCTCCTTATTTCCCTTCCTGCTCTTCTCATTCCTCCCCATTTCCTTCCCTGCTGAACTGATTTCTTCCAGCTGCTTCCTTGCAGAGCTCACTTTCTCCCGCAGCAGGAAGATGTGCTCGGCAAATTCCCGCACAGCTCCGCAGCCGCCTCTGCTCCTGCAGATGTAACCAGCCGCTTTCTGAGCAGCTGCACAGCCATCGGCAGGAACAGCACTCATCCCCGCCTGCTTCAGGCATTCCACGTCAGACTCTTCGTTTCCTAGGGAGGAAGAGGGCAGACAAGGCAAAATATCACCGAGGAGAAAGGAGGAGTATTTTTCTCAGCGTTTTTCTGTGTATGCGTTACTCTGATTTTTGAAATTTGGGGTTTTTTTTGCCACAAGGTTCATCTCAGCAGCGCAGCAGCAGTTTGCACATATAAGTCAGCTGTTGGAGAAAGTTGGTGATGTGTGTAAATGCTGATCACACTTCACAATCTTCAGGCAAGAGAGCAGCACTTTTAAGAGCAGTAAAATTATGTGAGCTGCTGAATAAGCATTTACAGGGCTCCACACTTAATCTGCCACTGAAATACAGAATTTAGCACAGAACCATATGGCTTTCAGTTCTAATTCTGTCCATTGCTGGTTACCATTTCAGAACATAATCTACAGAATATCCCTCTGAAATGAACTAGAATCAGTTCAAAATTGTCAGCTCTAACTGTATGCTTATCAACACTTCAATATCAAAATGTTTCCTAAAAACAAAAGCTTGCCTTTGTCCCATTAGAGAGACAGTGAAGACTTCCTTTACCAAATTACACACTGATTCATCAATGCCTTTAACATTTAGATTGTACCCTAACAAGCCTTAAAATGCCTGCTTTTGGTGATTGTGTGCTGCAAGGTGCACAGCAATCCCATTAAACTCAGTGTATTTAGAGAGAGAAAAGTGGTTTGAAGATCAGCAACAATACAAAGCTTCTATTTGTCTATCCTATTTACATGAAATATACCAAAATGGAAGATATACCAATATAAAATACAGCAAAAGAAAAGGAACTGACCTAAGTAAGCCACCTCTTTCCAGCTCAAACCCATGTCTTCCTGCCAGTCCTTCAGAACTTGTAGTTTATTTGTTGCACTGACTTTTGCTACACATCCCAGCTGCATGGCTGACAGTGTTTTTGAACAATCTCTGTCAGAGATGAGTCGAACCTATTGAAACAGAATTAGAGGAAGTGCTACATACAAATAAATATAACATATATGTTGAATTACTATTAATAAAAAATAGTTTTGCAGAGAGAAGATCTCTCAGGTATCAGAAAAGCACTGAAGGATCGGTTTTCAAAACTCAGAGCAGAAGTGATTAGCATCCAAAACCACACAGACTCTTGAAGTTCCTTCAGGAAAGTAGAACGCCTTTCTGCAGCCCTCCCTGATGTTCAGGGAACAATTTAATTTGTCTTTTTAAATGCAATATGTACCAAATAAAATACTAAATATCACAGTGTGGTGGCATGGTGAGTTCCTAGTGCAGTATTGTCTAATTAAAGTCACCAAATGGAATGAGAGAATTCCCAAGAAAGATTTCTGTAGCATTTGTAGAACATAAAGTATTTTCCTTGGCCCCACTACTTAATAACGTAATTTTACGTACAGCAGCATTTCAGAGCATCAAACCAACAGTGAACAGACTGAAGCAGCACAGCACATTTATCTCTGGAAGTTCATTCCAAATTCAAAATTTCAGGAATGATGTTCAAGGTAGGCTAAAACCAGAAGACAACTGCAGTAGGCTTTTTAGAAATCTCAGATGCAACTCCAGGTTTTCTGTCTGAGACAAAGACAAGCTTATCTTCCCTAATTGCTTTTAAACACTAACAAATGCTTGGCACTGATTTTAAGTACATTCATCTACTCCACAGCTCCAAGGCAACAGCTGGACCAAAGTATGTCAGGAAAGTCTCATCTAGCCTGTTATAAAAAAATCCTACAATAGAGACTCTGAAAATGGATCTGGAGAAATCTGCTTGGGGTGCAGCTACCTTGGTTTCCATCTACAACACAGTAAGTGAGGGCAGCTGAAATCTGAGCTTAGTTCTTAACCCAAAAAAATCCTCCAGCTGTGTCAAAGGCACCAGAACAGACGGAAAACAGCCAGGAGGGTAATTTTACAGAAATGTAAGCAAAGATTCAGAGCAGCAGAATTTAGTAGCAGTAACAATTATAATAATACTAAAAATCAGCTGTGTTGCAATTTGTGTTGGTTTAGCTTCTCATTTACACTGGATTCTTACAACTTCGAAGCACGTAAATTACGGTTAAAACAATTATGTGGACAAAAGTGTTTGGGGTTTGATTTCCCCACTTTGCAACAATCAAGGGTGATCTATGACGAACCAACTAATTTGCCTGGATATTTCTTCCTTTTCTGTTGTCAAGAGGCAGCAACATATCCCTGCTTAATAAAGCTGACTTCTAATTAATGAGTGTTTAGATTACTCAAGAGTATGATTGATGTTGGCAAAGCACCAAAAAAATTTCTTCCTGCATTTTTCTATTATAAAAAGGCTTGGACAATTGGGATTGTTCAGCTGGGGAAGAGAAGCTTTGGGGTGACCTCAGTGTGGCCTTGCAGTGCCTGAAGGGAGCCTGCAGGAAAGATGGACAGAGACTCTTGACAAGGGCTGCAGTGACAGGACAAGGGCAATGGCTTCACACTGACTGAGAGCAGGGTTAGACTGGATCTTAGAAAAATTTTTTCTTTCCTGTGAGGGTGGGCAGGCCCTGGCCCAGGGTGCCCAGAGCAGCTGGGGCTGCCCCTGGATCCCTGGCAGTGCCCAAGGCCAGGCTGGATGGGGCTCTGAGCACCCTGGGACAGTGGAAGGTGTCCCTGCCATGGCAGGGGGTGGGGCTGGATGATCTTTAGGGTCCTTTCCAACCCAAACATTTCTATGATTCTATGAAATGGAGAAAGATGCTATAATTACCGTCATTGAGATTGAGAACTTTCTCAAAACACTTATTTTCCTCTGAGGGTTCTGAGAATAACATTTGTCCCACCCATATATTGTGCTGCTTGATCACAAATACTGTGAAGAAACTTCCACTTCTATGCTGCAAGAATACAGTTTTTTAGAATCTTTTGATATGTAGGTTACATGAGACATACAGGCTCACACTTCAGAACAACAATTACCTGGATTCCTCTTTTCTTCAACAGATCAATGCCAACAATATCTCTGTAATCATAGGAGACCATTTCCTTGTGATCTTCTGTCACATAAATGCGACCATTGGTCAGGCATCCATCAACACTGCACACCAAGAGCTTCACCTCTTTTAGTGGCTCTTTGCCAAAATATCCAAAGCTAGACAAAGAAATTATCTTTTTAGGATGGAAGTTTTTGCCCACTCCAACCCCCAAATATTTCCCATACAACTGTAATCTTCAGAAACAAGAATCAGCTTTGAAATTCTTATTTTCTGATGTTTTTTCTCATCATCATCACTCTCCAACTGTATTTTGCCTCTTCAAAGAAACAAACGGAACGATCTAAAAGACAGCTCTGTTATGCTGTCCATTTAAAAAACAAGGATGAAATTTATTTTCTTAGCAATACAGGTTAAATTAAGTAGCATTTATCTGGGGCAAAATCAAAAGGGATTAAAGGATGAAAAAGGCACAGAAAACCTATTTCATTGCCCCCCCATTATTTCCTTAGAGTAGCTGCAAAGAAAAGGCAGCTGGTGAGATGGAATAAGCCCACAACTTCTACAGAAATACTCTCCTTCCTGTGCACCTGTTTTTGTGGTGCAGAGCATGGAAATCTGGGGCACTTCAGCTGGAAAAGCCAGAGAGGATGCTACCACATTGCTGTGACATCGTGGGGCTTATAAAGGAAAAAACCAAACTACCAAAACCCCACCATATAACAGAGGTAATTCAGTGAATTTCAACAGAGACAGGAAAAGACGATGGGCAGAAATAAAGCTGCTCAATTACCTTTGATCTTCACTGCTCACATTCCAAACATTATGAATTCACATGACCCCACTTTGAAACGAGCAGCCCCAAAGAAATAAGGGAATAAAAAGCGCTTTTACCTCAACACTCTCTGCTCAGCAATAGGCCAGTCAATGTCGATATCAATATCCACACTGTGCTCTGCACGCATTTCATAGTAGGCCATTTTACCACCCTGAAGGAAATAAAACCCACTCAAATTTTCTGCTTGGGTCAACACAAACACAAAACCCTACAGTTTAGCACCATGCAATGAAAGCCAAGTGCCTGGTTGCACAGTGGCCACCATGGCTTATATAAAAGTGAACCATCAAAAATGTTTTTGCCAGTGACACAAAACCATTTGAAAGAACCTTCAGGTTAATAACTATTTCCATTTTACAACTAGAGAAAGTGTGGAAGATTTTGTGCATTATAGTAATTACATCACACGAATTTCACTAGATCTTTTAATCAGCAAAATAGTAACACCTTTAGCGTTTACTTAGGAAGACTATGATTATTATTTGCCTAATGTTACTTCATTTCCAATGGAAAAATATCCACCACACCCCAGTGTTGTTTCTGCATCACTACATTAGGATGTAAACACCAGGAAAGGGAAAAAGACTGTTAAAGTTACAGTACAAAATTAGCATCAGATTAAACTGGCTTTTTGAAAATACAAATTTACAGTTTATAACAAGGCCCTGACACCGCATGAAGCTCAGTTTCACACCCTTAGTGACACTAAAATGAATTATAAGATACACTGGTGAACTCAAGCAAACTCAATACTGTACTGGTTTAGGATTATAGCCATATAATGCCCAATATTATTTGATAAATTTATTGGCTGTGGAGGATGCTGTTACTGGATCTCCTCTAGCTATAACTAGCCCCGCAAAGTTACAAATAATTAGCAAACTGTTCTGAAGTCAAATTGCTGTTATTTCACACTGACTTCCATCAGACATAAAAAGAGAGGATTGCATTCAAAACCCTCTAAGGCAAGAGTAGAAGATGCATTATTCTGAAGAGCAGGAAAACCAGCAGCACTAACCTGCAAGTAGCCTTTCTCAATCAAATGTCTCTTGGCAAAATAAAATGAGCCATTTTCATAGAGCTCCCCAGGCCAGTCCTGCCTCCGGTACCGCTTCGCTGGATTCAGGTTTTGGGGCTCTGTCATCTTGTTTTCTGTCAACAAAGAATAAAATGACAAAAGAAGCTTTATAGAATTCCTGGTCGAAGTCACTTAACTTCCTAAATAATTTTCTGTTGAAAAATTAAGGGCATAATTCAGCCAACAACTTTTTTCATTATTGCCTCCTGTTGCTTAACTTTACAAAGAATCCCAGAGTGGTTTGGGTTGGGAGGGACCTTGAAGATCATCTCATCCCAGCCCCCTGCCATGGCAGGGACCCCTTCCACCGTCCCAGGCTGCTCAGAGCCACATCCAGCCTGGCCTTGGGCACTGCCAGGAACGCAGAATCCACAACTTCTCTGGAGAAACACTAAATTGCTTCTCTTTCTTGGAACTGTATAAACTGGGGGACTACTCTTCTATGTCCAATAGTGGAAAAGGAAATTTTTCATTACAACTTTAGAAAAAAACCCCAAAACCAAAGAAACAACACAACAACAATGACAACAAAAACCTAAGAGGTTATTGGCTCCAAAACTGGTCACTACAAGGAATAGGGAGGAGATTTTTCCAGACTGTCCTTGCCCGTGTGAAAGAAATACTATTCCACTGCTCCATCTCCTATGCCTGAATGCACTCTGATACCTGAAAGGACCAACCTGAAATCTGGAAGGTGAAAAAGGAGCATATGTGAATAACTTTTGCCTGTGAAAACATCTTGACACTTCCCGAAAATACATCCTATTTAAAGATACGCATTACGTTAACTCTTCGTAAGTGGTTTAATCAGTGTCCACAAATAAACAAACCACTGTCTGCACAAATACCATCCCAAAAGATCTCATACTATTACCAATGATATACAGTAGTACATGCAGCAGAAACTGAGCCAGGGACCAGAGACTTTTGTCCTGAAGCCACTTCAATCCAGATGCACAAAGCAGCTAAAATTCACCAGGTGTCACGAGCCAGTAACCACGAGAAAGTCAGAGGGTATTCTCAAACACCCAAAACAATCCTGAGGCTTCAGCAGATATACATCTTGTGTTTCAAAAACAACTAAAGCTTTGTGCTCACTGAAGTGAACATTTTCAGTCAGACACCTTTCTCTTTCAGGGTGTATCAATATGAAACCTTAATGCAGAAGGAGCAACAGATCTACGCAGAAAAAAAAACCGTGAAATTCTTTTAACATAATCAGTACTCTAAAGCTGTATGGAAAAATAAAAAGAAGAAAAACCATTGTATAATGCTGCTGTGAATCACTACCACCTGAACCACCACACTCCTGAAAGGCCATTTGCATTTATCCTTAAGCTGCTCGTGTCGGCGCAACGCGTTCCCTTTCTCTTCACATCAACTCCTTGCAGCTGAACGATTCTTCATCTCTCACCACATTAAAAGCCTTTGGATACCATTTGATGGTGGAGAATTATTTGCTCTTTTAGGTAGGCCTTGAGGCTTTTTTACTTGAACAATCTGCCTATGGCATACAACCACTTCAGAAAGCCACGTGACACATCCACACGAGATTTATTCTTTCACATTTTTCCCTTCCAGCATCTCAAGATGTGCATGTGGCTTCCTGAAGTGCAGTCCACAGCATCCTGGAATTGCCACCCACGCTTCTGATACTCCTCTCATTCTGCACAGACAAACTGTGTCACTCATTGCTCCTCTTATGAGGAACAATGACAGTGTTCAAGGGTTTATTCTAAACAAAGGCTTAACTTTTATTCCAACTTATCTCTATGACCAAGCTTCATTTATTACACATGCTCTTTTACAGCATGATGCTTTCTAAACTCACCAAAAAAACCCCCTGCATCTGAAGCAATTCATATCTCAACAGAGTAACTGTAATGTCTGAGTAACTTCCATTTGAAAAAAAATAAAAAACCCCATCTGAAATAATGATTTTTAAAAAATGAAGAAAACATTTTTGCTTTAACTACAGAAACAAAACCAACATACGTAATGTGTGGAATAGTTCTTTGTAGCAGGACTAAAGGTGCTTTATAGCCAAACCAAGGTACAATATTTGTAAAATTTCAGTCTTTCGTCATCTTGGCCACTGTAGCTCAGAGGCATATTTTCCTCTTGGAAAAACCAGTCATATTCTTCTGGATGAGCTAATTAACATGAGTTCAGCCCTCATGACTCAAAGGCAGTTTGCAATGTGACACAAGTCAGCAGCCAAATTATCAGGGTGAAACAAAGCCTAAACCTCCAGGCCAAGAAGTTGTCATCCCATCTTCACCAAGGCCTTACCTCGCATTATTTGTCATTTGTTGGCTACTGCAGAGTAAGAAAAAGCAATTTGCTAGTTAGGACCTCAGAGTCATGTCTGAAAAACATGAATACCCATTGGGAAGAAGGTAACATGTCAGGTTTTTTGGAGCTGTATTTTTGGCCTAGACAAGCTAATATAATTTTAATTTCTACAAAACAATTACAGAAAGGCTGAGCAATGCTCAGCAATATCAAGACAGCAGTACTTGGAAGGAATTTCTAAGCCATCTCACATCTCTCAGAGAGAACTCAGTCCATGCCTGAGACATCACTTCCTAAAATACCACAGGGAAAAGCGAGCATTTGAAAAAAAAAAAATTAACTGTAACCAGAAACACCTAAATATTACCTCCTTTCTTTACCTCACTCCATCTGAATTGATGCCGCCTCACAACAGAGAAGACAGAATCGAACCCCTCCTTCTGGATCAGATCTGCCACTTTTATAAGGTCACTGGGATGTAAACAGGGAGATGTTGCTTGAATATTACCTACAATATCAACCTCTAAAGAAAAACAAAGAGACATTTATGAAACAATTCATGTTTTTAATAACACAACTGCAAAGTGTGGCAGGAGTAGGTACCACACACCAAAAAAAAGAAAACAACAAAATGGACTTTTCTAGCTTTTATTTACTTGATGCTTTATACTTACTTTTCTAAATAATAAGTGCATCATCCCTCTGGGACTACAATATAAAAGCTCAGTATATTTCATCCCCCATTTACCATGATGATGATTGAGAAACTCTGTGATGGCTTCTAGGGAAGTTGAGGAGTCTTGAGAGACTTCGGGGCTTCTGCGATGGACCTGAGCTCCAAACTGCCTCGCAACCTTCTCGATCTCATCATGGTCTGTAGAAACCCAGATGCTGTTGGCAGACAGTGACAGAAATTGACACAAAGAATAAATCCCACAATTGTTGACTTGCTTGTTTTAGTTTAATCTGAATTTTATCTATTTTATTTTTAATTTAATCTGAATTTCCTTTTGCAACCAAAGGAACTAGTTCTTATATTTGTGTTAGTAAAACTACCCCAGTCAGTCCGAGAAGCAGCTTTTAACCATGGGGATAAAACACACACATTCACTAAAATCTGAATCTTGAGTTGCATTCCATGCAGGAAGCTTAAGCAACATAAACTTTAGAAGTGTTATCACAAAAATCCAGCGTCAGCACACAGAATTTGTTAGGCATGTTAACAGATCAATGAATTGAAAATTGGTTGAATGTGGCATTCAGAATCACAAAAGAGTGCAGATACAAGGCCAACAACAAGTAAAACTGCCACAAAGTTAGATAAGTTTATTCTTCCAAATACTAAAGCATTCCAAGTGCTAAAATGTGTTTATTGGGCTCCATGCAATTCCAGAGAAGGAGCTGTTCAAGTTCCATGTGTTTTGGCACAGAAAACTTTTAGTACTGGTAGGGCAAGATTGTGAGCATTCAGGGAAAATAAACATTGACAAAAGGAAGGGCTAATTCTGAATATCACGTGATGACAAACACCCAGCAACTGTGACGCCACTGCTGTCATCATGGTGACAAAAAAAGCACGTGAGGTGTAAAAACAAAAGCTATGAAATGTCACCCTGCCCCTCTCAGCAATGCTGGATTCTCAATGCACTGTCCACAGCAACTGCTGCTGCAGTTACATTTCTTCACTCATAGTGGCATCATCAGAAGAGAAACTGGTGTGACAGCGACAGCAATGTCAAGTCACACCTGCGAGAACAAACACACAGGGTGTTTTCCAGAAACTGCTTTGGGATGGTTAACTTAAATACACACTCCCCATTCAACCAACAGGGTTTTGTTGTGTAACAGGGACCCTACACAGCCGTGTAAAGATGACCAGGCAAACCCAGTGCATGTCCACCCACAGCACCTGCCATGCCTCAGTCAGGCTGCACAGCCCTCACTGGCTTCCTGCTGGGAAAATTCAGATCCCAAACAGAAGCCACAGCAGGCCATTAAGCAACACAGATTCACAATCATTAATGAATTATCAGTAATCTAGGTCAGAAGTGTTCTTGTCTCTTTAGTAAAATAAAACAGAGTGCTACTTCCTCTGCTTTTCAGATACAGCAAGAGAAGTTTTTCAGACTGGCTAATGATACAGCAGCTACGAGATACCGAGTGCTACAGCTCTGGATCTAGCTGGGCTACACTTCTACCTGACTGCATCAAGTCCTTGTGCTGAGCACTATGCAGCAGGTTTGCCCTGGCAACCTGCCCCTAAGTGTGCTCCATACCAAGCACATCCCAACCATGGTTTTGATTATCAGCAGATGTGCAGAAAATCTTCAGTCTTGCTCCTGCAGGAAAATCTGTAATGCCCATATTCTCAACACCACCATTCAGCAGTTCACAGGAGATTATCTCCAGCCTGGCAGCTCCATTTAATGATGTCGTAATAAAGTAAAAACATCAATGGTTACTTGCAAACATCACCAGCCAGTGGTCACCCAACCACGAATCAGAACGACTTTAATTTCAAATCACGGTGTTGTAAAACTTTAATTCCTTCATTCTTCTGCTGCTCACCCTCAGCGGGAAGGGACAGCTGAGTTCTTGACAGGGTGCTTGCCTTGCCTGGCCCTTAACCTGGTGCCTTAAGTGAGGATCTCCTCCTACAGCCCTGCCTCAGCGGCAGCCCAGGATGGTCAGGCTGGACGGGAGCAGAGCTGCTCATCTCCTGCCAGGGTCACCTGCAGCAGGTTGCACAGGATTCCATCCCGGCAGGTTGTGTGTATCTCCACCCAGGGAGACTCCACACCCTCTCAGGGCAGCCTGTTCCAGTAAAGAACTTCGTCCTCATGTCCAGGTGCAATTTCCTGGGCATCAGCTCCTGCCCGTTTCTCCCGTGCGATCGCTGCCCTCTCCCCACCCCCGGAGCAGAGCCGGGCCCGTGCTCGCAGCCATCCCTGCACACACTGACAGACACGGACACGATCCTCCTGACCAACCGGCGGCTTCCCCGGCGCCTCCCTACGCCGGGATCCACCGGCACCCCGTCCCGAACC
>VZTX01005964.1:10961-60974 GCA_013400915.1 Pardalotus punctatus | reverse complement strand
GAGGGCAGGGGGGCTCCCGTGTGCTCGAGGAGCCTGGCACAGCTGCCCAGCCCAGCACTGCTCCAAGCTAAAGCACAGCACTGGCCTTTATGAAGCGGCTCCTCTGACATGTTAAAAACTGAATAAAACACAATATGCTCGGAGCAGGCAAAATATTCAGCTTTAAAGCTCTTACCACTACCACCCCAACCCCGCAAATTCTTTAGAGCTCAGCGTGAAGCAAGAGTTTTCAGTTATTCACAAGAGACCCCTTCCATCTTCTGGCCCCTGCTCCAAAGCAACCAGGACATCCCAGTGCCAGCTCTGCCTCCCAACCAAGCTCAGTGCAGCCAAAAATTCAGGTTTTCTTCCACCCCACCTTCAGTGTTCAGAAGAGCTCCTGTTTATAACCCACTGCCAGGCACCTCTCCCTCCCCTCCACTGCTCAGCTCTAGAAAGCCCAGCCTCTATTCCCAATTTTAGGGACTGCTGCAGTCTCATCTGGCTCTGCCAAATCCCACAATTACTGAAGTTTCTCTTGTACATTTTTACCACCACCACCACCTCCCCGCACTTCCGAGCGCAGCGCCCAAGACAACATCTTGGGATTACACAGGAAATGAGACACTGGGGCTACGGATTCCAACACTCAAAAATCAGCAATCATTACTATTAAGGCTGTCCAGCAATGAAATTCCAGCCCTTGTGGCTACCATGAGTTATGGACTCAATTTCTAAGGGTGATGTGCTAAGGGTTGTGCAGGACCATCAGCTCTAAGAATAGAGGGATTTTGGGAAAGAAAAACCTCATGGACAAGCAGCTGGATGCCAACCATGCCAGGCTGTGCAGAGCTCCTGCATGATCCTCCTCACAGAGGTGGAAAATTCCCCCATCATCCCAGCTGGTGAGGGTGCCTGGTGAGCCCCTGTGCCATCAGTGCTGCTCTGAGGTGCCAGCTCCTTTGGTTTGTTCTACTTTTACAGCACTCTGTCAGGCAAATCAAAGTTAACCCTAGGCTTAGCATACAAATTGCTTCATTTAAAAAAAAAAAAATCAATGAGCCATTCAAACAGTCTCAGAAATATGCATGTCACTGATAATTATCTGTAACAGGATGGCTACAGACAGACTGCAAGTCATGGATTAATTTAACAAGCCTGTTTAGCATCTTGTTGTGCACAGGGTAATGCTCAGGTTCTACAGACTGTGGATCAGCACCAGCCCTCCACAGCTTTCCAATGAATATGCAATCAGGAACAAATCAGGGCTGCTTCTGTAACCCCCATTCTGACACTTCCCAGCTTTCCAGTGGCACTGCTGGAAAGTGAGGGTTAGACATTCTTTGTTTCCAATATATAAACAAAAATTAAGTGTTACAGAACAAGGGAGACTCATTTCTATTTTCAAAGCTGGTTTGGTTACACAAACATTCTGCATTTTTCATGGATATATGGCAAATTCAGTGCTCACTGTGGTACTGCATTGAATGAAGGGCACGATCCAAGACTTTTATTCAGGACACTCCCCTACTCCTGGTGTTCCAAGTGCCAGCTTTCCCCTTTCTTCCCTGTTCCTTCACTTCTGCAACACCAGCTCTGCAGACACACAAACAATGGAGCAAAGTTGCTTCATTGGAAGCCACGTGGGCTTTTTAAGAACACTGGCCCGAGGCTGCAGCAGCCCCCAAACCCAGCCAGTGGCCACAGGAACTGTCACAGTGACAAACCTCTAAAGGGGGGACACCAACAGAGGTCCTGGACAAAGTGCTCCTGCAAAGGACAAACCCCAGAGCACAGCCAGGGCTCCAGGGGGAACAGGCTCCCACAGAAGCTGCTGCAGCTCCATCCCTCAAGATTTTCAAAACTCAGCTTTCGTGGGGCTTGGGCAATGCAATCTCCCTTTGAAGGAAGGCACATTTTGCAAGGTGTCTGGACAAGAGCCTTCCAGAAGTGTCTTTCAGCCTGAGGTATTCCAAGCAGTCAACAGCGTATTTAGAATACTTGGTATAAACCCTGAACAATTCCCTTCTCTCCAAAATCCTGTTGGCAACTTTGCTTCTGTAGAAATCGAAAAAACGCTGTGTTTACCACTGCACAGTGGTAAAGCCAAGAATATTCATAACTCAAAACCTCCACAGAAAATCCGTTCTGATGGGTGAGGTCCCAGACTGTCCCCCAGAGCCACAATGTCCCAGCACTCGTGGCAGAGCCAGGAGCACACCCCTGACACTGCTGCTGCTCCAGTCCTGAGCAAGCTCCTCCTGAGGGCTGCAGCACTCCCAGGCTGCTCAGCAAATACTCACAAAGACTAATTTTGATCTTTTCTGTGTGATAAACCAGCACCAGCTTGAATAAATATCAATGCACAGGCTCACATTGTTTGCTCTTTAAGCAAAGATTCGAGTTTCCCCATACACTTCACTGGATTTGCTCCAAATCTGCCTGCAACCTTTCCTTCTCTCCCATTTCAAATCCTTGCCTTTTTTTTTTTCCCTTCACAGACTGGTCAGAAGTCATCTCATGTTCCTACACAAGTCTGAGCCTTGGCATATTCAGGAATGTCTCAATACGAAGTGCCCTGCACTAAATTTACAGAAGTTGTAGCTGCTATGGGGGGGTGGGAAATGGCCCCAAGTTGTGCCAGAGGTTCAGTGGGATATCAGGAAAAGGTTTTTCACCACCAGAGGGGTTAAACATGGAACAGGCTGCCCAGGGAGCAGGTGGAACCCCCATCCCTGGAGGGGCTCAGGAGATGAGTGGGAATGGCACTCCATGGTTTAGTGGGAACAGGGGTACTGCCAAAGGCTGGACTTGATCTTCCAGGTCTTTGCTATGATTCTGTAAGTCTGTAATTCCATCAAATAACGCATTTTGAAGGTTCCAGCCACCACAGACACCTGCATTACCACTGCAAAACCAGGCACATGCTGGTTTTGAGTACAGCAAGACCCCTGTTTGTAGCAAAGCTGAATTAATATTCACTGCAAAGAGATGTGAGTGCCCACAACAACAGATATTCAAACCCATTCATGTTTTTAAAAGCAAAGAATCACTAAAAATTCAGTGCCAATGTTAAAGCCTGGTAGGAAATCTGAAGAAAGTTCTATATAAATCAGAGTTAGTTTCAAGCTACCAAAAAAACCAATATTCTCTGACATAAAAGTATATACGCACTTGTTTATAGTGCAATAAAATCTGAGCTTTTAATTAGATGCTGGCTTCTAGATACAGCAAGTCTACAGCAGTTTTTAAGCTGGATGATTTTTCCCATCTACAAGTTAATTTTTGAAAGAACAGAAAGCTTGTTCACAAACATAGTACTGCAAACTGCATCCAGTGGGAACTAAAGTCAGTTAGAATTGCTTGGGTTTATTGAATTATTTGGAAAACTGGGGTTTATTGCATCAGGAAGCTTTGTTATTATTTGTATAAAGCCTGTAATTTCACAAGAGAAATTAGGCAGCTGACACGGACTAGAAATTTTGATTGTAACTGCTCATTTCAGCCACTGCTAAAGAGAAAATAATGGTTGAGACAAAATTACATGGATTATATTACAGTTTATGTTTAATAAAAAAATTCATTTTTTCAAATGCAAAGATGGTAGTTTGCAAAAAGAGCAATAAACAAATGAGAAAATATCCAAACTTACAGGAATATTATGGTCCTTTCTTCCTTTATGGGAGGAAGCAACATGAGCAAGGTATTGAATAACCTTCTTAGTGTTCTCAGTCTTCCCGGCACCAGATTCACCTCTGCAAAACAGGGCAGACATTTTCCTCAAAATTCATCTCCAACAACCCAGCAACCCTTTGTTTACAGCACCTCACTTCATCCCATTTATGGCTCTGACTGTGCAGGACCTTCACCGACCCCCTAAAACCAACAGAGGGATGTTGCAGGGAACCACAAGGTATTTGTTTAAAATCCATTCTTCATCCTAAAGATCTCCTCAGCGTTAAGATGTTGATCCAAGGTGTAACATCCGTTTGATTAACAGCTTTTGGCTTCATGCCTGAGCTCCTTTGCTACCCAAGGTAACATGAAACACTTGTCCCCTGCCTGGAGCGCTGCAGACAGAATTTTTCAGGGTGCAGATACATTTTTATTTTTAAATCGTGATATATATACACACAGGCTTTTACACTTAGCATGATTTTAATATACTTCATATAGCAGGATTTGGTAATGGGAATTACCAAGTGGATGGAAACACTCAGTACCTTTAGGAGCCAGAAATACAGTGCAGTTAAACACACTTTAAACAAGAGATTCTTTCCACTGCTCATCTCAGACTCTTTGCTAGGTTAAAAATATATTTAAGGCCACGGGGATACATGAAACCATTAAGAAATGAATTTACCAGTGAAGAGTGGCAGAGTTCACAGATCAATAAAGACAGCAAATGCACACTTCATTTTTAAGCCAGAGGTGGATTTAAAGCAGAATATGTTTAGACAGGATTTATGGGGAGGTTTTACAGGAGAGATTCAAGGCAGGAAATGTGACCAAGTTCATGTCCCTGCAATCACAAGTGATGTTACTACAGCTCTAAAAATGACATTTTCAGGGGGTTTTTCCTAACCTAGGTCTGATCTTCAGACAAATCCACCCCCAGAGGGATTCAGGTCTGCCTTAGGCAGGACTCAAAGGCTGCAAACCACCAGAGGAAGATTTCCAGGGAGACAGTGACTGCCACGAGCAGCTCTGAAGTGTGGGAAGCCAAAAAGGATTTTATTATGGGGATTTGCATGGAAAGAGGGGAAGCACTCCTGTCATTCAACAGTTGTTCAAAAAACGAACAGTTTGGAAGCCAACTTCTTTGTAAGGATGACAAGCACACATTTTGCCTGCTTATTTCTCCTCTAAGCTACTTATAATGGAAATGTGCATTTACCAGGGGAATTCAGGCACATTCTTTTGCAGCCTTCTCCATCACGCTGCACACCCCAGTTCTGAAGCTAATCTGCATTTGCTGAGGGATTCAGCACCTCCAGACCCGCACTTGTGGATCAGGTAAGAGCTGAGGAGCATCCCTACCCTCACACTGCACTGCAGAAGGGAGATGAGAGAGCACCTGCAATTTTAATTCTGCATATACAGGAAGGATGTTGATACTAGCCCAGATTTCCAAGAGAACAGACTCAAACACTCTCACTGCTCCTCACCTTCCAACAGTCTAAAATCACAGAAACCCCACTGGGAATGGCCCTAAGAGAGGACAGCCTCTGCTAAGGGATGGCAGGATGGGCATTTCTGCACCCAGGAGCAAGAATCTTCATTCACAGCAGCTCATGGGACTCCTCACAAGAGCTTCAGGTGGAACAGCCCCTGTTTGACCCAAGAGAACAGCAGCAACCCCCAGGTTTGGCTGGAAAGAGGTTTTCTCTGAAAACCCTGGCCAAAACAGTCCTGCAGATGAGCTGTGGGATATTCCACAGCCTCACTCAGCCAGCTGTGGCCCCCAATTCCAGAGGGTTAACCAAGGCCCCAGCTTTACTGATGGGATCTGCACCTTGGAAGCAACTCCATCAGCCTGTCTGAAACCACTCTGGTCCCATTCTTTCTCACAATCATTGGAAAATAACCCAGAATATGAAAGATTAGAAAGCACCGCACTCAATTACTCGAAGCTTTCCAGAGACAGACAGGGGAGTTCCCTTCAAACTTGTGGCCTGGACTGCCTTTGCTCAGTGCATGGAAAAACCTGGAAGGTCCTACCTGAAAAGCTGGTTGCAAAGGAGATTACTCTGAGAATTGACTAATGGATAACTGGGTTTCCTTTTTGCCAAGATACCATCAATATGAAACCCAGAAACTGGGTGTACTTTGGGACCGCTACAAGCAGAACAACACCCTCTGCCTTAATGAAAAATCCCATTTCCATCCAGCCCAGAGTCCCCACAAACAAGACAAAAGTGAATGCTGATAAGCAGAAATAAGCCCCCAAACCATCAGGTGCCAATTCTTGCTTCTCAAGTCTTTATTTCTCATTTCCCTTTCACTGCAGTGTTTACATTAACATAATTCATGACCATGAGCAATAATAAAAGCAGCTTTGCCTGTTTCTAGATGTGTATTAAAATATGCTAATGCTAAAACTATTCCAGCAGGTAAGAGAAGTAAGAAGCACAGCAAAATACACATTTACATTTTAAAACAATACAATTTGTTCTTATTGTCAGCAGAGCTTGGGAATGCACTGTTACTTGCGCTTGTAAAGGTAGAGAAATAATCTTTTCTGTCAAATCACAAGAAGAATGTTTATTACATTTTAAAGGAGGGAAATCTTCTCTAACACATGCAGGGAGGAGAAGCTGGTACAGCAAACACAGCTCAGATGTCAGCTCTGGAAAAGGGCATTGCAGGGGCTGGAGGAGTCAGCTGCAGACACACCAGGAAAGCTGCACAAGCACAGGAAAAGCAGGAGCTTGAAACACATTCCTTGTGTTAAAAACCCTCGAAATCCAACAGAGGGGTATTTTAGAGAGAGTTTAGAGAGTCTTTATGCAAGACCTCATTCAAAAGCAACACTAACAGACGTTATCATCCCAGTCCTCATCTCCCTGGAGCTTACAAGAATGCCAAATATTTCCTGCAGCATCGTGTCAAATAGCTCTGCTGCCATATACTATGAAAGAATTAGGAGATTTAGGATAAAGTCCTTTGCATTTATAGGAATAATGACATCTGCATACTTTGGTTCTTTCCCAGGAGTGCAAACACATGGATTATAAAAATAAATTAAAATCTTCTACCTCTACCAACCTGCCCAAAAAAGGTAAACTCTGAGTAACACCATGTACAATATTTATGGAATGGGGATGGAATCACAAAGCTAAAGCTCAACTTTTTCAAAACCTTTTTTTAATACAACTCAAACTGTTACCATAAATCAAACAACTAAAGCCCTGGGCTGAGAACCAGCTGTACTTCAGACAGTGGCAGCTCTGCTAAAACTGCAGTAGGCTCATGATTTCACCTCCTTCAGCTCAGCTCCACAGGTAGAATCAAAACTTTGTGGGACTGAATGGAAACACTCAGCTCCAGCCATGGGCTATGCCAAACAGTGCTCCCAAGGAAGCAAATCCCCCTCAACCACAGCCTCCAGCTGGAAGTATAAGGTTATTCCATCAATTAACCGAGGGATCTCTCCCTTGGAAGCCACTTCCCAGGGACAGGTCAAAGTGCCACAGTGACTGGGGAATTTACACAGGATCCCACGTCCAAGTGCTCTTCCCTGGAACAGCAAAGCTGCTGCTTTGAAGCAGCTTCATGCACATTTAAAATAGGAAAAGTTTAGCCAGCAAGAGCACTTTAAAGTTTAACGTGGTTTTGAATTCATTGCATGTAAAGCTGCAGTGTCATTTTCAGCAAAGCCGAGAACTCTGCAGGCAAATTTATCCCAGCTCCAATTTGGTTAGCAAAAACCAGGCACTGACTCAACCAGCTGCAGCTCTTTCCCTGAGCAACTTGAGCCCAAATCTCGCACAAAAGGCACTTCACTACGGACTGGATTGTCATCTGGAGAACAGGCAGAACAGAGAGGGAGAGGACTGGCAGGTGATAAGGCAAAGCAAGCAGGGATGGGAGCTGCTTTTCCTGGGGAACAGCATCCTCTCCCCACACCCCCACTTCCAAGGGCAGGGATTATTCCAGAAACAGGTCAAGTCACCCCTTCAGGAAAGTCCTATTCCGAGGAGACACTGTTTCTGAAGGAAAACAGTAGGGAAAGAGTTGCTTTCCTTACTGTCCAGCAGGTTTGAAACATTCACACATCTTGTGACAGTGACAGCACTTGGCATGGCAGGGCCACCACCCCTCCCTGATCTGGCAAATGCTTTATGGACTTTAGGGAAGTCAGATGAGTTGGAAGTTCTTTATTGAAGGCCCACGGCACAGCCTGGCCCCGTTCCAGCCCCCTTCCCCAGAGGGCCATGAACCCCACAAGCAGAGGCTTCCCAGAAGGGACAGTGCCCCCAGCAGCACAGGACACAGGGACACAAACCCATGGGTCCAAAGAAAGCTTTGCTGTTCAAAGGCAGGCTTTTCTTTAGCTTGCTACCTGTGCACAGTCTGCAGACTACCCAAATTCCTGAAGATGTGGAATGTATTAGGATGGTCAGATGAAGTTGGAGATCACCTCTGCGATTTAAATTCCGGAAAAACTAACCCAAACAAGTCAGGCTTTTTCATTTTGGATGTCTGGCTCACTCAAACCTTTCCTCTGCCCCAGGAATTTCAGTCTAGTTCTATCCTTCCTGACCAGGGACAAGCTCTGGGATGAGAAGTTCCTGTGGGAGCAGAGGGTCCCCCTGGGAAGAAGTGGCATCACTCCCTCGGCACCCGGGCAAGTCCCCAGCACGCAGAACCCAACCTGCTGCTCCTGGCTCCCCTGGCCAGCAGTGCCTCCTTCCATGGGAAGCAGCACTTACAGAAGGCCCCAAACCATGGAAATATGCAAATATGCACTTAAATTGTTCAGAGGAGAAAGTAACTGCCTATGTAAGAGCCCCAACAATGGGCTTTTGTCCTTGTCACAACAGCAGTTGCAAAGAACAGAGGAGACACTTATTCTCAGACACAACTGAGCAGATCATCTGCCAGTTACAAATTAACAGATATTTACAGGCAAGACCTGTAATTAAAGGGTGTCTTAATCACCTGGCTTATTTGCTGCAAGAGGTATAACTGATAATTTGGAAAAGAGTCATTAATTGGCTTTACTATTTACGTGGCTGCTTCAGAGCTGCTTCCTTTCCCTCTGGATGCTTCACATCATCTCCACACCGCTTGCCTGGGGAATGTTCCCAGCTGGACTCCGGCCAGGGGTTGTATACAAAAATGTTTGGTATTTGCTGCTGTTGGCCTTTAATAAGCAGCCTCTATTCCCTCCACACCCCATCACTCCTACGGAAGCCAGTTCAGATTAGATATCCTTGTAGGGCTGCAAGCATCTGCTAAACACCTATTTATCAGGCCCAGGCCCAGTTTTGGGAACGCCAGAAGTCTGTGGTAAGAGTCTCCACTTCAGAACACACTGCCTTTAAAAGTGCACTGCAGCACATTTTCAGAGTTTACTTTCTTGAGTATTTCCCAAATTCCTAATTACCACAACACAAATTTCTTCATCTTGGTCATCAGCCTAGCATGCTCAGTGAGCAGAGAAACACCAAAACTTAACAAAAGAGCAGCAGCTGCAGCTTCTCCAAGAGACAAAAAAAACAAAATACAAAAAACAGAACACCCTGAAAAGCTCTTCAGCACAGCTTCACATCCCACAAAAATGGGAAAACATGCAGGAAGGTCTGGGAACGCTGTGATGTTGGCATCACATCTCTGTACAAATCACTGACGGATGCTGAGTCAACACAGACTGAAACCCACTGCTTTCATATATATATGTATTGCTTTTACATATCTTACTTAGAAGCTGGAAGGAACACGAAGTTTCTGGAACTCCACATATTTTCTTTTCAGCAAACTAAGAATTTACAGAGAAGGTCCAAAATAAACTTTCATTTGCACTCTAGACAAGGGGGAGTGATGAGATAGCAGTTGGTTAAGTCCAGTTTCCCAGAAAACTGCTGGTTTTGAGGGCTGCTCGTTTGCTTTTCACTGAAAAGCTGGATGAATTGAACTCCAAGGCAGAGGAGAGCTCCAGCAGCCTTTCTCACCATCTGTTAGTGGTTAGCAGCCCAAGATTAAACCATCCAACTTCAAAGCTAAAAAGAAATTCTCACCATTACTGTTTGCTCAGCTCCTCCCATCTCATCATCAGCCTGGCAATAATCTGGCTTTCACCCATGGATTGTCCAGAGGATTTGGGAGCTGTAGATGTTCCTGTCTCTGGACATATTTGGGTTTTTCACTTGGTAAAAGGCCAAGGGCACGTAAGAAATCCCATCACTACTCCTGAGGAAATCAGTGGGATGCCATGGAGCAGCAGAGGCTGCTGGATATGGGAAAAGGACTTTTGGTTCACTCTGAGAAAAGCCTATCCATAATAAATAATTGCATCAAGAAGTTTCTCCTACAAACTTCATCCCTGGGCTCAATACTCCCCAACTCACACAAACAGATGGGGAAGGGCAGATGCCACTACGAAACACAAAAACCAGAAGCAAGGAAGTCAGTGCATGTTACATGCCACCAACTCCCAGTCAAGCCCTGCAGACAGTCCCTGCAACAACCCAATTGTCTGAATTTGGGACCCTAAAAGGGTCCCTAAAAGGTGGGGAGGGGAAAGGGAGGAGAAAAGGAGGTAACAAAGACAGCAAGACAGCACAACACTTTCTGCTCAGAGACACCTCCTGTCTACAGCAAGAGCAGAAAGGCTGTCATCAAGGCTGGATTGGAGAGGGGCAGGACAGCCACAGCAGCTGGCAATCCCAGCAATTCCCTCCTAAGAACCAGATTCCATGTCAGGACAGGCAATCCCAGCAATTCCCTCCTAAGAACCAGATTCCAGGTCAGGACAAGGTGTTTTGCAGCCAGACAATGCAGCAGCAGAGTTTGGTGGGGTCTTTTTCCCTCCTTGGTAGATGTGACTTTGGGAAAATCTTCCTATATAATTTAAGACCACCAGTTTATGCAGAACTCCTGATGGAACATCAGCAGGTGATGAAGCTGACACAGGAAACCTCCAGGTAATCCCACTGCCTTCAAAATAAAGAGAGGTTATGAGGGATGTGTTTGGAGAACCATCCATGCAGGCTACCCCACTCCAACCATGCAGAGATAAATGCCTGTTCCTGCAGGATCTCAGTGAAACACAGGCTATTCTTCAGCACAACACTCAGATAGAAAAAAATTAACTCTCAGCAAACGGAATTCCTCAAGAAGATCCACTGGCACGCACCTCCTTCACAGAGCTTTATTTACTGGGACAGTGACAGCAGGAGTGCAAGCCTTTCTGGGGACACAGACTGGTGTTTCCTACAGATCTGCACAGGGGAAGACAAGGAAACTGCCTCAACTCCAGATGTAATGACACACTCTCATGCCAAGGATAAAAATGCCATGTGCACCACATTCAAACAGCATTCAGACGGCTGTTGAGTTCAAAAGACCAAAAGTTTATGGTCATTTTGCAGGTAAGGCAACAAAAAATTGAAGACTAAAGGTTTTCCAAGGTAAGTACAAACAGACTGGACATGCACTAAGTTCAAACCAAAGGAAGGCATCTGGATAACTGCAGAGACTGTCTTGGAAGAGCAAGAACCCAAAGGTTTGTCACAGCACTGATCCTATACCTAAGAATTCTGCCAAAGCTGCACTCCTGGCTGTCAAGAAGAAAAGGGGGCTGGATCCAGAGACCTGGTAAAATGTCCTTCAAACACCATTACTGGAGAGAAGTGACTGCCCCCTCCTCTGGTGGCCATGGAAGGTGAAAAACCAGGAAACTTCATCAATAGAGGCAGGGGGAGAGAAGAGAAGATGCAAAACAGACAGACCTTCAGCAAGCAGTGGGAGAGCTTTGTCTCCAGACAATTCCTGTCCAGGCACTCCACAGGAGACAGGGAAATGACAGGCACACCACAACTGTCCACTCAAATGAGGGCACCACTCAAGAGGTGTTTTTTTCCCCATTAGCTACCCTGAACCACTCCTACTGGAGAAATGAAAAAGGATTCTGAGGGCTTCCAGCTTTAGTAAACATCAGTGTCAATCAGGTGATCCAGCTCCTGAGACAGCAAGTTTGGGATGAGAAGATGAGTCTTCTGAACTGCCACAGGAATTTCTGAAACCACCTCCAGTGTGGTTAAGACTCTCTCCTTGCACCTTATTTATTCCTGCCTTAGTCTAGGACCTGTAAAACCAGTGGCATGAAGGGGAACACACAGTTTACCTTTTCACCAGGAACAGCAATGCAATGGAAGTCCTGGACATTCACCACTCCTGATCAAAAATGGGATCTCTTTCCAGCCTTCTACACAAGGGAGTTCACCACATCCCACTCAGGAAGAGGATTTAATATCCCAAAATCCCAGTTTATAATGCACACCTGCAAGAGAATAAGGCTCTCCCATGAAGCCCCCAGGGGAAGCTGTTTGGGGCAGTGCCACAGCAGGAAGTTGTCTTTATTTGTTCAAGAGATAAAGGGGGACATGGCACTCCTCTTGGAACGGGTCTCAGAGCTGAAGAGCAATCTAAGATAAACCTACCCTAAGAGAAAAGTGTTTATTAACCTGGCAACCTCTGCTATTCTTTTTCATAGTCAGCATGTCAATGGTGTTGACTGTGACAGCTCCTGGGCTGTGGGGCAGTTTTGGTGTTTGAGACCACAGAAACACCTTGGACCCCATCATCTGTCACCTCCTGTGTCTTCATATTCTGACAAGGTAAGGCCTAGCCTGGATGTTCTTCAGTCCTGTATGTCCACTTTGGAGACACAATGCCCCACCCTTTATAATTTTCTCCACACCACAGAGGAAATTCGTATTTTCTTGGAAACCATGTCCAGTGCCCTTGCTTTTCTTTATGCTGCTGTGTTTCTTACTGAAGTACTTGCACAAGGTAAAGCTGCAGGACAGCCTGGGATCTGTGCTCAGAAATTCAGCTTTATTAAGGCTCTGGCACACTTCCCCCTGGTACAGCCAAGACACTGAATTGAAGCTGGCAAAAACTTCTCCCATGTCATGGGTCTCACAGTTTCAACACTCAGGTTTGGGACACGCTGCCCAGTCAGTGTGGAAATGAAGGTGGCAAAAACTTCTCCCATGTCATGGGTCTCACAGTTTCAACACTCAGGTTTGGGACACGCTGCCCAGTCAGTGTGGAAACCCTCCAGAGATGTATTGTTCACTGCTTCTGAGCACCAGCTTCTGAAACTGTCCATGGAGCAGCAGATTTGTCACCAAGCATGCCACATGTCCAACAGAAGAGATGTCCTCAAGGCCATGTCTGAGGGTCTTAGCATGAGGACTGTGCTCAGCAGTCCCTGGGAGCTCCAGAGCTCTGTACTGAACAAGTCACATTCTCCCAAGTTCTGGTGTGAGGATATGTGCCATTGCCACCCCTCAGCACCTGGAATCCAGCTCCTCTGCAGAGCAGAGCCAAGCCCAGCCAAGGTGGAGCCCGGCACAAGATGCACAAATTCCATGCTCTGTACCAGACACAAAAGAGGGATCAATTGTCCACTCAGAACAGATGGATCAAAAGCTCATGGTGACTTTAGAGGTTGAGCTACTGACACAGTTGAAGGCAGGAGAGCTTAGAGGCTTTCCAATTTGTAAATGAGCAGATTGGACATTCACCAAATCCTGCAGCACTGCCATTCCATCCTGTGGGCTCAGCTGACCATGCAAAGGAGAGTAAAGTTCATGCACAGACACAAAACATGAAGCTACTTCAAAACATTCACCTGGGGCAAGCACACGCTGTCAAAGCATCCACAAACACACGAGAACAAGACATTTCTTCTCACTCCAGGATCCCATCCCTGCTTTGAGGGCTGTTTTGTGCACTGCACATGAAACAGTCATCACATGGAAACAGAGAGTTTTAGTCCTGCTAAGAGTGGGAACCACAGACCTACACAAGCCTGTGTTAACTGGACCAACTTTTATCTTAAGTACCGAACTCTTTTTGCCTCTGTGTCCTTAGGCCCCAAGAATCCTGTATTCATGGTGTCCATAGCTGAAAAAAGCATGGCTTGAAAGGATCCACCCTCAGTCTTGTACAGACTCTGAGAGTTAAGGCACTTCTGTAGGAAGCAGCAGATGGAGATTTGAATTCATTCCTGTCAAGAAGGAAGCTGAGCCCAGGACTCCATCCAGCAGTTGGTCTCCCCATGGAGCTACTCCAGGAAGCAGGATCCTCCCAAACCACGCTCCCAACAGCCAGCACCCAGCAGAGAGGCACCCAGGGCACTGCAGCTGCCCCTCTCCCTCAGGCTCCTGAAGATGCCGTGTTCTCCCCAGGCCTGGTAACTGCAGGCAGCTCCAGGACACAGCCAGGGTGTGGTTTCCCAATCACACAACCCATCCTGACCCCCAGGCTGCTCCCAGCAGGGCCATGTCCCTCCTGCACCGTGCACCTCCAGGCTGGCACACAGAGGGCTGGCCCAGGAGCTGGACATGAGTGCAGGGCTGGGCTGGGCCAGCCTCGCTCCCTGAGCTCACAGGGAATCCTTATCAGCCTGCCTGCAGCTCCCAGCGCCAGCACAGGAAGCTGCAGGAACACACAGTCCCTGGGGGCCAGGGAAGGAAGCTGGGTCACCCCTTCCAGCTGCAGTCCAAGGATGGAGCAGCTCAGGAGGGGCACAGCCCTGAAATCCCGCTTGTGCTCCGCCTTCCCAACCACTGCACTTCCAGGTCACAGGAAAACTTCAGCTGAAGCAAGAAATTGGCTCTTGGGGAAACAAATCGAGGTAAAAGGGAACCTTTCTGTCACCTTCCTCAGAGATGCCCCTTGGAGGCAGATCCAAAGCTGAGCTGCTGCTCAGGGGCTCCAGATCCACTTTTGGATCTTGTCTCTCCCAGGCACTTCCCACTGAGCACAGCACTGCAGAGATGGGAACTTCTTCAGGCTCTGGGGTTGGATGCAGATCTCTTCACTGACATTTTTAAATGACATTTCTTAAGTAGCACATGCCTAGAAAACTCAATCATGTGAATTACAACACTAAATGACTATATCCCCACATTAAATATCACTTCATGCTACATCTTCACCCACTGATTAAAGACCAAGCTTTAACTCCCACAGCTGTACCAAAGCCCCCTCTCACAATCCCCAAAAGTGCCCAAATGAAAAATGGTCACTCACGTGCAGAGAATTGATTGGTCCTCACGGTCTGCAAAACAAGAACAAATACGGTTAGAGGGTTTTGTTTACACTGTTCTGTAATTTGCAACACAGTTTCTTTCAAATGAGTATTTCTAACATTCATCTTTTCAGTTTAATTATTCTAAGGACACTCTGAAGCAACTTTAATAATATCCCTTTAATAATATCCCCAGTTCACATACACACACCCCTCAAAGAGCAGCTTAGAAGCTCCTAAAAGTCCTGACACTTCACATAATGAAGTGAAAAGTCTGGTTAAATTTAATAATCATCCATGGTAAGGTTTTTAACTATATTTTCAGATAAAGTGGACCTATCACTTCTTATTCTGTGTGCACAAAGAATTTAAAACCTTATGTGAGAAGAAGAACAGTTTCAAGCACACAATTCTGACAACCACACACTTGGGAAGAGCGCTGCCATCTCCAGCCAACAAGTGCTTTCCTCCCCAGCTTTTTGTTTTCTTTTTTAAATGAACACACAGGCCTGAAATGCTCCCACAATTCAGCTTATTCATGAAAGCCTTGTCCAAAGGACATCCCGGGAACCCAAAACGCTGCAGCGCTGTGGCTCAGCATTTCTGTGACACCCAGAGCTGTGCTCACGACTTTGAGAAGAACTCCTGAAGGTCAGATACACCCTGCAAGGGCTATTTCATCATGACAACAGCTTCACAGAATATATTTCAGCACCATATTAAAAATTAAATAATCAAAACATTCAAATATACCTGCAGCAAGTAAAACATTCCAGTTAAAGGTGCTTTCTGCCCTGTTTGAGCCAGGTTTCAAGGAGTTCAACATCTTTTTCATAAATTTGCATCACAAAGATCTTGCTTTTACACCTCAGCCGTTTCTCACCAGCTCCAGGACAATACAATTGTCTCCTGCAAGCTCAGAACTTCAAACACATTTTCTGTTCTGATTGGCAATTTGAAGTTGATTACATTATAATAAATAAAATCAAGCTTTACTTTGTACAAGTGTAAAGCTCAGGACTGCACAGACTCCTGGCCACCCCCTGCATTTTCCAGGCTGGAAAATCCCTCCAGGACCATCGAGTCCATCCTGTGCCCGATGCCCACCTTGTCCCCAGCCCAGAGCTCTGAGTGCCACGGCCAGGAATTCCTTGGGCACCTCCAGGGATGGGCACTGCAAAGCTCCCTGGGCAGCCCCTGCCAAGGCCTGAGCTCCCTTTCCATGGAGAAATTCCTGCTGCTGTCCACCCTGAGCCTGCCCTGGCCCAGCCTGAGGCCGTTCCCTCTCCTCCTGTCCCTGTTCCCTGGGAGCAGAGCCTGACCCCCCTGGCTGTCCCCTCCTGTCAGGAGCTGTGCAGAGCCACAAGGTCCCCCCTGAGCCCCCTTTGCTCCAGGCTCAGCCCTTTCCCAGCTCCCTCAGCCGCTCCTGGGGCTCCAGCCCCTTCCCAGCTCCGTTCCCTTCCCTGGACACCTCCAGCCCCTTCCCAGCTCCGTTCCCTTCCCTGGACACCTCCAGCCCCTTCCCAGCTCCGTTCCCTTCCCTGGACACCTCCAGCCCCTTCCCAGCTCCGTTCCCTTCCCTGGACACCTCCAGCCCCTTCCCAGCTCCGTTCCCTTCCCTGGACACCTCCAGCCCCTTCCCAGCTCCGTTCCCTTCCCTGGACACCTCCAGCCCCTTCCCAGCTCCGTTCCCTTCCCTGGACACCTCCAGCCCCTTCCCAGCTCCGTTCCCTTCCCTGGACACCTCCAGCCCCTTCCCAGCTCCGTTCCCTTCCCTGGACACCTCCAGCCCCTCCAGGTCTCTCTGCTCAGGAGGGTCCCAGAGCTGCCCCAGCACTGGAGGTGCCTCAGCAGGGCCGGCACAGGGGCACTTCTCCCTGTACTTCACTAAATATATTTATATATATGAAATATGTATCTCCAGCAGTGAGCTGTGTCTCCCCACCATCACTGGGCCTGATGCAAACAGCTCCTGTTCAGCTCCCTCAGCTCCCTGTGCAGGCTTGGGCCATAAAGCAGCACAAACAACCTGGTTTTGGTCTGATTTGTGTTGTGCTCCATCTGTGCCCTCACAACTGTACAGAGAATTGTGTTGGTGGCAGGGAGACCCGAGTTCCCTTTTCTACCCAGCAGCCTCCATTTGATCAAAGGGCTGATCAAAAATTTGATTAAATTTCTTCATACGGACACAACATATTTTAAAAGAAAACCAGCTAAAAAAGATCTGGTCCAAACAAAATTCTGGTGGTTTATTTAGTTTATGAATAGAACCATTGAATCATTTAGGTTGGAAAAAAACCCCAACATTGGACTCAATCACAGAAATAGAAGTAAAAGTTTGAAGGACATGAAGGTGGAGCCTTTCAGAGCAGGCTCCTGCATGCTGAGCCACAGACGGCACCCCTGGCAGGTTTTAGACTGCATTATCACCATGTATGACAAAAAAATGGAGGTGCTTTCTGACTGAACAATGTTAAAAACATGCAGTCAGTTGTACTTTGAGCCCGTTGTTCAAAACTATGAAGAACTACCAGCGATCCCCTGGCCTGTTGTGCAGACCAGCTGCACTGGGCTGTGCTTCAGCAGGAGCAGAAGGTCAATCTACACCACTGACTGTGTCTTGCAGGCAGATGTGAGCTCCAAAAACCCCTCCTGAAGGGTAACAAACAGCAGAATGAGTGCAGGAGAAATGAAGAATATTACTTTAGATTATTAAAAGTGGGAAAGCACAATTCTAAGAGCAGGTGACCTTCCTGACAAGGCTGCAGGGATGCTCCCTGATGATGCCCTATAGCTGCATGAGGTGTAGCAACCCCTCCACTGACAAACCAAAAAAAGGAATGGGAAGCCTGGGATTGCAAGAAATGAAAGCTGAGAGTGGGCAAAAGCAGTGAGAGTATGGCAAGAGAAACGTTAAGGTAACACTTGTTTATGTCCTTCTGGCTTTGATATCTGGGAGCTGGTCTTGCAAGACCTATCAAAATGCAGTTTTTGGTGCCAGGAGTGCAGCAGCAGCTGGATGTCCTGCACGGACAGAAGAATGCAGCTCTGTGACCCTAACCTGCTGCCAGGGGCAGCCAGCAGTGACTCATGCACTGAAGCAACTCTGTACGCCAGCAAAAAGTCAAGGTGACGCAGGACAGCACAAATCATTTGTTCTTTCAGAAGAAACAGCTGAATGGAAGCCAAGTTGGTACCGTGAGCAGAGCCGAAAGTTAGTATTTCTTAGCTTTAGTATTTACTGAGGCATTTTTTTAAAGTGACAACTTGATTTTCCCCTTTCTTACTTCCCAAGAACTTCACTCTAATTTTGGCACTGTAGCTAGGCCATTACCTCAAAAAACACAATCTCCTGTAAACTAGAGCTCCTCAGTTTAGCACTTCAAAAAACTTTAGAACACAGCTAACATTTGCCTTGAAGTTTAATTCATTTAAAGACATTGTGTGTTTCTCAGTGCTTTGTATCATGACATTTGTTACCTGTGCATTTACCACACAATGCTACTGTGCCACAACACACAAGGCACACTGCATAAATGAATTTTCTTACCCAATTAGTCCTAGAGAAAGCCTACAAGTCCAGAAAGCTGTATTTATTTGTGCCAGAAGCTCCAGCAAGTGCAGCCAAGCTTTTTAACTTCCTCTGTCCGGGAGCCTGAACAGACACAGACCTTATAAAGTAAATTATCTGCACTCAAGTATGTCACTCCAATCCATTTCTGTGTCCATCTGGACTCTGAACCTCACAGACCATGAAAATGGAAGTAAGACAACAGCAAGCTTCAAGTTTTGCCTTGTGATCCCTTCCTGATGCTGACAGCCAGTCCCAGCACCCAGCACTGAACTGAAAATACCCAAACCACGTGTGAAGGCTCAGGGTGATGCTTCATGCAGTGTCAAATGCCAGGTGCCTTCCGGCCCAAGAAAGAGCTGATGTCCCCAGACTGGCTCTGAAAAAGCCCCTGACAAAATGAAGAACGTGGAAGGGTTATTTCTGGCTGGTTTCTTCAGCTCTTGTCCTCCCCCAAAGAACACAACGTGTCTGCAGCCCTGATTTCGGAGCAGGTGGCTCCCCCCAACAGGACTCCTTGAGCAGTGCCCACATTTCCCTGAGCCTGGCTGGAAGGGCTGAGCCCGTGTGTGCCTCATCCAGATCTGTTCTCTGGGCTGAGCAAGAAGCTCTGAACTCTTCTGAGCAGACCCCAGGGCTTGGCTGCTCAGGGGTTAAAGCAACTCAGCTCACTAATCAAAGATGCTCAGTAAGTCAGCCCAGCTCAATCAGCTGAATATAAGCATGAGGATAAGGACATTTAAGAGGTAATGAAATAACATCAAGCTCTTAATTTAAGCTACATGATAAAACAACTCTTTGGTTTGAAACACAAAGCAAAACGAGCAAGTCCCATTGGAATCTACCACTTAATGCAGCTTGGATCTAAATATAATGCAAGGTCTTCAAGCTACACTAGAGCCCATAACACTCAAGTTGCACAGAAGAGATTTTATACAATATCCCTAATTTGAAAATCAGAGTTAGAGTTATGCAGTCTATTAATAAAAATAATGATATTCTGCTGATGAAATAACACTTTCTATATAGACTAGGATATCCTTTTGAATAGAGGAATCTGAAGGCATGAAGGCAATACAACTTGATACTCCAAAAACTTCCAGCTTTAGGCTGGAGCTCCCCCACTGCTGGAACTCAACTTGAGCAGCTGCTGATGTCACCATTTCCTCTGTCCAGTGTCCCATCCCATTCCTCCCTGGAGCAGGCAGCTGACTGGGCACATGCACAGTAGCTGATGGAACAGCAAAATTTAGTTTTCAACCAGATCAGCTCCCTGGTGGAGTTTGTAACAGAGCCAGACCAACACTGGAATTAGCACACGGAAAATGAGAAGCACCTCTTGTGCCAGCCACTGAGGCTCTGGTCACCCTAAAACCACCGTGAAGAGCACATTCCCCAGCCCAGGTGAGCTGCAAACCATTCCCAGCAGAAGGGGCCACCTCCTCCTCCCATCCCAGCAGTGAATGTCTGTCACTCCTGCTCCTGTCACCTCCACCCAGGCAGGATCTCAGCCCCGGCTGAGGAGCAGCCAAAGCCAGCTCAGGGCTGGGAGCAGCAGCCACGTGAAACCCCTCGTACCTCAGGGACAAACCCTTGGAAGAGAGGACAAGGAGAATTACCAGAACACAAGAAAGGAAGAATTACAGCTCTAAAAGTCATTTTTACCTACTCTGCTCTCCCCTCCCCAGAGGAATTAGCTCTGGGGACAGCAGTTGGCAGCTCCTCAAACAAACCTGGTACTCGGCTGCAAAAGGGTTTTGAAAAATCCAGTCAGAATAGATCCTGATGTTATAACAAAATGCAGGAAGTTTTGACTGTCAAAATACAAAAATATCTGACTCCACACCCCTTCATTCACGGAGCTATGGAAGGATATCCCCCACAACAGACCAGACCTAACAAACCCCCTGTTAACTCCAGGGGAGGGCTCCACATGTACATTAAACGTTTGTTGGGTAACTGGATCAGCCAGGATGTTCTGAAAAGTTGGTAGCTGAAAGCTATAGACTCTGTCTACAAAAGAATTACAGTATTTTAAAAGCAACTTTTCTTAAAAGCATGACTTTGTTCTGCTGTGGTCACACTATAGTCACTTATAACCTGATGCAAGACAATCAAACAGAAAAGCAAAAATCTGTCTTCAAGTTTCCCACCAAAACTCAAAGGCAGCAACAAGAACTTTCTCACAGAACAGAGATACAAGCACACAGATACCCAGGCATCTACACTGGCTTTGCTCCAATTACCCTTTACTATATTGATATTTTAAAGTATTGCAAATGCCCAGATCTCTCGCTCATGACTTCACTTGGAATGAATGGAAGGAGCCATTTGGAGCTTATCCCTGAGTGAGCCACCCAAGCAGAAAGGCATTTGTTGAATTAGCACTCATTAATAAATCCATGAAAACAATGCCACAGGTGCCTTACCTGCTTTCAGCTTTAATCTATCTCTGATTACAATTCTTACGAAATAGTAACTTTTATACAGACACTGATTGTCTCACAATCCCCTCGTTCAAGGTAAGAACATGAAATAAGTGTGCCAAGGTGGAAGAGGTTAAATCTAGCAAAGCAGAGAAAATGCATGCATGTGGGTTTTAACCTGCTTTCCCAACTCAGGTTGGACAAAAAGCAATGGACTACCACACATCCAGCCAGCAGAAAACCCTGGAGAGAAACTGGTTCTTATTTGTAGGTACAGCAAGGGAAGTTGCCCTTCCCCAAACCCAAGCACAAGATTCTTGTGGATCATTCGTTCTGGCACAGCCTTTCCTTTTCCATCTCCAGAACGGTGACCAAGTGCCAGCCCCATTTCTGGAGCAGACATCCAAAAAAATTCCTGCTTTTTTGGGGGAGGGAAGGAGACAAGTTCCTTGGTATTTCTCAAATGGGGGAAACCATCAGCTTTCTAAAAAGAGGCCCCATGCAGGGGGAATGGAGGGTGCTTGTTTATTTGGAGGTGGCATTTCATCCGCAGGAGCCACAGACCACAGCCCAGGAGGAGCTCCCTGCTTCCCTGCCCGATGACCTTGTTTGTTGTGGATGCAGGCTCCAAGGATCTGTTGTATATGTGCCCTCTGCTGTAGGTGAACAGGCTCAGATATCAATCTACCCAAGGTCATTTAAAAATTGCATTCCTGACAAGTTCTGTGAAAACGGGTCAGTGCCTGGGGGAGAGAGACCTTCCCACCAGCACAGATTCTGCTGCTGCCAGAGCATTCCCACGACTGGGTCACAAATGCTACACAATAAGAAAGGCACACAGGTGGTCCCACAACCTGCCACTCTTCAATTCCAAGCTTCCAATTATTTTCTTTTTCCTATTTTCCTGCTGGACTGATAAACAAGGGAAGAGATCTGGTTACAGAGATGAAGCACGCCTTTTTAATTTGTGTTTGTCTTTCAAATGTTGCCTGGTTACTCCCTAAACTATCATCAAACACTTAGCACTGTGAAGTGACTTGCAACAAACACCTCTAACCAGAGCCAACAGGAAGAGTGACAGGCACAAGTTTGCTCGCTGGGCACCCACCAGGCCAAATGTGCCCTGACACAATGCTGGGCACCGCGAGATTCCTGGCTGTCCTGCATTTCACCTCCACCTGCAGCTGTGCAAGCATCTCCATGTGCAGCTCACTCCCTCCTCAGTGTAGTTCTGCAGCTTCCCAAAGCCAGGGCAGTTTGCAGGGAAAAATCAGCACTGTGCCCACAGTAACCCATCCAACACTCCAGGGAACTTTGCAGGAAGCAGGACATTTGCTAATAACATAAAGTTGACATTTCAAGCTTAAACACCTAAATTTCACCAAGTTAAAACTTTAAAGTTTTAAAGAAGGTGAACCTACACATGCTGAAAGTGTCTGCTGTGACACTTTCAGCAGCGCTACAGGAGCTGGACAGTATCACGGTCAGGTTACCCTCCTCGGGAGGTTTCAGGTGACTAAAGGATGGAAACATCCCAGGTATCTCCAAGAAAAGTGAGTAGGATCATTGCACTGTTCCAAAAGCTGAAAGGAACCCTCTGGGAGCGAGAAATTCTCAAGGACATTTCAGGGGAAGCCATCTCTCTTGGTGCACCTTGAAACTGCATTTATTTTTTATTTCTTGCCTTGTCAGCATCAGCTTATTCATATGTTGGTCAGATTTTATATCCAACTCCTGTTTCTTTGAAACCATCAAGCAATGAACTTGCAGAAATTCTCGTTCTTTGTCCTAAAAGATGTAACATTCATTTATACCAGAACAAAGACCAAATTCAGATGCAGTCCACTCCTCGTGGGTATCCAGCAGCTTTAAGTTTTAGAATAATAATATTTATCAGCTTTGCTTCATCAGTGCTCAGACACTTTTCTCTCAGAACACTGAAAGTCCCCAATATCGCTCAGACATCAGTCCACGGAGAATTACATCAACCCTCTCCCTGCAGCTCAACTTCAAAGGCAAATGCAACAGTGCTGCTCTAAATCAATCAGCAGCTCCCAGCTCTGGGTGTTCACCTGGTATTTCCCACCCAGCCTGACACAGCACAGACACAGCCAGTGTCTCCTGCATTTCCTCTGCCTGCCTGAGACCTGTCAGCTCAAGCTGCCACAAACCCTTTTAACAAACCAGCATTTCACTCCTGTCCCTTACTGCAGGAGATCTCCAAATCTGTATCAAAAGGTCAATAAAACACCTCTTCACTCTGGAGCAGAGCATTGATGTAAACACTCAATGTGGTCCTGCTATTCCTGAAGTTAAAATAACAAAAGCTTTTATTAAAAAAGGAAAATAAGTGGTTCCATCCCTTACTCTGGGACATTTGAGATAAATCACAACAGCCACACTCCAGGTCTGCTGCTGGCTGGTACATGAAGTTAATAATTAGCAGTGATACATAGCAGAGGTCACTCAAAACCCAGTCACGGCTTACCCTGCTGCTCGTTCCAGTGACCCACAGCACTGGATACAGGGATTTTGTGCATGTCTGCAGCACACGAGGTGACCACGCTCATTATTCCCTCACCCAGCACAGCCCCGGCCCGGGAGGACTGAGCCGAGCTGTGAATTGAGACTATTTTAGAAATCACGAGTGAGGCATTTGCAACATTAGCTTGAAATTCCCCAAATTCCTGAGGAGAAAACTGTGACGTTCTCAGCATTGCCAGCCAGGGCTGAGTCAGCACAAGAGGACAAAACAAACAGGACTATGTCCTGCCCACCTCATCCAACTGGGGGTAGTTTCACTGCATACCAGAGAGAATCTGGATTTTATTTTACTTTTTAGTCCAAACTAAGTTTGAAGAACCTTAAATATGGTTTTGTTTTCACTACCAGTCTTTCACTACCTTTATTAACTATCATAAAGAGAAGCTTTAGTAGGTGTAACTTAGAAATTACAACAGAGCTGCTACATTTGTGAACAGCAGTTCATAGGCAACATGCTCCCCTAACAAATTCAAACAGGTATGGGGTTATTTATCCAGCCTTTTCAAACAAGGAACTGCTGTGGTTTAGGAGATGAGCAGAGCACACAAGGCAGCTTCAGTCTGGAGAACATCAGGGAGAACTCGCTGGGCTCTGGGAGTGCTGCTGACCCCACACCCTGCTCAGGGCCAGGCACAGCTTCTGGGCCCAGCTCACTGCCCAGACCAAGGACAGGGCACACAGGAGGTTTTCCAGCAGCTCAGCCCAAGGGCAGTGACAATCCATAAGGAAAAGCTCCTCGGACTGCCCCAGCCAGAGCTGCCAGGACAGCTCCCTGACACCCATGAACAACAGGAGCAAATCTTTGCCTTCCTCCTTTGGGGCTCCCACGGAGCTCTCCCAGGAGAAATGAAAATCCACACACGCCGTCCCTACACTTACATTTCAGTTCTTATTTGCATTCTGCATAGCAGTAACCTAAGATTAGTAGGAGCTGGCAAGCCACAGGCTGGACAAGGTTTATTTGGACTGCAGAGCACTCAGCATAGCAGTGGTTTCCATTCTCCATCAATCCTGCTTAAGTTGTTCTACTTCCCATGTAGAATAATTTTGTTTAGACAAAGATTACACTGTCAACTGAGACAATGATTCAAGGAGGCCCTTTAACTGTAAGATCTGCCATGTAAGCTCACTCATTTAACTTTTGCTCTTGTCCCTTCCAAACAAACAATTGAGCACAAACCACTTAACAAAAGGGGCTGGGAACTTTCACTGTGGTGACCTCTTTCCCAAGCTGTTTGATTATGCCTGAACTCGGCAAGTTTGGAGAGATAGCAAGTGTGACAGCAGTCCCAGCAGGGGCAGGGTTTGCTGGTGTGTTCAGTCCCACACAGGACACATCACCCCACCACAGCAAGGTCAGCCACGAACAGGGAGCCATTCCAACACCTCAGCCTGGCTGCTGCTGGGCAATGAGTTGTATGGATTTTTCTGATGCATATATCGTCAGTCCAACAGCAAATCTTGTGACAAACACAGTTATGTGAAAATACCTTTGGTCACAAATTTCCTACACAGACTCCTTACATCTGTGCTCTTCAGCACTGGAGTTACTGCTTTTTCCAAGCACTGAACACCGTAAGAAACTCCAAAACACTTTTCCAAGAGAACATTCAAAAGCCACTGCCACATTCTAATGAAACATTTCAGGAGACAAAAGTTCTGAGTTTTCATCACTTTACAGTCGAGACCACCATGTGGGTGTGGAAAGGCACAGCACAAACACTACCTGTGCAGTGTGTGCTCCAGCTGAACATTTGTCTACAATGAAGATTTGTTGAGGGCGGGGTGGGTATCTCAAATGAAGCGAGACAGTTCAAACACTGCAATCCTTTCCTCCAAAACCCCATGTTAATGTTACTTTTATTTTAAACACAAAATTGCTTGAAGTTTGATTCTGTATAGGTTTTAAATTAGTTCAACAAGTCAGAGGACAAACACCACACTCCCACCCTCTTGTGCTTGAATCACGTCTAACTTCACAATAAATTCCGATTTAGCACAACAGTTTGCAATTGCACAATATAAATCCATCCATCAGCTTTTAAGACAAAGTCACAGATCTCCTCTCCTTTGGAGGAAAGGTGTTGACCTTCATTTCTTTAAGGTCAAAAGACCTCTCACTCACACACACTTGTGCACACACAAGAGAATCTTCCCTTTGCCACTCCCCTAAACATGAGCATCACACATCCCTTCTGCTATTTACAGGGGGAAATCCTTAAAATCCCCTTCTCTCTCACAAAGGGATCTCAAAATCCCTTTGAGCACACAGGCCTGACACAACCATTATTTCCTGGAAGTACAAAGCACTAACACCCATCCAGCAGTTTCACAGCAGATATGCTGGTAACTGAAGGAATCCTTCCCTCATGAAGAATCACTGGTTATCAAATGGCTTTGGTTGTTGTTTTAACACTGTTTCCATCTAATAACCAAGCATACATTACACTAAAAAGGAAAAAAAGGGAAATATCTCCCTGCTGAAGCAGGAAGGGAGCAGGAGGAGCATCTCCCTACCAACAACTTTTCCTCATCAATTTTCAGCACCTACCACCACCTTTCTTCCAGCCTTGGTCTTTCTTTAGAAAAGTATGTGGAAAAACAAGGGTACAGGAAAGATGATAATAATCATAGAAATGTTTGACCCAGTAACTATGAACTCATTCCTGCACTAAAGGCAATAATATTTCCTTGTGGTTTTGTGAAGAAAAATTTAACTTCACCTTTTAAATCTCTTTCATTTGACATGCTGAATGCTACCATGAACAATTTCTGCTTTAAAAAGAGATATAATGCCATTTATCAGCTGCCTCTTGGTGGCCTATGAACACCTCAGAGCAGTAGATGGAAATCACCCAACAAAGCTCCACGCACTCATAATAAATTCACAACTGTGCTAGTTTCCAGCAGTGCCACCAGGCTCTGCAGAGCCAGTCACAGCAGATTCCTCACTCCCACCTCTCCCCTCCATGCCCAGTGATGCAAATCCCAACCCCAACCCTCCAGCATCAGGAACAGCCAGGCCATGACCACTTAACCCACCCTGACCCACTCCTATGTGCAGGTTCCAAACCAAACTGACTGACAGGGCAAGGCAGAGCTGGAATCAGCACCTCAGTCCAACAGCAGACAATGCAAGGATTGAAAACAGGAGATAAGGACGATTCTTCACAAGACTTTCAGGGCACCCATTGAATTCTCCTCAATTTCCTGTTCATGTGTTCCTCACACAGGCTTTAAGGCCCCACTATACCCTGAGACACTGGCTATCACAGTTTAGCTCTGTTGTTAAAAGAATTGCTTCCATTTGCTGTTTTGAACATGTAATCTGCAAATTCCAAGTAATGACTCTTTGAAAGGTTCTTGCATAGGAAGAGATGGGTGGAGGAGGCTCACTATTCCCTCTGCCTGTGTCACTTCAGATTTAGACTTCTATTACATCTGACCTGAATTGTCATTTCCTTACTGAACAGTTTTGCTCATTCCGGTCGTTTTTTCAAATGTCTCCTGTTCCATTTCCTCTTTGCTGAAAGCAGGGCAGGCCAGGGCTGCACAAAATGCAGATTAAATAAATCACAGAATGGTTTGGCTTGGAAGGAACATCAGATATCATCCAGTGCCACCCCATCCACGGCAGGGACACCTCCCACTGTCCCAGGCTGCTCCAAGCCCCAATGTCCAGCCTGGCCTTGGGCACTGCCAGGGATCCAGGGGCAGCCCCAGCTGCTCTGGGCACCCTGGGCCAGGGCCTGCCCACCCTCCCAGGGAACAATTCCTTCCTGATCTCTAATCAAAACTTCTGCTCTTTCAGTTTAAATCCACTCCCTCATTCCTGTCCCTCCATCCCTTGTCCCAAGTCCATCTCCAGCTCTCTTGGAGCCCATTTAGGCACTGGAAGGGGTTCTGAGGTCTCCCCAGAGCCTTCTCTTCTTCAGGCTGAGTAACTCCAGTTCTCAGAGCAGCATCCTGGAGCCTCCTCTGGACTGGCTGCAGCAGCTCCACATCCTTCCTGTGCTGGGAGCCCTGAGCTGGAGGCAGCTCTGCAGGTGGGGTCTCACCTGTGTTTGTCCTGGAGTTGCACTGTAAATCTATATATTATAAAAATATTATGTTATTATAGATTGATTGTATATATTATGAAAATAGAAAGAAAATGTGTCAAGTCTATGGTAAAAACGTTTCCTGGATTAATCCCTTTTCCACTTACTCCCCACATTCTCTACCAGATTTACAACCATGGCTGACAGATGCATTTAGGTTTCCACAAACCTTTCATCCCTACAGCTCCTATTGAAGCAGCAGCAGCTCCAACATTACAAAGAGAATTCATCCCCCAGCACACACCAGTGCTCAGTGGGACACACAGACCCTCCCACCCCATTTCAGCCTCCTCCTGGACTCTGAGCTACAGTTCTGTGCATCAGGCTCTCGTTTTTGCTACCCTGGATAACAATGAGCCAAGGATCCCCTCACAGCCCCCTCTCTTTCCCAAGATGTTCATGAACAAAAAGCACAAACAGAGGAATGCAGGTTCCAGGGTTTGCAGCAGTAACTCCCAAACCATAAAGAGCAGGAAACAATGGACAAGGCTGACCAATTTTTAACCAGTTCTTTGCCTATACAAAGGCCTTTCCTCACACTGCATAAAAGGCCCCTTTGGTTAGGATTGTTACCGAACTCCTTCTGGAAAGCTGATCATGAGTACAGTGCTCTCCAGATTCCCAGATCTGAGCAGGACCCTCAGAGATGGCACCAGTAGCTCACATCTGGCTGTTCTGCTGCCAAATGTTTTGTGCTAAATGTTTCTGTGCAGCACAGTCCATCAGCTATTCCACCTCTGAGATTCTTGCAGTTTTTCTATTTTCAGCATTTTTCTATTTACAAACCCTTCAGAGAGTGATTTCCTAATATCTTCCTCAAATTTTCCACAAGAACTTCCCCAAGCAACTTCATAGCAGGCATACAAAAAGAGGTAGACACCTATTTTTTCCCCGCTTTTTCTTCTGGATTTTCCTTCTACACGCGATCTGATAGCTCTGAAAAAAGCCCTAGAACAGGATGAATTTGAATGCCCCAGGGTGATCAGAAAGCCATGAGTTTTTATTCAGCTTGTTCCATGAAACAGATGCATGCCACCTTGCAACTCTGGATCCTTGAGGGAGGCACATAAGGTCTGCCAGGAATTCCTAAGCAGCCAAGTACCTGAGAACATCAAGTCTGGACAAGAGCAAGGAAGCTGGAGATACACCAAGATATAAACTGGCAATTGTGCTGGTGCTGTGACCCTGGGGTCAAAGACAAGGAGCAGGACACCAGCAGCCCTCGCCTCTCCCCACTTGCTAAGGGACAAACACTGCTCTGCTGCTTGTTGCTTCCTTGCCAAAGGATAACAAAGAAATTGAAGTCAAGAGGAAGGGGGAAGCAGAAGGAGCTCCTGCAAGTGCTGCAGCAGCAGTTATGGCCCAGCTGCCCTCCTAGCTGAGCAGCCCAGAGGAATGCAGGCACGACTGACAAACCCCAGCTCTGTGCCCGCAGCACCCGGCACGGCTCTCACGCTGCTCTCCAGATCAGAACACATCGAAGGGTTTGTTACATCAAGGCATTGCTGCTTGTGCCTGTCATCTCCAGGCTTGAGCCAAGCAGAAGCGAATTATCCATTTCACAACTACCTAGAAATAAAAGGAGTTTAATTTAAACTAAAGCTTCAGTGCAGAAGCAGGTGCTGACTGAGTAATCGCACGAAATGATTCATCTCATGAATGATTTCCCAAGTTGGATGCACTTAGTCTTGAATTCCTGTCTGTAGGCACAGTCACAATTCCATTATGAGGCCAGCTTGCATAGCAAGTTTTAAAATTAAAGTCATCTCTGGTTGCTCAGAATATCAACCAAAACAGCCCATGGAAGTGGCTCATCTATTGCAGCATTTCACTTCAGAAGTGAGAAGAAAACAACCAAGGCTCTGAAGAAATGAAGAATTCCTTATGTAACAATTGTCATTCCTGTCTCATTTCTAAATACAAGAAAGTTACTGAAATTACGTAAAAAAAAGATGTCAACCACTTCAAATACACTTCTAAGCAACTGAGCCTTAAGAAAGAGTTGTTTTCCTAATTAACTGCCCAACCTTGAGGCTAAACAACGAACAGGGACCCAGTCACATTTTTATGCAGAGAAGGACAAAGGTCAGTAAAGAACCAAAGAACCACAACTTTTCCAACAGTAACAAAAAATGTTATAAATACAGTTTCTAGAACTAGACTGTGGCACTCTAAGCTCAGCTGAGCTTGCTCTAAGTACTTGCTACTGATGCCATTCACAGATGGCCAAGCAAGGTGCAATGATTTAAATCGTGACAATTCCCAGCCCCTGAATAGCACAGGTTTGGTATCAAGAGACAAAACACGAAAGTGAAGAGAAGATGAAATATTGCAAAACCAGTTCAGATGACAGAAGTATTTATCATTTTACTTCAAATTTAAAAATAATGAGGCAGGAGATTGCTTCAGCATGATGGATTTCAGTTTTTTCTACTTCATTTCTTGCTTCAAGAATCTCTTTCCCTGCACTCAGCTATGAAGACACTGCCTGTTACACTCCTGGAGGTGTACAAGCAATCTGGATGTTAATGGTATTGTCACTTTAGTATTTACATTCCATACCTGCCTGAGTGGGACCAAGTGAAACCCCAGAATTCTCAGTGTAATAATAAAGGGACCTCTAAATCCTTCACCTGGCATTTATCGAGCAGCCAGTTCTGCTGGGATCATCATCCTGCACTCTGTAACTCGTTAAAAGGCCTTGGGGACCCTTTTGGGAAGTTGAGATGTAATGAAAATACCAAGAACATTAATGGCACATTTATCAGGTCCCATCTGCTCCTCACAACAGAGAACACCAACCATCACTCCCAACATTTTTATTCTCAGAGCAATTTTTCCCTCTCCCATTTGAAGATTTAATAGACCTTTAAAAGAAAAGAGTAGTCTTATTTTAGTTTCAATTCTTTTCTTCCGTATCTGGGGGTGGCTATGCCCCCAAGGGAGAACTTAAGTCAAGATTAACTACAAATATAGATCAATAAGATGTTTTTAAGAGAGAAGTATTGCACCTGTAGGCAGTTCTGGCTTCTCCAACACCAAGTGTTCCCTTCACGTCTTACGCTGTTTCCGATAAACCTTCTCTGCAACAGGATTAAAGGCAGGCCTAAAATATCAGTGCTAATTTGGTGCTCATCAAGATGTCCTCGGGGAAACAGGATAAAAAGGAGAGACTAAGCATAATTATACAAGAGTAATATTAATAGGCAAGCTGGGCTTTAGCAACAAAACGTCAACAAGTTTTCCTTAATATTTCTTCCAAAGCACTTTTATGTCACTGAATAAAGCAACATAATAAAACAAAGCCATACTTCCTCTAGAAATCCAGTAGGAAGCTTGGAAGGGAAGAGGGAAAACAGAAAGTCAACTGGTAAAAGCACTAGAGAAAAATTTATGAGTGCTGCTTTTGCGCAATCCAGTCTCCCTTGCTGGTAAAATCTTGTCACAGACCTATCAGCCCTACAGAATTCATTTTCTTAAGGAAAATCCTCATCTGTGGCCAATTTTTATGGCCCATAATTTTTAGCAGGACTGAGGAACACTAGCAAGGTTTGCAAATTGTATAAGCAGACAGAATTAAGGTCAACAGTGTCACAGGGATTAGGACACCAACTCCTCAGGATCATGTCAACTGTCCAGCAGCAGTGAAAACCTCTGTCCAGCAATGCTTCGTGGGGTCAACACCATCCTCACCCCCCATTTCAGCCCATCACCCCTGGGATACAGGTACCCTGCTTCACCTTCTCCTTAGGGAAATGAAGGGAAAGTGCAGGAGAAATCCACTAAACCACCCGTGAAGTAACACCCTACTACCACAGCACTTTGAAAAATAATTACTGGGGGAAAGAGAGGGGAAATCCAGTCTGGAAAGCTGAATTGCAGGTTATTATCTTCTGCGGTCAGGCACTGGGTAATGAGTCTTTTCCTGAAGAGAAATCCTGACTGGCATAACTAGAATGCACCCAAGTCTTGCTTGCCTTAAACAAGACTACCTCCAGCTCAATTTTAGTACAAGTGCTGCAGCAAAGGCAGCACTCAGGAGATCCAGCACTGCCTGAGTTTTGCTCTTCCTTGCAGAACTCGCCCCAAATCCCTGTTTCTTCACAGCTGCCCGGCCACTGACCCGTTCATCTGCAACACTCGGCCGTGGAAAACAATGCTGCACCTCCCTCCCTTGGGGCAGCTCGCAGAATCCATCCTGTCTCCCTGGGGAACACCATTCCCCTCCAAAATGGCTTCTTGGACCTATTCTGTGTCAGAGCTCTTCCCCCACCCTCTGCCCACCGTGTTTGGCAAGCACTGACCCACACTGCCAGCCCCTTCTTCCCCTCCCCAAAGGGCACAGGGAGGGCTGACTGGGCAGCCAGAGGGGCAGGAGGTCCCCCCGAACAGGAAATTCTTCAGGGGGCCAAGAACAGAGCAAGGTTTGATGGCTGGCACTCAGCAGTGTTTCCACACAGACCTTTCCAACCACAGCACCCATGGAGAACTGCAGGGATCCATGTGTATCCCCAGTTTATGAAAATTCAGAGTGTTCCAGCAATGTTTAACACAAGGAATAACTATGGAGATGCACATGCACCGGCTCTGCTGACCAGAAATCCTTTTGCTTTCATACTCTAAATAGAAATTTCAATTTTCTTATTTAAGCACAAATATTAATTTAAACATATGAAACCTCAGAACAGCAGAAACTGGAAGCTGAGCTGTGACTGTCCATGCTCTGAATTAGAGGCATGAAAGCATTAAGAGACTGAGTAACACTTTACTCACTGTGCCCAATGCTCAGCACAGAAAAATTGCGGTTTAAGAAATCAGGTTGCTCAGAGTCACAGCTCAGGTCCAGGTATCCTGTTCATCACTGTAAACACTGCTCACAAACACCTGGAAATGAGTAGTTTGTGATTAGCTGCAAGGAAAATAAACATGATTATACTGCACAAAATACCACCAAACAGGCCAGGAAAATCCAGCCAACCACTGTCATTAATCTAAATTAGTGGCCAGGATATTTCTATTAGGGTAAGGCCATATTCTCCAAAGGAATTGCATTCCTATGGTTTCAATTTCAGGTTTGAATCCTAATAATTAAACTTCAGATGTCAAATACTGGAAACACAGCAGTCATCCATATCAAAAGAAACCTATGGATATGCTGTACCAGCAGTAGCATGACTTGCAATAATACCGGAAAAACTCCTCTCCCCAGCCCTCTGTTTGCCATGCCAGCTCTATCTCCCAAAGCAGCTACGTGCACAGACACAGACAGGAACTGCAGAACAACACTTTTATAAGTATGTGTCAGTAACTTATCAGCAAAAGCATCCTGGCCAAAGATTATGCTGCAAATAAATGCTTGCAGAGACCTCTGATGATTAATCTGAAGCATTTTGATTCACCCAGCTAGTTCTCGGTTAGAGACGTATTTCTACCAGCCAAAACTTTCTGAGACGTATTTTCTGTTTTGTTAAAGGCTGAATGCATACTAAACACAAGGCAGAGTTAGAAGATTAAAGACATTTTGTAAATTGTGTTAAATATTTGATAGGAAAAACCTATCCCTCCTCACCAAATCCTGGGCACACTCAGAAGCTGAACTTGTGTTGCCACTGATAGCCAGAAAACAAATGGAATAATGTAATAACCTGCTACTGTTAGGACAAATATTATTTGGTGCTCTAATGACTACAAAACCTTGGTTGTCGTAATTGCAAGTTTTATTTATATGGAGACAAACCCGGTTCCCTGAAGTGTGTCTCAGCATCAGGGCCCATCCCAAGACCCTGGAAGCACAGAAGGAGCAGGGTCAGTGCCAGAGCTCCCCACTCCACCTGACACAAACCCTCCCTGCTCACCCTCACCATGACCAGCACTAATGCCTCTGCTGGAGTTTTAATTTATCCCTGCAATGCAGTTGTGGGGCCAAACCATCAATGGGAAATTCATTAACTCCTGCAAATGCTTCCTAAAATAAACAGGGAGCGGCTCCATACAGGTGAAGGGCACTAGAAACACAGATTTAGTTACCCTTAAACAAGTTATTCCCTAAATAATGGATCCCATTGCATGGGTTTCATCTATTCTTATTCCAAGCTATGCCTTCGTTTGTTCAAATGAGAACTCAGACTATCCAAATCGAAAAGAAAGCAAGCACAGAGAGATTTGATACAACATATAAACCCCCATATATCAGAAGGAAAGAAAAGAGGACTGTAACCAAACATACACCAGCATGTGCATTTTTTTTATTCCATCTTCCAAAAACAGTAACATTTGTCCATGCAGCAAGATCTCCAGAGATACAAATCAGTTCCAGCAGGGTATGTGAGCAAATATATGGAGCACCCGGAGTGTGCTAACTACTGACATTGACTTACTTTATTAGAGGACATTTGTCTCAAGGACTTCTCAACGTATTCTTGAGACCATTTCAAGAGGTGCTTTCAGAGCGGGAAGCCCTTAATCACAAACCACTTGAGACTGCTACAATAAACTCGCTAAAATAAATCTTAAGTTTTCTCCACTGTTATTCCATACGGACTTATTAGGGGCCTGCTGACCAGAGCTGATAGAGGCTTTGTTCTGGTCAAGAAGTCAGAGTTTCTTTCACAAATACACACGAAAACAGAGGCCCAAATACCCACTGGGAAGCAGAACAACTCTTGGTGGCCCCAGTTAGCTGCTCTTCCCCTGCCTGTCCCTGCATCACCCACTCTGCTGGCACAGTTCTCCTGAGGGGAGAGGACACTCAGCAACCTGTAGCTGATTATTAAGCAGCCCTAAAGACAAAGTCACAACTGAAGAAACAATGACTTGTGTGATGTATTGAAAGACATAAAATGTCTAAAAGAGTTAACATTTAAATGGTTGGTTAACCTGGCAGCAGAAAAAGCTTTTGCTCAGTTTGTGTGAAGTAGGTCAAACAGCTTTTCCCCTCCTTCCAGTCCCTCCACAGCTCCAGCACAAAACACAGCGAGGTGTGCAGACCTGGCTCTTGGTTACACACACCTTTCTGGATATCACATGCTGGTGTCCCCACACCTTCAACAGCCCCCTAAATACGAGTCAATATTGGATAGTACGAGCTGTGTTTCCAAAATACTGCGTCAGAAATGCAACTGTGCAAGTTCAACAGCATGTGCTCATTTCAACAAATTTCTATCACATTGGATTCAGTTTTCATGTTTGCCCAGCACAGTCTTAAAGCCAAAATTCAAACCATGAGCTCTCCATAAACTCACTTTATTCTACTACAGACATACATCAGTTAGGAGGAAAAAAAAGAAATTCCTCCAGGTTAAGTATTTCCCTGAGCTCTTTTTGAACTCAAACACACCATTGTTCCATTGTCACCTCAGATTATTTGTCAGCTGCCAAAACACCACCATTTTTATAGCTTTCCCTTTTCAATCACATTCTTTTACTCTTCCTTCACCCACAGCCAGTGCACAACATCTTTTGACATGAAACTTATCTCTTCTATTTTTTTTTTAGGAACAAAGTATTCCTGCTACAACTTCCAGAGCACCAACTGGCCCGGTACAGATGTGTCGGTGTCACTTTGCTGCTGCGCCTCAGCAAGTCACACAAACACGGTTCCCTCCCCACCTCTTTAAAATTCTGACTGCACGGAGCTGCATAAGGAAACTCCAGGCTGCAGGTACATGAAGGAGCTGGCAGGAAGCTGTTAAATCCCCAGAGACCGGTCCTTACCTTGCAGCATGCACCTGTAGGCAGACTCGGATATCGCGTAAATGTGCGGTGGCATCTCGTGGCGCTTCTTCCCTCTGTACATCTCAATAATGTTCTCTGAATAAATTGGGAGGTTCTTGTAAGGATTTATAACTACACAGAAGAGCCCTGAATAGGTCTGGAAAAAGAAAAAACAACAAACATTTCTGTTAGTAAACAGTATTGAAATAGAGTCATAAAGAACAGAAAGCCTTTTCACAGGTTCTATAATATTTATCTTAAAACAAAATTGAGGTGCTTTTTGTAGAGCAACTCAAAGTACATGCTATATTCAAATTATTGGTTTCTAGTTCTCTTAAAAGGCTCTTTAATTACCTGCATAAAAAGTAATTTAAAGATAATAAGCGTAGGTAAATTTGAAGAGGAGTATCTGATCTCTTTCCCACAGACATTTAAATCTCTCTTCCGTTTGCCAAGTTCCAGGCTTTATGGACACCTTTTGATGTTCAACTCCTTCAGTAAAATGCGCATTCCAAGTTATTTTCATTTTGAAGGAACTGATAATATCCATTGCTCTAGTAAATAATCTAGATGAGGGAAGAACCTGTTTCAAACCAGCATTATTTCTGCTATCCTGTTATTTTCTCATATCTGTCTGTCTTTCCTTCTCATCAGCCCTTCTCAATCCCACAGAGGGGTCATTGCCTGCCCTGTGCCAGCCCAGCTGAAGGACAGTCTGGCCCTGGCCCTGCAGATGTTTTGTGTTCTGCTGTCGGAGCTGACACTCCACAGAAGTGGCTACCAGAGTAACAGGGCACCAGCACAAATGGTACATTGCTGATTTCACTGAGACATTTCTGTTCAGCCAAACACGTCTCAAGTGTCACAGAACTGAGTTCACACTGAAGCAATGCCCACAGGGCTGCAATTCCCTGTGATCCAAGTACCACAGACTCCACCAGCGAGTTCCATCTCTGCTCCCCAGCAATCATTCCTACGGAAGTTATCCCAGGAACATCCCGGGCAGAAGAATGAGCCCAGGCAGCCACAGCCACCCGGTTATGTGGGAGGGACAGATGAGCCTGCTCTGGCTCAGGATCAGAGGCTGAGCTCAGACTCACCAGCTGAATGCTGCACACCAGAGCTCTCCAGCGGTGTTCCCTGACCCACGGGACCTGCTTGGCTCTGGCCCTTTCAGCAGCAAGTAGAACTGGCTGCTTTTAAGAAAGCAGAATCTCTCCATTCACTGTTATCTTCTCTCAGGCTTGGACAGTGTTCTTTTTGGTCATTACTGAAATTCCCATCTTTACCAGCTCAGGAATGTGAGCAAGACAGACCAGGTCTGGCAGAAATAGGAGGTATCTTTTTGACTGTCCAGAAAACCACATTTCTTACCTTTGCAGGTTGAGAGGAGAAAAAGAATGGGGAAAACAAGAAGACATGAACAGCTTTGAGAGCCCAGACTACTAAGCAGGTCACTCAGGATTGTTATAATATTTATTGATTTAAAGAGCATTTCTGCTACATTGGTATGAACAGAGTAGCTGAAAGTCCCAATCTGCCTTTCTTCTTTTCTTTTCTAAGTATAAAAGATTTTATTTGGAGGAAAAGGTGCCCCCCTGTCCTTTCTACACCTCCACCAGCTTCTGGAAAGGCAGGCAGAAGGTGTTCTCTGAACTCAGTCCAGGAGCACATCAGCAAAGAAAAAGAACTTGGTTTTAAGCCAGATATCCTGACATAGGGACATCTTATGTCCTTGTAGGAAAATACTCCCTCTGCTTTGGTCAGATCTGCTGCATGATAGGAACTGCAGGGCATTACCACCTAAACAAGGTATTTATTTCTCAAGAGAAAGGAAACAGATCTTATCAGGGCAACTGACCCAAGCATAAAGAACAACTTATCAGTCATTAACTCAACATAACATGGGCCTGTTGACAAGTGGGCAGTTCCTCCCCAGCCTCCTTTCCTACCACTGTCCCTCCTGCCAGCATCAGTGCTCTTGCCCTCACTTACTGACCTGGATACTCCTGCAGACAAATTTCAAACAGAATGGCTGGAAACAGAAGCAGTTTCCTGCCCAAACTCATTCATGGTCACTGGTGACACTGGAAGGGAGGGGAGGCAGGACAGTTATTTTAACAGCTCGGTACAACCATCCAAGGAGCCAATTAACTGGTGAACAATGGACACCCTTCCAGCCACCTTCCCTGGGCTCAGCTGAGGTCACCCAGAGCCATCTGCCAGCACCATCAGTGACACGGAGCCACGGAGAACTGCCACAGGCCTGGGTTCCAGTCTAGGCTTCAAATGAGGGTAACCAAAAGAAGAACATGTTTCCCGAGCCCACCACAGAGAGCTGGTGAGCCACACCAGCTCAGAGCCACAGAGCAGCACCTGCCCTGTGCTCCTCCAGCACAGCCACAGCTCGGGAGAGAGACCTGGTTATTGCTGACTGCAGGGCAGAGCTGGGCCTGAGAAAGGAATTCCCAGAGCCAGAGTCCACTCCAGACCTGTCCCAGCACAGCTCTGGCCAGTGCCATGGCACCAAAACGTGCTGAGGCCAGCAGAGCTCTGCCCTCCAGGAGGCTTCTGGACTCTCACCCAGCAGCACTCTGAGCCCTGTTCTGCTTTTCACCCACTCAGCTTCAAAGATTTGCAATTTATCTCCCTGGGCTGCTGTTCCTCCTCTGAGCAAGGACAGAACTCCCAAACCAGAGACTGGTGAAGCTTTAAGGGTATTACTGCAAAACCCAGCTACATTGGTTACCCTCCTTCAACAGCAACACTTCTATTTCTCTCCAAGTTCATCCAAAGCTTTGACCAGCTGTTTTGGCTTTTTATGTTCCCAAGGGAAAGCTGTTTTTTTTCCCCAGAATCACTGCCCTTCCCCAGACATGAATAAATCGATCTGGTAAATAATTTAAAACAAAAAGAAATCTTAAAGGCTGGGAGAGAACAGATCTTTGAAGATTACTCCCCAGTTGCTTTGGCATCTTTAGTTTTTTTCCCCAGCACAGCCATGGAGTAAACGTTACTATTTAGCTACATAAAGAATTAAGAACCTAGAAAAACACAAACTTAACAATCCTTCAGACCTCTATTGATAATACCTAACCTGGAAGCCTTTCCAGGCTGCCTCCTGAAGCAGTAATTGGATGAACCTGTGAACCCGCAAGGATGAGAATTAGCAAAGCCCAATGATGCCAACAAAACTTCGCCAATCCAGAGAATACCCTGGGCATCTACAAAGGGTTAACTGAAGAAGCTCTATATTGAACAGGGCCAAATTACAAGTCATGAAGCACAAAATTCAAATTTCACCAGGGCTAGGGTTCATTTATTTGAAACTAAAGAATAGGTGTTTATCCCAGACCATTCCCTCTGTGCCCTGACACAGCTCTTTGCATGCAGCACCTTGAACTCCAACACCTTGATTTCCTGCATATCTGTTACCCAGTTCACTCTGCTGCTGTTTTCCTGGAGAATTTAAAAATGAGACCTTTTTCAAACCAGCACCATCCTGCACAGCCTTAATTTTTTCATAGGAAGATGGAACTGAATTTTCCCAATTTCCTGTCATCTATTGCAGAAAGAAACATAGGAACATATTGGTGGGCTGTCTTCATGGCTTGGTAGGCAGAGAAACACAGAAAGGATGCTTTTAATGAGCCAAATTTAATTGGGAGGGAGGCAAATGGTACCAAAACCTTGCACAGCTATTTTATAACTGCAAGTCTCACAGTACATCACTGAGCCTAACGCAGCAGACTGCAGGAAAGAGCTTTTTGCACAGAAACCAAACACACGAAAAGTAGAGATTGTTTTAAACCCCTCAAAAAGCTTCTTGGTGAGCAGCCATAGGAGGAATTATGAGGAATACACACACATCTGCTTAGCAAATGGACACCCTATTTAATGAATACTATCCTGCAGTACGTGGACCCTGATGGAAGTGTCAGATGGGAATAAGAGCTGGGATCAGCACTGGTGAGCTCCAGTAACAGCCCAGTCTGGATGGAGGACTGGACTGGTTCATTCCTTTCTCAGCTGACAGAGGTGGCTGTGTATATTAAGAACTGGAAGGCAAGCAAAGATGCTGATTCACCTTGGATGATCACCACGGATCAGCTGCAAACAGCTGGCTGTTTAAAACACATTTCTGCTTTCCCCAGGAACGGGCTGCAGGCAGGATCAACCCACAGCTATAGGACACCCTGGAATGCACTCTGCAGGCAGGGCTCCAGACACAAACAGCAAAGGAGAGCTCTGACTGAGGTTTGTTATACAAGCTCTCCTCCAGGACACTAAATGTGCAGTTTGAAGGTTTCCAGATGCTGACAGCCTGTATCCAGTAGTTTATCATGTAGTAATTTGGGTTCTGCTAAGCTGTCCCAGCCTGCAGAGCTCGGGATCCTGGCCTGTTTCAAACCCCAGTCCATCCCTACATCCTGGGAGGGAGGTGGGTGCAAGCAAACAACTGGCAAACAGAGAGTGTTTTATTCCCAGGTGAAAACACATGGGAGCTCAGGCTCCAAATCTGCAGCATCAGCTTTCACAGCCTGTCTTCCCTTAAAACCGTATCACCCCTTCGCTGTGCAGACCCACAGGGAGGAGTTAAGGGTAAAAATCCTGGTGCTATCCCTTGGATTACCAGTTCCTGTACCCAGGAACAAGCAGTTCTGTCTGTTAGGTTGGTCTCTTCTGCCACGACATCAAAAGGCCTCTTTAAAGCACCACTTGAGAGCAAGATGCAGGTACAGTTTTGGCATTTGTAACAATCAGTTTGCATCATCCCAGTACACAGGCTCAACGTTTATCTCCAAGTCTTCAAATGTAAAAAGTGACAGATTCACTCTATTACTACATAAATAATTAAGCTAAAGTAAGTAAGTGTCTAGATATCTCTCATTATTACCTGAAACAGAAACCAGCCATTCCCAGCCTAGCAAGCAATACATGTTTTAGGCAGTATCCCATAACTAATGGAGTAGAACACATTCTCCAGGTTGATAAATTGCCCCATCAGCACATTTTCTTGCCTGGTTTCACTTCCTGGGGTTGCAAAACCCACCTTTCACACTCCAAGCCCTACTGAGTTCTCCAAGCTAGACATGGTTTTCTCACACAGCACCTCTTCTCCCTGAAGTTATTCAATTCAAGCCTTAAAGAAGGGCAGGCAGCTCTTCAGTCTCAGAGGGGATGGAGGCAAGGTTGTGCCCTGGGGGGGGCACAACACTGGAATCACAAGGTGTCCACCAAGGGTAAGGAACAGCCTGGGAAGCTCAGGGCAGAGAGGCTGGGGAATGAGAGCCACAGATTTATTCAGGGCAGCTGGGAAGCAGAATGAGACAGGGAAGCAGCACAACACGTACACCAGCCATTAATGAAAAAGCTCAGCCCACGCTGTAGATGACTTGTCTGTGGATGTTCTCTACAGCTGGAGCTGAGGAGGCTCAGCAGAGCTGAATTTCACATTCACAGCCTTCAGGTGATGTGTTCAGAGAGAAAACCCCCCTTGGCTCAGCAGTGCAGGCTGTGCCCTGCTCTGTCAGCTCCTCCTCTCACACAGACACACTCAGGGTCACAGCCCGAGCTCAGACAGAATGGCCTCAGCCACAGCAACTGCTCAGAGCTAAAACATGAGCTGAGCTTGCAGCAGGGCCAGAGAGGTATTAATATCCTTCCACAAGGCTCCTGGAGAGCTGCATGTCGGAGCCTGACCGCTCCACAGCCAGCTTCACAGCAGTCCTGACACAGGCTCAGGGCTGCAGGGGTGTCCTGCAGCACGGTGCACTGACCTGAGCGCTTGGACAGGAGCGCAGGGGCAAACTGCTGCTCCTTTTTACACTCTTCATCTACCCTTTCTTATCAAACACAGAGATTGACAAGAACATGCACTTTTTCATACCTCTGCTTGCCTGAGGGCAAGGAGGGCATTGATTCACATCCCTCAAGTACCTCAGACATTTCTAACCCTGCACAGAGTTCTCTCAACTTGATCACATTTAAGAGTCTTCCAAAAGTCAGAGTTAATATAAAAAAACGTTCTTGTGTCTAAGCAGTTCCACCAATGTGAACCCCAGCCAAATACTGGGTATTAGATCCAGTGACTGGTTTGTGGTAGGAAAAAGATGGAATTAAGTAACAAATTCCATTTCTTGCAAGTTTCTTTTAATACCAATCCTTGACACTCGGTAACGTGAAGCATTCCCAACTGGACCAGCAGGAAAATTAAAGCAATTAGAACACAGATGCTTATATAATACCACAGATTGTTCTAGGTTATGCTCAGGCCTCACAGGAGGCAGCAGCTTAACAGAAGGAACAGCTTAAAGACAGCTCCTCCAGTGCAGTGCTGTAAGAGCTGCCACCCACAGCAGCCTCTGGAACTGGGGACTATGGCATATTTCTCATTCTTTCCCTCTTCTGTTCCAATGAAATGGAAAGTACATTAAAAATGAAATTACAGGGCTGCAGACCCATTACAGAGGTAACACTTGCAATTATCAACAAATACCTGCTGCAGTATTTTACTTGCACAATAGTGAGCACGTTTTCTACTTCACTGGTGGAAAGAAAACCCAGCAGTGCTGTGCCAGGAGAGCAGAACCAGCAGGAGGCTTCCAGGAACTCTCAGCCTCACATAAACAGCTTCCAACGCTTTTTCAAAAGTCTTGGCTTAAAAAACCATGGGGGAGTGGGCAGGGAAGAAAATGCACAGTTCACTGGAGTCTGGGAGACTCTGAGGCTGCATCTAAGCCTTTCCTCAAGCATCACCAGCTTTTTGTCCTTCCTGAAGGAACAGGAAAACCAGTCAAAACCCGACCTCAAATACAGCACACAGACCTTGGGCACCTGCCCCACCTGCCAGTTCCTACCTGAGCACCCAAACGTGGCCTCCCCAACATCCCCTGCCAGTCACACGTGCCAGAGGCCACCTGGATCTGGCACAGGTTAATCAAAGGCAAGCACTGGAGAAATTCATTTTAATCCTTCGGACTGAATGAGGTCAGGAAGCAGTTAAGGAGTAGCTGCAATGATTTATGGGGGTACCAGAAAGCCACACAACCAACTGTGGGCAAGGGACCTCCTCCAGGAAAGCTGGGCCTGGAACAGATGTGACAACAGCAACATTTGTTTAAATAAATGACTATAAAGCCCACTGGATTTGGAATATCTCAGCTTTTACTGCAGCTTAATTACACCCCATGTTTGAGTGAGCAGTTCCTTCATCCCATCCCACTGTAGTGGGCACAGGAGTGGGAGATTCTGACTGCACAACACAGATTTCTGGTGCTGCCAGATCATCTTTCCAGGAGAAAAGATGCTCAAGCTCAAATGTTTACAGACCCACTGAGTGGGAAACGTGCCATTTATGCCAGAACTTTTCAGATGTTCACCTGCACTCCCCAGTCAGACGGTTAAAACACAGCCATGCACAGCTCAGATGTTGGACTTCCCTGGAAAATCAGTCCCTGGTGTCAAACCTGCACAGGACCCACCCTGCTGGTGCATTCAGGAGCACTTAGGAGAGACCCACTGGGTTTGACAAACATTTCTGTTCACGAGAGGTGCGTAGGGTGATGTTTGTAAATTTAAAAGTGGAATGGAAGGGTCTTTCTTCCCATCAAAAGAGTTTTAAATTGCTGGGAAAAGTGTCACCTAGCCCTGACTTAGAAGTATTAACAGTTATTAGCTTATTCATTCCAATTCCAGCCAGGGTTTGCAATATCGAGCACAAGCTGCTTTCCACTGAAGTAGAAATGAGGTATTTACATTCCTGATCCATGCAATTACCTGCATTTTCATCAGCAGAAGTGCTTTTCATACTTTTTTTAACAGCCTGGCTGGATGGGGCCTCTGAGCCACACAGTGTCCCTTCCACAGCAGAGGCAAGAAGGAGATGAGCTTTAATGTCCCTTCCAACCCAACCCACTCTGGTGTGTTATGACTTAAAAATTCAAAATACTACAAAAACTTACACCCAGAATGCTGCTTAACAAAGCACTGCAATGTTATTTAGAATGTTTAGGAACCACTTTGCTTTTTGCAGCTCTAGAAGTAGCATAGCTTGTGTTAAAAGTTGTATTGAGTTCAAAAGAAAAAAAGATCAGCTTGCTCTTGAAGTGAAAAAAAGGACTAACCAGCCACACTCTCTTCCAAGTGCAGCATAACCAAAATGGTAAAAAACTACATACATACTTTGAAAAAAAATACTGACAAAGTTCTTTCCTTGAGATCAGCCATATGAGTCAAATTAGGTAGAAAACTCCGAGTAGAAGCCTAATTTTGAACATAACTGACATGCTTATACATGAGCATTCTGAATAGACTGAAGTTAATAAATACATTGTTAATTGTTAATACAGTTGAAGCGTAGAGAGATCAAAATGAAGAAAATACAAAATTCCTTTGCAGGTCTCAGACTTCATTAGTAGCCCTAATGAGAGAGCCATCCATCCCAACCATCTCTCCCTTCTGTCCTAGCACTGCACATCCACACTAAATCCTTACCGCCCCTGCCCCTTCCCAACCCTTCCCACCAAAACCAGAGCTCCATGTCAAGAGTCTCCCTGCCCCAGTCACCTCTCCAGCTGGGCTTCACCCCCTCCACAAGAGCAAAGTGACACCACAGACCCCTGAGCCACAGCAGAACTGCTGAGCCACCGCAGCACAGCACTCTGAGAAACCCAGTCAGTCTCCACCTTCAAATGCCACACTGGAACATGAAAAGTTTGCAAACCGCTTCATGAAAAACCCCAAAGCTCATGAAGGGAAGGTTACTGGAGCAGTAATCTTGTCTATCACGGCTTGTGACAAAGAATAAAGTCAAGTGTGATCTTGAAAATTCGGCAGCATCCAGGGCTGAGGCACCCTTAACATCCACTCTTTCCAGTGGATTTTGTTTCTCCACTTCACTGCCTGATTCAAAGATTTCTTCCCCTCCACAAAATCACATTTTACAGACACAACTTAAGCACAAACCAGACTCTAGGGTTGATATCTAGAAGCCTCCACGGTAGCATTTTACATGCAGATCTTACAAGAATAAAGATGTTTCCTCACTCAAGGGTAGAGACCTGGGTGACACAAAACATCTGACTAAATTACTCCTTGATTGAATCAACACCCCCAGAATGTCACCGGGAATTCAATCCACCTTGGGAGATGAACCACCACCAAACCAGTCTGAGCAAAATCATGTTTATTCCAAATCTTCAAAGGATCTCCTAAGCCTGTGGGTATTCCTCCTGGGTGCCCTCCCAGTGAACCATCTCGAGTTCCTGATCTGCAGCTGAAGGATGTCACTAATGCAGGCTGAAGCCAGGATTAAAGCTGGCCACTCCAAAGCAGGCCAGGCACAACAGTTCAGTTTTGAAGCTGAAGAATCAATGCTCACAAGCATTTACAGGAACCAAAACCCACTCCAGCAGGATATGAAGGATCAATTTAGAGCATTAGTGATTCAAATGATACGTAAGAAACACTGATATCCCTAGAAAAGCACAGAATTTGGGGGAGTTCATCTGTGAAACACAAGGGAGAGTGAAAACAAGCAAAGGTCAAAGTAGTGAGAAAATAAATAAACCACCTGCTGTAGGTGGCTGCACCTTCACAGAACCAGCATCTACACTCAAAATAAACACTGTGGCAAGAAATGGAACAGGTGATCGTAAAAGGGGAGCAACAAATTAAGTTATTTCATCTCCAAAGCAAAACTGGGATCACTATAATTTATACTCCAACCACCCTTCCCAGCAGTTCTTATACAAGTCCTGCTCCTTTTCACGTTCTGTGGATGTTGTGTGACCCCAAAAAGACAGGCCCAAGCACTGACATCATTCCTTTACTGATCTTCCATATTCTCCGCTTGTGTTCATCTCCCACAGCGCAGCAGTGATGCTCAGAGCCTGAGATCATGTCACTTGGCAGGCATTAGAGATGCTCCAAGTTCCAGAAACTCCTGGCCATCCCTACTTGGATGTTACATGAAACTCTTGGAAGTGAGCATCACTGCCCAGGTCACTTTGGCCTTTAGTCAGCCTCCCTGTTCCTGCAGCAGCGTCATCTTGGACCTGGAGATTACAGACAGATGACTGGACCCACTGGAATTCCCTCAACTCAGTTGTTGCCTTTCTAGGGATTGAAAGGAAACTTGAGTTGACATTCTTGCATCTTCCACTTCCTGGAAAGGCAACACTACCTGCTGCCTGTTGGGAATTTCCAGGACACCAGATTCACCACCTGCACCTCAACTGCTTGAGACCAACACCAACATTTAAGATTCATTTGGTTATAACGGGGATACTACCTGGAAATCAAACCTTTAACCAGCTCCTGTCAATACAGCCAAACCATCAGAACTCACTTCAGCTCAGTTAACTTCAGCTCTTTTCCTTACACCAGGAAAACCTCAGCAGGAACTGTGGGCAATGGCTCCAGGCTTGTGCCAGCAGCAGCAGCACCACATTCACGAAGTTCAGGGATCCCCAACAGAGATGACTACACTAGAAACCCCACACCAGCTTGAGTTCCTTAAGTTTTCTCTATGGCCTGTGAATCTTTGCAGCATTCACTCCTTGACACTCCTCACCGCTGCTTTTCTCCACACCTTCACAAAGCAAACCAGGTTTTATTTTCAGCCAACAAGCCATGGATACAGCTGCACTGAAACACGGTTCTTGGGAAGAGCAGCATCCTCCAGCAATGTCCCTGCAACTCAGGCCTCCAGTAAAGGCCAACACATCCTGGAGCTTCTCAACACTAAGCAACTCCTCCCAGCTGGGGGCAGGGAGGTCTGTCACGATATCCACAGGGACTGAACCCCCTGCATGGCAGCGGCACCACCAAGCCAAGGAACAAGTTCCAGCCTGCCTCAAGAGAGAAAGGATGAATCCTTTTGGGAAGAGAGCAAAGGTAAGTGACCTGGAGGAGCTCACAGACTCCACATGCACAACCAGCCAGTCTTTCACAAAGGGAGGGCTTGCCAGTCGTGCAGAGTGAAACAGTCCTGTACCCTCTGAGTGTGCACACGAGTGACAGGTTCTCACACCACCCCCCAGAAATATCAGTGGCTGTGTTTGCTGGCTGCAGTCCTTGCACTAGAGCTTGCTGTGACATTTAAGGCCTTCAGGTTTTTGACCTTCATAATGAAATAGGGCTATAATAGCTGTAATGAATTTCATAACAGCCATCATTACAATTGATACACAGGCTGAAAACTTTTGACCTATCAACCTGTTTACTTTTAGTTTTCAATCCAGTCCCTATTAATTATCCAATTAGTTTCCTTATGTAGGTAATCATTCCAGAAGTATTTTTTGCCCAGCTCTGCTGTGAGCACATTGATGTAAGGCCCTAGAAGAGAAAGTTGACAAGGACACACAAATATAAAAAACCACTTTGTAGTTGTATATATATTTTTAATAAGTCCAAATATTATCAAGGGTCAAGCTAAAAAGGCACCCCCTAATCTCCAGGTGGAGGGGAAGATGAGCCAACTATCAGGACTAAATAAAATGGATTTAAGCTTCAGGACAAGTGTTTATAAAGTGAACCAAGCATTTAAGCAGATGTTCCAGATTCTTTTCAGACAGAAAGTCTCCTTGTAGCTGTTCCTGACTCCCTGACCCAACAAGTCCCCATGCAATGTGTTTGCCAGGAGAGCAGGAGCTGCTCCCAGCTGTAGGCACAGACCTGGGACAGAGCCCAAGGGAAAAGCAGGGTCAAGACACAGCACCAAGGGCGCTGCGATTCCCAGCTCCAGAGCAAGATGGTGACAAGCCAGATGTTCAATTAGTGCTTTAAAACCACTGGGGGAAGAAGGGAAGGAAAAAAAAAATAAAAAAGCTTTATCTTATTGGTTTCTTTTAAGCACTTGAGCACATCCGTTCCTGGCCACTAGGCTGATACTCAGTTCCAAAAAGACATTTTGCACTCCCAGTACTCTCCAACTTCATCTTTCAAATACCAGCAGAGCCTCTTATTCCCGTTTTTAATATGCAGCAAGTTAAAACAAGAGATGTGCTCATTCACATGAGCAATTAAAGACAGCAATTCAGCAAAGTGAGGGTTTGTCATCTCCCTCAGCCCAAGGAAGCCACTTGCCACTGCTCACTGGATCAGCTCAGCAGGAGGCAAGTGCTCCAAGGAGCAGCATGAGCAGAGACCCCAAGCTGCCATTTCACATTCTGTGGCTGAAAGATGCTCACAGAATCGTATTATTTGTTTTAGGACAGTTCTTGACCATGGAAAAAGGCTTTGGTCTAACGTCAATGCTGTGGATACAAAGTATTTAGGCTGCCAAAATCAAAGACAAGAGGTACTCAATGGGATGGGAATCAGGTAAGTTCAGCTGAATTAGCACCCAGAATGGATCCCATAATTAGTACTTACATAGATGAGGCCAGAGTAATAGCGATCCTTTAAATTATGCAATACAGAGGCTTCATTTAAACAGGTTAATTCTGCCATGTCTTCCACTTTAGAGAACTTGGGAGGATTCATTTTCTGAACATCATCTTTATTGACGAGCGCTTTCTTGCCATTCTCCGCCAGTTCAACCAACACCTCATCCCCTTTCTCCTCCTTGATGCTGGCTGCCTCAAAGCCATGGCGCTCCGAAGGGATCCACACCAACTTTTTAGCAGTCCAGTCAGCCTGGGTGGCAGGGTTGTAGATGACAGCCCTGTCCACAAAGAGGTAGCGCTCCGGATCCTCCTGTCCCAGCCTCTGTGCCATCCCGGGAAGAGAAGGTGCCCACTCCCAGTTACCCTGTGAGGGGAGAGGGAAAAGCAAGGAGCACGTTACACACCAACCACTCTGATCCATGCTGTGAGTGGAGCTGTGGCACAGCAATTACATGATCCAGCACCAATATCTTCTCTGGGAGAAGCAGCATCAGGCATTTGTCCCGGTCTAGAGAAGCTGCTGCACAACTGAGAGCCCCTGCTCACACCCCTCTGCACAAACCAATGCCACACAAAGTTCAGTGACCTGTCAAGAGTCACCCAAACCCAGTGCAGGACAACCAGCAGGGACTGGTTCCAGCTGTGCAGCAGCAAGGGAGAGACATCACAGCAAGAGCTGCAAGCAGGAAAAACACACACCTGTGAGCTGGGCTGATAAGGAAAGAGAGCAAACGGAGCAGAAGTTTGGCAGTAAACTCAGCTGCAATGGAACAGTGAAAAACAAAAATACAGAGATAGATACAAACCCATAAATCTGCTCAGCGGATTCTGCTGCAGAAACCAGAAGGCAGCAAGGATGCGTTTTAAAATGTGGATTTTCAACTACAGATGAGAACTTGGGACACTTGGGGTTTCTTCAAGCCCTTAAGGCAGCTAAACCTTGCTCATATACTTCCTGAAAAACTTTGCATTTCTACAGCCTGCTCCCGTTCTCAGTCCTGAGTGCTGACATCACCATATTCCAAAAAATGTCTCCAGATCTCAAGTTTACCTCAAGGCTCAAAACTCTGCAAGGACTGATGCTGGATTTTCCAACAGCTCCACGAGTAATTTGAAGCAGAAAGAAAAAACACTGACTGACAAGAATCCCTGCACACTCATTTTACCTGTCTGCCTCTATCCAAGAGAGGCCCCTGCCCCTTCCATTGGCATTGCTGTCACAGCCAGGGCTCCTGGAGCTGGCAGATCCCTCTGGAACTGCCCATGGAGTGGCAAGGTAAAGCCTGGCCCCCCATATGCAGGACTTTAAACATCTTGGTTTGTAACACGAAGCATCGTTCCTGCTGAAGAATGTTGCATTGGCTACAGGAGCCTTTTCCAGCAGGTAATCCAAAGTTCAGCTTGGGAACAAAGCAAGGGAGGCTCCCAAACTGTATTTGTCACCTTTCCTACCATGGCACGTGCCCTGATGGAAGTTCTGCAACCCAACCCTCCTGTGAAGAGCATATAATTAAATAGCATAATTGTGTCTCCATCTAAGGCAGAGAGCTTTGTTACATTGTCCAACTTTAGCGTAAAGCAAGCGTGAAGTCACTGAACCCTTCAGAGGTGTAAGGAGCAGATCCCTTAGCACAGATGGCTTAATTCAAATCAAGATATGATGACTCAACATTTAAAGTATTTTAGAACAGCCTCTGAGGGAAAATTTCTATGAACAAAGATGAAATCGCAGAGGGGACACCTTAATTGATAGCTGGACTCCTCCGCCAGGAAAATGAAGGTATTAGTCAATGAATGCTACATTTGGCTCGAGAAGCCTATGGATTAAATAACCCAGCTTTGAAACCCAAGTGAGAAAGGTGACTGTCCCCACTGTGCCAGACTCCAGCCCAAGTTCCAACAAAGCCCTGGCACGCCAGTGCCACCCTGGCATGCCAATGCCCCTTCGGTGTCAGGTCCTGGCTGCTCCCTGGGCAGGTGTGACACAGCCAGAGGCAGGCAAGACGCCGTTTTTACACGCCAAGAGGCAGTGAAACCTGAAGGTCAAATAAAGCTCATACAGACAAAATGAGCCATTATTGTTCCCCAGCGGAATTAAAGAGTGAAGACTGAAATGAATGCATTCATATATTACTGCATACACCAGTCATACACTGAACGGTATAACTGACTTTACAGCAGTTCCTGAGGATAAACCTGAACATCGGGGGATCGCTGGCACTTTCAGGGTCATTCTTCCATTCCGGCTTTCAATCCCACCAAGCCCATCTCAAAGAACCCACTGCAGAAGCAAAGCAAGCTGCAGCTCACCCTACCCAGGGCTCCTCCGCTAACAATGGCATTCAAATGAAACACACAAATGAGCACATTTATCATGCAGGAATCCAGCACTCCCAACAGACGACGTGCGAATAAAGGCAAAAAAAATTTTAAAAAACCCCATACACGTTCTGAACAAAAGGGGGGCGGGGGGCACGGCGGGGCCGGGCCGGCGGGGCATCCCCCGGGGCAGGGGCGG
>VZTX01005963.1:0-22963 GCA_013400915.1 Pardalotus punctatus | reverse complement strand
GGAAGGGAGGGGAAGAGAGGAGGGCAGGGAGGGCACCCTCATTTGCTCCTCACGCTATAATTAGCCAGGCTGACAGGCAGAGCTGTTGTCAAGCTGCTGACACCCAGCCAGGCTGCGGACGCGCAGGGCTGTGTGTGAAGTGCACGCTGCAGGACAGGGTGTAATTAATTAGCTGCAGGCCCTGGGAGCTGACTACTTGGATCCAGCTTCTTCTCCTGCCTTTTTTATTTTTTTTTATCAGCGATGAAAGATAGAACTTCACCTATAAACCAGTACAAACATGTAGGAGGATGGAAGTGTCCAAGGCCAGGTTGGATGGGGTTTGGAGCAACCTGGAATAGTGGAAGGTGTCCCTGCCCATGGCAGGGGGTGGAATGGGATGAGATTTAAGGTCTCTTCCAACCCAAAGCACTCTGTAATTCTATGACTTCGTGGGCCCAAAGATTAAAAAATAGCAAAACCATTTGTAAATACCAGGCAGCACATTAATACAGTAATGAGACCAGGCAGCTGACATCCCCAAAATGAGGCAAAATAAAAAAAACCACCAGGTTTTAGCAGGAACACAGGCCCGGCCATGCTCCCCTCCAGAGCGTGCCATGCTCAGGGTTTCCTGCTATAAATAGCAGTGGGTTCTGCTCCACATCTCAGCCCCGATCCCACAAACGCTTCAGCCCAAGCACAGCTCCTTCCCTGTGTGCTCTGAGCTGCTGTAATAGTTTGCAGGATGTAATCATGAAAAAGATGGAAAAATAAGATGGAGAGGGTAGGGTGTGCAGCCCACTGGTGGTACTGGCGATGGGTGACTGTGCAGCCTCGTGTCTGCAGCTCCCCCGGCACCTCCCACACCCTCCCTGGTGCTCCAAAGGGTTGGATGAATGACAACACGGAGCCAAGGTGCCCAGGCCTGTGCATGTGTGTCTCTCTGGGTGCTGTGGAGCTGGCAGGTTCACAAGCTCCTGTGGTTTTGCCAGCCATTTGACAAGTTCTTCCATCCGGAGAAGCAGCAAGTGCAGGATCGGGCTGTGCCGGCCCCAGCAGGGTGCTGGGAGCTCCTTCCACTGGGAGACTCCAACACAGAGCCTGTGCGTGCCTGTGTGGCTGTCTGTGCATGAATGAATTCCTACAGGCATGCAGCAGTACAATAGGAGTGGAGAAAACAAAGTTTCCTGGATGAGCTCTCGGTAAAGAAATGCTTTGAAGCTTGGGTCAGCCTTAGCGTGGTGTGAGCTGCGAGGGCTTTGTGGGTGAGTTCCCCTTGGCACGGGGAGCGTGGCCGGGAAGAGGCTCAGCTGGGGAAAGCAGGGCTGGGAAGATGCTGCAAGGGGTGGGAAGGCAAGGACAGAGTGCAAACGGGCTTGTTTAATGGGGTTTGCTGGCAGATGCTCATGAACAGACTCACTTTTGCTCCTGCAGGAAGGCAGGTTGGGATGGAGCGGGTCCTCCTTGCCTGGCTGACAAGGCAGCCCAAGTCACTGTGAGGGGCTGTGCTGCAGCCAGCCCAGCTGTGTGGGTGTGACTGCTGCGGGAAGGGGGTGGTGGCAGGTGGGGGTCACTGGAGCCGTGCTGGCGTGGCTTGTGGAACCAGGGCCTGGCTCCTTCTTCTGCTCCAGCACAGATCCCTGCTCCACTGTGCGCTGCACCTGTAGGAGTGAGCTCCAAGCTGTAGGAAAAGGAAGCAGAATTAATGATGTTGGAAAATCTGGCACTGTTCTGGCTTGGCCTGGCCCTGAAGAGTGCACAACCTGCTGTCAGGGCCAGGCTGAGCTGCAGAGATGTGTTCTGGAGTGGGGGGCCAGTGATGGGGCTGCTGTCCCAGAGAGCCCATCCCATTGCTGTCCTGGGGCTCAGAGAGAGGCTGGGTGGAGATCACAGACTCATGGAACACCCTGGAATGGACACACGGGGATCAGCAGGTCCAACTCGTGGCCCTGCATAGGACAGCCCAACAATCCCACCCTGTTCATCCCTAAGAGTGTTGTCCAAACACTCCCGGAGCTCCATCAGCCTTGGGGCTCTGACCATTCCCTGGGGAGCCTGGTCAGTGCCCAGCACTAATGCCGAGGGTGAGGAGGGGTGGAACAGCCTCTGCATGTACCCAAAGTGTCTCTATGGCTTTGAGAGATCACTGCAGCCAGCACTGCTCTGGTGCTGTACAGAAAGGCTTTTCTCACACCCGAGCCGGTGTCAGGCACAGTTCTCACTCACCCAGTGAGCCGGACAGCCCTGGCATTCCCAGAGACAAAGAATCCAGAGTCCCTCTCTCCTGGAAGTTCCAGACGTTTATTTCTGAAGGGGTCCAAGGCAGAAAGAGGGCAAGATGGCCCCGAGAGCCCCCAGTTCTAGGGACGATCTGGGGCCAGATAACAGGAGGTGGGAGAAACCCCCTTAACCAACGGGGAGTAGGGAAGGGTAGGATTAGGGGTAGGTTACAACCATAAGGGATTACACAGTTTTGGGGAGAGACCATTGTGTTTTCCAGGGGGTGCTTAGATCAGGAGGTTTTCCACCAGTGAGGTCCTGTTGTATTAGAATTGGTATGACCCACTGCCACACAGCACCCCCTGGGTGGTCATCCCATTTTCCAAAGAATCGGGTTTACATCTATGTTTCAGGCCGTAGAAAAACACCAAGGCCTGCCCTCTTGGATCCCAGCTGTGAGGGTGGCTGAGCAGCCTGAGATGACCCTGAGGCTGTGGTGAGCTGAGCTGGAGCAGGACGGTGCCCGTGTGCTCACAGAAGGACCTGAGGCACCGCGAGGGGCTGGGGTCAGGTTGGTGTCTGAGCCAGGCTGTGGCATCAGGGACACACTGAAACACAGCCCCTCTTCCCCAGCGGGTCTGTGGTGTCTCAGGCAGGGGCAGCTTCCTGGAGGACACCAGGAGCTCCCCAGCTCACAGGGTGGGTTTTGCTGCTCTGCTGGGCGCTGGCTGCAGGCCCTTGGTTCTGTTCTCTGGATCGCTTCAGCTTACCGTGCATGCATAGCCAGGTTTCCCTTCTCCTTTCCCCCTCAGTGATCCAAACCCCCTTTTCTCTGGTTTCCAGCTTGTTATTCACCTTCCATTGGACTCAAAGCCCAGCTTGGATGTTCATCACTGCTCCTGTTTGCAGGCCAGTGTGAGAGCTGGGTCAGGCTCCCGCTCTGAGCTGGCTGGGATGAGGTAGCTGTGGAAGAATGAACATGCTGGAGCCATTGGCATCCTCCCCTGGCTGGGCTGGGCCTGGGGGGGATCACCACCTCCTCCTCAGAGCCTTTGAAGTCAAGGCAGGAGGAGGCAGCGTCACGATGGTGGGAGGCTGGGCCTGGCACACACTGGTGGCTCACGCTCCTCCCCGTGGTCCTGCTGGTCCTTTGGCCTCGCCAAAACGCCGTCCTCCAACAAAGACTCTTCTCTGATTCCTGGTGGCTTGTCCTCTTCCCTCCTTTCCTTGAGCCAGCCCTGCCCATCCTCCAGGCCTGCCCCGCCTGACCCTTTCCTTGCCACCAGATTTGTTTTGCTATGTCACCCAGCCTTTATTAGACACCCCTGTTCTCCATTCCTTGTTCTCCATACTTCAGCACACAGGCAGGATCTGCTTTCCATCCAGGCTGGCCTTTGGGGGTACAAAACTGCCCCCAGCCTGGTGGCCTGGAGCTCTCTCAAGGCTGCAACCCACATTGAAGGCAGGAATTATCACTGATTTTCAGCTCAGCAACCTGGTTCATCCAGCCTGAAATTCAGGTTTTGGGATTTGAGGTTTCATCTGGCCTTAGCTGATGTTTTGGGGCTGCTTGGGGCTGTATTAGCCTGGGGCCCTGGCAATGCTGGGGCTGTTTGACGGGTGCAGTGTTGGGGGCAGGTGAGGGCAGGTGGGATGGATGCTGGAGTCCACAGAGGGGAGAAGCATTCCCAGAGCCCTTTGGCTCCTCAGCCAAGCCCATTCCAGAGGGCTGGAGGGAATTGGGGTGCACAGACTGCCCAGCCCAGGGCTGCTCCAGCCCTTGCTTGGGGGCATGCTGTGAGCTGGGGTGGAGGCTGCCACCTCCTTCCTCCTCTTCCCAAACAACCACTCACATCCCAGGGCTGAATTTTATTCCCCTTCCGACAGTCAGGCATCACCTCCTGATTACTCATAACTGCAGCATGTTGCAGATATGTGGAGCTTGAGGAATGGCTGTGTCTGGGAGCAGAACCACCGGGATCCAGGGGGACAAGCTGGGATGGTGGAGACGGGCTGTGCGGCCGTGGTTCCCCAGCCCTGCCCTGCCCTGGGGGCCAAGCACCTCCTGCCCATGCCCAAATCCCTGTAGACTCTGCCCAGCCCAGCTCAGAGCTCAGGGATGCTGACGTCCCCGGCAAGTGAGCAGGTGACAATGGCAGTGTGGCAGCACAGCCTGCAGCCAGCAATGGCTCATGAGTTTGTTTTGCAGAATCCTCTTCTAGCATGGAAAAATCACTCATCCCTCAGTTTTCCTCTCATTTGTTTGTGTGGGCATTGATTATGCTGGGAGTTACTGAGCCAGATTTTATTGGAATGACTTAGAAAGCTGCCACCTGTGAGCAGCCACTGGTCTTTGGGGATTATTTTGGTGTAGTTGCTAAATAATTGCATGAGGTTTCTTCAGCCTTGCTAATAACTTTGTTCTCCCAGGGACACTGCCTAGAAAAAAGATGAGCTGAGATTATGCTTGCAACATTAACAAGAGGAAAAAGTACAACGGGATTGATGTCTGCTGGTGGGAATAAATAAATAAAACAATACTTCTGTCTTAGCCCCTCCATGAGCATGCTTGTTTCCAGCCCTGGGTCTGTTATCTCCCTGGCTTGGCTGAATTTTGGAATTCAGCACACTCCTTTAAATCACTCATCATTTTTGTCTGCTGCATCTTGTGCTGATTCTGACCAGGGACCAGCAAGGCGGACTCTGGAGATGAACTGGCCTAGGGAAGCTGGGCTGGTAGCTTAACTACGTTGTGTAACTCACAGAATTATTTAGTTAGTGCCTGAAAAGTGAAATTAAATTAACAAATTCAAGCACTCCGTTTGGCTCAGATTCATAGAATCAAGGAGTGGTTTGGGTTGGAAAGACCTTTAAAGCTCATCCAGTCCCACCCCCTGCCATGGGCAGGGACACCTTCCACTGTCCCAGGTTGCTCCAAGCCCTGGCCAACCTGGTCTTAGACACTTCCAGGGATGGGCATTCATCATCTGGGACAGCACCCTGGTGTCCCACCTCCCTCTCGTGTCCCTGCTGGCAGCAGGAGTGTGGGCACTGCGGGGATGGAGGGGGTGGCCTGGGAACTGTTTGTTGGTGGCCCCCCTGCCCAGTGTCATGTGCCAGGGCTGCTCCTGCCCCCACAGGTTCCTCTGCTGCCCACACCCACGGTGCCTCGCCTCAGTGTCTCAGGCAGAAAGGGTGGAGATGGGTGCAAGCCTGGCTTGAGGTGTTTGTTTTAAAAAGACAGGCTGATAAAAATGACTGTCTCCATTATTTCATTAAGGGACTTAAACTGCGCTTCCTCAATTTTGAGTCATCAATGAAGTGAGCAAGCGAGGAGCAGCAGTGGGTCCCAGTGGAAGGTGACTCACGCTGTGGCTCGGGGCTCACAGGGACTCTGAGCTGGGTGATGCTCTTCTCCCTCTGTCTCAGGAAGGCCAGGAGCTCCCAGCACCCTGAGCAGCTGCAGGAGGTCTCTGGGAGCCTGTGGGGCTCCCCGATTGATTTGGGAGCTGGGTCACCACACTGTAGCTGCGCCTCTCTGCCTTCCTCAGCTCTGCCTTGATGCACAGGAGCCACGAGCAGTCACTCTGGGAGCCCGGAGACCATCCAAGAGCAGAGCGTGCACACAGGCTGGCATTCAAGCTTTTTTTGTTTATTTGCATTGATAGAAACCTCCGGATTCCCTCTCAGTCCAGGAGTAATTGAGCTTGCCTCCCAGAAGGCACAGGAAAACTCCAGGCCACCTTTTGCTCATCTGCCTCTTTCAGTTCCCAGGTTTCAGGCACAGACAGGACAAAAAAGCCAATCCCATCTCCCAGTAAGGCCCGGAGCTGTCTGCTCTGCGCTGGTTTGTTTAGTCAACACTGGAAAACCTGCTCTATCCCTCCCACTGGAGGTGTTGAAACTGTTCGAGCCCAGTGCCAGGACATTTTTCCTAAGATCCAGGCTATGTGTTCCCTTTGCCTGACCCTGCTTCCTTACAACCCACACTTCCCTTGGCCACTTTTCCCTTATCTTCCTCTCCGGAGGATGTGGCTGAGACTGTGGTACCCAGTGGGACTGAGGTGGCACTGGTGGCACTGTCCCAGTCCTGCTGCTGCCCCTCAGGAGATACTGAGCTGCTGCTGTCCCTTTGTGTGTGATGCTACAGTGGGCAGTGCCCAAGCTTGGTCCTGCCCATAGCTCCCATCACCCATTCCCTACATGACCCCTCATTAACATCTTTAAGCCATCACTGATCCCCCAGTGGGGAGGATCTTCCCAGGCTGGGGTCTGAGCTCCCTCAATGCTCCAGTTCCTACCAGGGTGTTGTGATGTCCCTGCCCTTGGAAAGGCCTCCAGCAAGCTCTTCCCCATTCATGGTGGTTATTGTGGCCAAGTGCTTTCCCGGACACTCTCTCAGAACCCTCTGGATCCATGGCCGCCTTGGTTTTGTGCTTGCTTGGGAGAGAGAAATACAATGTGGTGGGATTGACCTGTGCAATACCATCTGCCTGCTGGGCATGGTCCTGTTCTCTTCTGGAAAGAGAGTAAGGAGGCAAAGGGCTGTGCAGGAGCAATATGGGGAAACTGAGGCACAAAGTGGGAAGAAATAGCTCAAGGCGAGACTTTGGGGTGGTGGTACAGCCAGGAGCTGATTCACAGCTCCTGGTCTTGCTCCAGGCCATATTCCTTGGACATGTTGCTGGAATTCTGCTCTTCCTCATTATTTGATATTTTCTTCATCAGTAATTCCAGCTCATCATTGCTGTTACCACTGCTCAATTTTTTGTTGGGTTTTTTTTTATGTCTCTGCAAAGTTAGTTCCCTCATTATTTTATCTCCGATATCTAAAATCTTCTTAGTTTTCCATGGCTATGGCATTGATAGGAGCTTTTCCCATGGACCTCAGCTGTGGTTGGTTGGAGAGTCTGGCTGTAAGGGGTGCAAGTTTTCCAGATGTCATTTCAATAGTGCTGAGAAAGTTGTTTGCAGGTGATTTCTCCCTAAATATCAGCAGTTCTCCGTGATCCTCACTGTCACAGAGAGCAGAAGGAACTGAATTTGTTGCTGCGTATGAACTTTGTTGCAATTAGTCCAGTTTGGGAAGTACCATTTTGGGTGTCAAGTTTAAAGTAAGGAAATATCATATAGGAATGCTGTGCTGGAAGGAGTAGAGCTGTTCCCGGGTGTGCTGTGGGCAGCTCCCATCACTCACCCCGAGCAGTTACTGCTGTGCTCATTTCTCTGCTGTCTCAGCAATGCATAGAGTGGTTTGAGAGATCTGGAGATCTCCTGGAGATCCCTCAGCCCAATCCCCTGCTCAGTGAGGATCACCTACCCCAGATTGTCCTGGATACCCAGGACCATGTCCAGTGGGTTTTGGATGTCTCCACAGATGGAGACTGCACCGCCTCTCTGGGCAGGTTACGCCAGTGTTGGATCAACCCAGTTTTGTGTCTGGACATTGACCCATGGGGCTCTGCTGCAGCTTCTTGCTGCTGTGGGGTCAGAGGAGAAGCAGGGACAGCCAGGGGCTGTCCCCATCTCCATCCGGTGGGGCTGCTCAGAGCTCTTGAATGTTGACTATTGGTACGAGGGCAGGTGAGATCTTAGAACCACAGAATCACGGAATCTCCTGAGCTGGAAGGGACCCACAAGGATCATCCAGTCCAACTCCCGGCCCTGCCCAGGACACCCCAACAATCCCACCCTTTGCCTCAGAGCATTCAAACACTCCTGGAGCTCTGGCAGCCTGGGGCTCTGACCATTTCTTGGGGAGCCTGTTCAGTGCCCAAGCACCCTCTGGGGCAAGAACCTTTTCCTGAGATCCAACCTAACCCTCCCCCAACACAGTTCCAGCAATTCCCAAGGAGCTTCCCACCCCAAAGGGAAGCTGCTCCTTGTGTGCTCCCAGCTCTGCCCCAAGACCTCTGTGTGCCCTGGCCTGAGCACAAGGATGTCACACATGCAGACCCACGGACCCTGTGCCATGGGGTGCTCACAGCATCCCCGCTGTGCTGGTGACCAACCAATGTCTCCATGACATGGAGAGGGTCACGCACCACTGAACCACATCCCCATCTTGCTGGCTTGGCCAGAGCTCCCTTTTGGTTATGTTTTGGTCACCATGGATCCCTGCCCACTTAAAAGCTGGGGTCCTCCTCTCCCTGCTGGCTTTGGTGGGAGTTCTCTTTGGCTTTGGCTGGCAAGGGGAAGATTTGGGATTGTTGTTGCGGCCCTGATTAGCATTCGGCCCTGCTGCTCCCGCTGTTTCAAGTTGGAGCTCGCCATTGCCTGGCAACCACGGAGCAAAACTACAACAGCCGCCCCAGAGCCCGAGCGGTTCCTGCGAGCCTGCACGCATCAACACACGGGGACCGGGACGGGGACGGGGACGGGGCCACTCTGTGCTGCTGCTCACCGCCCCCACTCCACAAGGTGCAAGGACAAGGATCCCCCCCAGGACGAGGAGAAGGAGGAGGAGAGGGCTGTGGCGGTGCAACGGCTTTGGTGACACCCAGGTCTGGTGGGTCTATGTCTGTCTGTCCTGGTGCTGCCTGCTGCGAGCATCCCACTGTGTTGGGATGCAGCCCTGCACATCCCTTGGTGCAGGGACCATTCTGTGCCCAGGGAGCTCATGCCATGCTCTGGGGCTTTGGAGCAGAGTGGGGGCCAGTCCCCACTGTGAGTGTCTCTGGTACAAGGTGTGTTGGGGGAGAACTGGGACGTGTGTGTGGACTACAGGGCCCCACTGGGCGTGCAGAGCTGTGCACACACACTCTGTGTGTGCCACGCACGTGCCCAGCCCTGCATCGCAAGTGGGGTCTGTGCAGTGCCCATCGCCCCCAGGGTCCGCATGGGGAGGTTCAGCCTGACTGAGGTCTCCCAGGGGATCTTGACACAGCCCATCTGTGGTGCTCTCAGACTTCTACTCCATCGTGCTGGGGGTGGAGTTGGTGGCACATGGGAACCTGAGTGAGCATCAGGGCTGTCTCTGCTTCCCAATTTTGTGCGTGCTTGGCGTCCAATGTGGTTTTCTTGGCAGAAGAATTTTGTTGTCCTGCTCCTGGCCAGAACTGTAGGCCTAGGGCTCAGCTCCTGCCCTGCCAGAGGGTCTCTGCAGTGGTGGTGTCTCAGTCCCTCCACCAAACCCCACACTTTGTCCTCTTTCCATCTGGGTGGATTTGTAAGGACTTGAATCCCCTCCTGGCACAAGGTGCCACACTTCTGCAGATGACAGGAGACACAGACATGCCTGAGTACATTGAGTTCAGGTCTAATGCATCCCCTCACCTCTAGTTTAACTCTCTGTTTTTACATCCTTGGCTGCTGTGGGCTCTGCCTACAGCTGGTCAGTGGCTGGAGGTCCAAGCTGTCCTGTCCAGCCAGCTCACCCAGACCTGTCAGGCAGGAAAATAACACACATGTGCCTCTCACTGCTTCTCCACGCATCCTCATCAGTGATACTTGCTTAGCAAAGGGTTAAAAAAAAAATACATTTATGTTTTGTGTCTTGCAGAGCTTGGGGTCAGCGGACAAGAAGGACTTTTACCAGCCAAAGTAAGTGCCAGTAGCAGTGGTGAGTAATTGCATGGAAATTCCCGGTTGGTCCACATTATCCAGCAGCTCCATGGCTTGCTAAGATTAGACATTTCAATGTACAAGAATAGCTGCTGCAATTACACAAGCGAGGATAACAGTGGAAGGGCTGTCAGTCATCCTGGCTTCGGGGCATATGCAAATCCTTCCATCAGGTCAGAAGGAATCATGACAGCTTGACTGAGCCTGGGGGACAGAGCCGAGAGTGGGGGGCGCACGGGTGACCTTTCCCACCTCTGGCTCCCTCTGCTCCAGGTTTCACAGCTGAGCTGTGTTGGAGAATTGAAGGGTTTCATTGAGTGTCACAACGGGCTGATCTCGGAGCGTGGCTCCCGCAGCTGCACCTTTTCCTGAGTGCCTGCTGTCTTCCACCTGCTGTGTTTGGTACAGCACTGTGAGCTGCAGGGGAAGAGGAGGGCAAGAGGGTTTTTACAGCCATGGACATGAGAAAGTTCCTGCAAACCACTCCACCAACACAAGCAGTTGGTTACTTGGTGTGTGGATTAGGTAACAGAATCTCACCACAGCACCGCATCTTCCAGGCAAGAAGGTTGTGTTTGCTGGAAGGACAGGTTTGTTCCCATCATTATTTGGATAATGGCAAACTCTGTTAAAAGCCCTGTTGAGAGGTTGTCTTCTGCCCCAGCACTGAATTGTGTGTTGTGCTGCTGAGCATGGCACCTGTGGGACCTTGTGTTGCACCTGCTTGGGGAAGTGAAGGTCTTCAGGTTATCACCTTTCTTCTGAAAAAAAACCAACATAGGTGGGTTTGAAGTTGTGGGACAGTGCTCTGATGGGCAGGATTGTCAGGGGAGCATGGCTTTGGAAAATTCAGAAGCAGTGTTACATCCCAGAAGGGTGAGCACCGTGGCAGCATCCTTGGTCTGAGTTAGGCGTGGCCTCACAGGGAGCATGTCCAGCAGTGGCAGGCTGTGTCAGGGAATGCTGTATGAGCTGCCTGTTCGCTGTCCGTGGTGGGAGAGCAAGTGTGGGGTGTGTGCGTGTTCTTCAGTTATCTGTGATTCCTCTTTATGACACCAAGAGTTTTTAAAACTCGGTGCTGGTTCCTAGGTCCATACTGAAAGTCTGATTTGAGGGAGCTCCTCTGCCTGTTCACCCCAAGGCAGTGCAGCTCATCTGCTTGCCAAGACTGCAGGCAGATAAAGACTTCTGGAAATAGAGCCAGAGCCATTTCCCAGGCTGTTTAATCCCACTTGGCTTTCTGGGAGATCAGAGGGATATCGCAGGAGGTTATGAAGTCATCGTGGATGCAACAACAACATGAACACAAATTTGGCAAAGAACTCATAGCTGTGTTTTTGTGACCTCTCCCAACAGCTGTCCAAGATTTCAGTGCTCCTGACTAGTGCTGTGCTTTTGAGGAGTCTGTGTTTTGACAAGCAGGTTTAGAACAGATTGAAGGATCTCCCATGTCTCTATTCCAGCTGAAGCTTTGGGGAGGCTTGAAGTAGGAGATTCGGAGGAAATATGTAAAGAGCTCTTAGTGTTCAGATTTCCTGCCGTTTCCTGTGGGTTTGGCAGCTGGTAGCAACAATTTGTGGTGCTACATTTATAACTCATCTCGTCTGAGAAATGAGGAATGTTTCTCTACCTGGAGTGGGAGAACATGGTCTTCCCATCTCGCTGAAGGTGTGGAGCTGCTGGGTTAGAGTGGGAGGTGCTGGTGCAGGAGGTCTTGTAGATACAGGATGTTTTGTGGGTCCTTGCTCTTCTGTGCCACGAGGCCACGGGACCTCCATGGCTTGGCCCAGCAGCTGTGACTTGGCTGATCATAACACTGTGATTTTGGTTAGTGCCCAGCCTATTTACACTCCTCAGTGGCTGTTTTGGGGTCATGACTGATAAGTTTGTGGCCATGATGTGGCCTGGTACCATTGTCCCCATCCCATCTGGTGTTTTGATCCACCAGCTGATGCCGCACTGCGTCTGTTGCAACTGTCTGCAAGGCTGGACCGGGTGCTCTGTGGAGCCCTTCAGTTTCTGTCAGGGCTGGAGCTGCTCTGCCTCAGCAGAGAAAGGCCCTGGAAGATGCCAGAGGTCTGGTGGCCCTGCCAAAGACTTGGGAGAGCTCAGCTCTTCTGCAGCAGCTCCACAGCCCAGATTCACAGTTCCCCCAGCCCTGGGCAAGGCGGTGGCGAGCAGCTAGAGCATGGGAAGCAGCTGCTTCCCAGAGCTGAGCCGAGCTGTGGTGGTTCCTGGACACATCTGTGCAGTGAGGCTGGTGAGCTGAGAGAAGTCTGGCAGTGTGTAGCTGGTCCTGCAGCTCCCATGTGCCAGAGCAAACTCGCCTGTGCTTCTGCTTTTCCTTTTCTGGCTTCTGAGGCATTGATTCACCTGCCACCAAAGCCCTGAGCTGCGGAAGCAGGGTCGGAGCCACCCTGCTCTTGGATCAGGCTTTGGGACTCTCCCACAGCAGGTGTAAGTCCTGGAAGCGGAAAAAGGAGACACACATGCCAGAAATCTCAGCAGTGAGTTCTGTCACTGTTTGTCCCGGGAGTGACTCCTGCTCTGTTCCTGCTATGTTCAGCTTTCTCTGATCAGGTGCCCTCCTCCTCCTCACTGGACACCAGATACTCCATCCCCTGAATTTCCTTGTGTCTCCCAGACTGACTCCTTTCCTTCCTTTCCTTCCCTTCAGAAATGGAAATGTTGTCCTCACCCCTCAGTTCCTGTCAGTCTGTCTCAGCCAGCAGCCAGGTGTTTCCTAAGGTCCTGGAATATCCCAGTGCTGATCAAAGGCATGGACATGTGTCCAGGCCCACCCACCAGCCTTTCATGGCCCTTCCCCTCCACCGAGTCCCTCCATGAGGTTTTGAGGTACAGATCTGCTGGGTTGTCCCAATATGCAGGGGAAAGCACACAGGGAGATGCAGTGAAGGTGGATCTCTGCTGTAGGAAGTCAAAGGTGCCCAGGATGGAGCTACTGGAGCTGAAACACTGCTGCTGCCCACTCTGGGGGAAGCCCTTCCTCTTCCAAGGGCTTCAGTGACAGTGCTTATGGATATTCCTGCAAGAGGTGGCCCATGTCAGAGCTGGGACTCCTGGTGTTTAGCCTGGGAAGTAATTTTCCTCTTCCCATGTTAAATGGAAAGATGCAGCCTGAGTTGAGAAGGCTGAAGCATTAATCTTAAGAAAAGTTATGTCAATTGAGAACTGAAAGGGGCAGAGACAGCCAAGGAAGAACCAGCACAGGCTCATAAAGATCTCCCATAGCTGAAATACCTGAGAGAGGAAGCTGGTGTGTTGGGAATGGCCACCAGTCCAGCTGTGGGTCAACATCTGCACAGGTATCCTCTCCTACACCGGCTGCTCCAGCCTCCCCATGTGAACAGGTGCAGGTGCCTTCCTGTGTTTCCAGAGCAGGGTGTTCAGATGCCACAATGGTTTATCCCGACATAATAACTCTCATCTGATGCAGTCTGGACACGTGCCTCCCCCACTGCAAGCTGCAAGCTGCAGCTCTGCTCTGTCTGGGATCTGGTCAGAGTTTATAGGGATTCAGAAAGAAACATGGGGTGGGATCAGTCCAGCCCTGAGCTGCTCACTCCTTTGTCACCCCAGTTTTGGGAGGTGCTGATAGAGCTGTAATGCTGTTAGAAAATCCAGGCGTCCAGAGGTCCTTCTAAACTTCTAACGCAGGGCCCTGGCTTCTCTGTCAAGGCAGTTTCCTGAGCAAGGAGCCACTGGCTGAGGACCCAGGGACAAGGACACCATGCTCAGAGACAGGAATAGGCTTTCCTGGGACAGGAGGTAATAAGTCCCCTGGCAGGGCTGGGTGGAAGTGTCTTGACAGGAACCGAGGTTGTCCGGTGTGTTTGCTAATTGCCCCTGGCACATATTTGCTCTTCAGTGTCAGGAACTCAGTTTCTTTAAACCAGAAAGAAATGTTGGTAGTAATGACACCCATAAACCCCCTAGCAAATGCAGACTGAAATACCTGGGCTTAATAAAGTGTCACTGCTCTGCAGCGGAAGCTGCCCTCATCCCCCCTCACGCCACCTCCAGTGCCGAGGGCGATGCTCAGCTGTCAGGGAGCCGTCATCAGGAGCAGGGAATATCTGCCAGGCACTTTGAGGTGTCGGCAGAGACGCAGCTGTGGTGACACAAAATGCTCTGCATTGATCCATTCCTCCTGTCCCTCGGGATGAAGTGGCCGTGCTGAAGAGACCGGCTGTCTCGGAGCTCGGTCCTGCTGCAGCAGGATCCCACAGGCCTTTCAGGCAGGCACCCGGTGGCTCTGTCTCCATCTCAGATTAAAGGCTGCCCCTGCCCTCTGTCCTCCAGCTTCAGATGTGCAAACACACGAGGAACCTTTGAAACCACCTCCCAGAAAGCAGCAGCTCTTGTTTGTTTTGCCTCACAGTCATTACACCGAGCTGTCTCCACAGCTAATTCTTTGACACCTGGCCCTTACAGCAGAACATTTCATCTCCCAAACTCAAACCTTGCCATGCCAGCACTTAGATGAAAGTGTTTCCTTGCTGAATCATTATTTCATAAAACATTGTTGGTTTTAAGGCTCTAGAAATCAGTATTTACATTTTGGAAGCATTAAGGACCATCATAATAAGCACAATGTGTTCCTAAGCCAGGTTTTCATTTTGGTACCTCCTTCCCTCAGACGTTATTGTTGTAGTAATGATGATAATCACACACACCCAGACTGTGTTTGACTTCTGCTGTGGTGGCTGAGGGTTGTTCAGCTGGGAGCTCAGGTTCCAAGGGCTGAGTAGAGGGAGGAGGACACCCATGGGAAGTGGGGAGGAAGAGATGGTGCCAGTGACACCAGGGAGCTGTGGGGTAAGAGAAGCAATGCCAAGACCACCTCTCTGTGCTGAAGCCATGGGAAACTCAATACTACAAGAAACTGCCCCAAAACCACATTCACAGGTTTGGAGAATGCTCCCAGCTTTGCTTGTAGGAAAGAATGAAGCACCATCACCAATATCTCTGGTGGCAGTGGGATGGCAGAGCCATGGAGGGTGGAAGAGAAGTGTTGGGGTCTCTGCGGTGGGTGCTCCTTGGACACGTGAAAGTTGGAAGCTGAAGGGGAGTGTAGCCCTCCAGAAGGGATCATGAACACAGGCTCCTCGCTTCCAACCCCAAATCCTAGCTAAGGCAGATATATGGAGAATCAAGGAGTAATATCTTTTACACACAACATAATTAAAGAAGATTCTGGTGCTGGTTGTGGTATCCTGGCAGTGCGGCTGAGCCATTGAAACTGTACAGCAAACTTAAAAAATATTTCCTCTGGAGTTTGGCCAGTGGATTCAGTCTGAGCTGCAGGCAGGTGGAGGGGCTTTAATCCTCTTGAAATGCAGAGAAAGGAAGGGAATCCTGGAAAGGCGCTTTGGAGAAATGTAGTCATTCCACAAATGCCTGTCTGGGAATGGAGAGCAGAGCTGACCCTGAGCAGCCTGGGAGAGGGGAGTTAGGAGAATCAGGAATGAGCAGGGGGAAGTAGCAGGGAGCTGGGGATTAGCAGAAGTGGGAATGAACTGGGGGTGTCTCACGGCATGGCAGAGGGTTGCTCCGGTCCTTTGCAGTGGGTGCAGGGGTTCAGCTGATCTCCTGCCATTCAGAATAGCCAGGTCCAGGCTGCTCCTCTGGGTTGCGGAGGGAACGGGACACGGCCCCAGGGAGGAGCAGTGCTGGCAGGGATCCGACAGGAGCTCAGGCCTGCAGGAGCCATCACCCCGCTGGCTCACACTGTGGCCTCTGGGCTCCCTGCCCAGGCTAACACTGCTGTTTGTTGGGAAGCTGGGAACCGGTACCAGTTTGTACCCAGGGCAGTGAGCAGGGCCCTGGGAGAACGGCATGCCTGTCCTGCTCTTGTCCCTTCCTCACAGCAGCCTGGGAGGACAGCTCTGCACCGTGTGCCTGGGAGGATCAGCTGAGGACTATGGTTCTGGTGAAATCTGGATGAATGCAGCTCTCACTCATTTTCTTTTTTATTGCTCCTTGGGTGAGAGCGCTCACCCTGGGCTCCTGTGCCCACCCTGGGCTCCTGTGCCCACCCTGGGCTCCTGCGCCCACTGGGCCCGGAGGATCATGGTGGGGTGCTCTGCACACAGAATGGGTCCAGAGGAAGCCACCAGGATGCTTCAGTGGCTGGGCCCTCTCCTCTGGAGCCACGCTGAGAGAGCTGGGGGTGTTCTCCTGGAGAAGAGGACACCTCAGGGACACCTCAGAGCCCCTTCCAGTTCTTAAAGGAGCTTATTAAAAAGAGGGAAGAGTGACTTTTTACATGGACATACAATGACAGGAGAAAGGGGAATGGTTTTAAAGTAAAAGAGGAGAGATTTAAGTTGGGTTTTGGGGAGAAATCCTTCCCTGTGAGGGTGGACAGGCCCTGGCCCAGGGTGCCCAGAGCAGCTGTGGCTGCCCCTGGATCCCTGGCAGTGTCCAAGGCCAGGCTGGATGGGGCTTGGAGCAGCCTGGGACAGTGGAAGGTGTCCCTGCCCATGGCAGGGGTGGAATGGGAAGAGCTTTAAGGTCTCTTCTAATCCCAGCTCTTCTGGATCCATTGTTTTTCAGGACACATATGTCCTGGATGGCATCAGGACCCTTGATAACCAGAATTTAATATCTTTCTCCAAGAAAGGTTTGGACAAGGACTTGGTTTTAGCGGTCCCTGGAGCCCAGGGAACAGCAGGAGGAGTTGTTTGGGCTGGCTGAACTAATTTCACTCTGCCCTGGGTGCCCAGGCCACAGGACCACTGGACCAACGCCTTGCCTTGTGCCTGCTCTCCCCTGGGAATGGCCCTCCTGCACCTAGTATAAAATAAAGTTTAGGGTTTCATTGTTTCTGTGCAGCTTTCAGCATGTTAAACGAGGTTGCAGTGTAGGCTCTTACTATGCCAGTTGTCATAGAAACTTGCAGGGCCTTTTCCCTGATCCCCCCAGCCCTTTTCTTTAAACCAAAGCAGGGCTGGGCTTTTTCCCCCTGTAATTTCAGTTCCAGTCCAATTAAAAACCTGCCTGGCCCCAGTTCCCTGTCTCCAGCACTGCCACAGAAGGACTCGAAGTCTTTCTGCTGTGCTTCCTGTTGTCCCAGCTGAAGGGTGTGTGCTCCCCTGCACTGTGTGCTGTCCCGGTAGCCCTGAAGGGATTCTGTCCCCACGAAATGCCAGCAGGGATTGGGGCTCGGCTCTTCTCCCCCTGCGGTGCCTCTGGGCAGCACAAGACTCCTCACCCCTCTGGGCTCCCTCTCCTTGCTGCTTTTTCTGGAAGCAGGGAGCAGAGCGGGCACAGCCCCTCTGTGCCCGGGCACTGGGGCTCCCCGGGCTGCTGGTGGGGACATTGGGATGGCATCCTGCTGCCCTGCTGCTCTGAGCCTGGGGCTGCCTTCCCCTCTGGTGCTGGGAGGACGTTGCTGCCAGCTCAGCACTGAGACTGGCACAGGAGCCACCTAAGCACCAGCTGCAGCCCTGCCACGATTGCGGTGCCTGGCATTAATCATGGAAAGGGAATCGAGCGTAGGAAGATGGGCATTTTATAACAAATAACCAAGCCTGAATTCTCCCCTAAGCAAGAGAGCAAAATGTTTGCTGCAGTGAGTCAACACAGAGATGCTTTAGCCATGGGAGGTAGCGCTCCCACCCACAGCAGCCATCGGTCCCAAATACAGCCGGGTACAAAAGGGAGAAGTGGGGAGAGGCATTTCCTGAGCTGCTCAGCCAGCAATCCATGCTGGGCCTTCTCCCAGACAGAGGGATCCTTTCCCTCATGGTTTGCTTCTGGCACAAGACCCGATGGGGACACCTCAGAGGTAGCCAGACCTGTAGCTCAGAACTTCTGCTTTCAGGAGATCGGTGCCACCCAGGCTCCTCATTGCTCCAAGGCCAGGGCTATCTCATAGAACCCCAGGATGGTTTTGGTTGGAAGGAACCTGAAAATTCATCCAGTTCCATCCCCTGCCATGGGCAGGGACACCTTCCACTATCCCAGGCTGCTCCAAACCCCATCCAGCCTGGCCTTGGACACTGCCAGGGCTGGGGCAGCCACAGCTGCTCTGGGCACCCTGTGCCAGGCCCTCCCCACCCTCACAGGGAAAAATTTCTTCCTAGCATTTACTCCAAACCTGCTCTCTGTCAGTTTAAAGCCACTAAACACCCCTCCTGAGCCTTCACCCTGGTGCATGGCAGGAGTCAGCCCCAGGGCTGCAGTTGTCTGCTGGGATTCATTTGGGTCGCATTTAGGTCTGTTACATCACTCCTTTGGCCTCCTGTGCGCTGCAGGGATATAAATGTTGCCCACCAGCTCCTGAAGAGGTTTCAGTTGCCTTCTGAGAGTCATTTAACTCTCTGAGCATCCCTAAGATCTATCTAATCCTGACCCAAAACTTGCTAGAATTTGCTGGGCTCCACCTCCCAGTCCCTGCCTCCTGGCACGTCTCACTCATAAAAGCAGTTGGCACCACTCTGGTTTTTGGTGGGTGGCAGATTTTTATCAATAAACTCAATATAGCTCAAATCTTTTGCAGCACGATATTTTCTCCAGCCCTCAGATCAATTTTGTGACTCATCCCTCCAGGCTCTGCTGTTTTAGTGTCCCCCTTAAACGTGGGCACCTTAATTGCAGGAGTGTCAGTGGCAGTCCCAGCAGTGCAATACGTGCAGCTCTCCTGCTCTCCCCCAAGAAACTGCATCAGCTTTTTTCATCACAGCATCACATTAGAGTCTTGTGCTGGGCTGCTCACCCGTGGTGACCCCTGACCCTTCCTGGAGGCTCCCTCTTGTCTGGGATCCAGTCCCTGTTCATAAATATGGCCTGAAATCCCTCTCTGGAGCTGCGTCATCCCGTGCTGGGCTGCATTATCATGTACAGTGTTTGAATGGGCTCGGCATTACCAGGCAGCCCACATTTCTCTCTCTCCTCATCAATATTTACCATTACATCAATCTTCCTGTCATCTGCTAATTTTTTGAGTGAGGATTTTGTATTTCCATCGTGATCATCGATGGAAATATCGACTGGCATGTTCCCCGTGGAGCCTCGCTAACGATTCCCCATTGACACCTCCTGTGTGAGACCTGTCAGCCAGCTCTAAATCTATTTAAAGTGCTTGATTGGGGCTGCACAGCCCCATCTCCCGAAATCAGAACATCAAGGAGCACTGAGAGCACTGCCTGTGCAGCCGGGACATGCACAGGGCCGTTTCCTGGAAGCGAGTGCTCATTACAGAGTGACATCAGGCTCATTTGACAAGAGCTCTTCCACCAAGACACACCGACTGACTTTAATTAGAACTTACATTCTTTAATTATTTCTTAATTTAATTCCAGATGAGCCCTGTCTTCTGGGTCCTATATCAGGCTGACCATTTTGTTGTTAACTAGGTCATCCTTATGGCTGGGTGGGAATGTTGGGGGGGAAGGAGACATTTCCATATGGATGTGGCAGCCTTAACTTTGCTCAAAACAAGCAGCAGAGCCCAAAAACCTTTCCCCAACTTTGGGTACATGTTGGCTGTGCTGGCTGGTTGGTGATATTTGGCCACATTATGTGTTAGCATGGATGCTAATGATTTAGGAGAGCTTCATCTCTCCTAGGAATTACTTTACTCATTTTTTTTTTCCCAAACACAGAATAAATATGGACTATGTTTTCCTTTTCTGCATCATTTGAGCAGTTCTCTAGACTCTGCTTTAAAGTAGCCTCAGTGCTCCTTAAAACCAGACCTATTGCTAGACTTTGTCTGGCTCCCAATAGCAGATCTTCCATGTCCAACCATGCATTTCCCCCTTCTTTAGTTTCCCTTATCATTTTCCTATATGTTGTGATTTTAAATTTGTATTGACCACTCTATTCTGGACTGCATGGCAGGAGGCTGGAACTAGATGGAACCCAAACCCTTCCATGATTCCATGATCTTACTGCTGGCTCTGTGAGTCTCCCAGTATGTGATTCACAGACCCAATTCCCTGCTAACACATTATTTCTTATCCTTTGGGAACATGCATTTAAGGCTGAGCTCCTGCAGTCCTGTGCTGACTCAGGTATGATGTGCTGTGCCTTGTCCCAGTCCGTGGTGAGAAGGTAAATACGTGTTTATTCAAGCACTGACTGCTAAAAGATCTGTAATTCCAAAGAAAAACCTATAATGGGGTGTATTGTAAGTGTGCAGTGCCCTCCTCTTCACTCCCTGCCACCCTCCCACGCAGGCACTGCTGATCACGCACAGCAGCAAAGCAGTTCCAGGAGCGTTGAGTGCATTCAATTTCTGCTTGTGAGGGAAAATTTCCCATTCCTCATTCTCCTTTCTCCACCTCGCTGCCTCGTATCATCTCAAGAGCTTCGCCCCTCAGCACAGCACGAGCAGGGCTCTGATACGTTCTCTGGAACAGCCGCAGATTAATCTGGGTTTTTATTCAAACACCATTGTGGTATTTTCTGTCCGTGCTCCCACCTGCAGTGCGAGATTGGCAGCTGGGCCATGGGACTGGAGAATCACACAATGGTTTGGGTTGGAGGGGACTTGAAGATCGTCTTGTTCTACGCCCCTGCTATCCCAGGCTGCTCCAAGCCCCATCCAACCTGGCCTTGGACACTTCCAGGGATGGGGGCAACCACAGCTGCTCTGGACAACCTGTGCCAGGGCCTGGAACAATGAATTTACACCTAATTAAAGACTTGACTGAACCAAGCTGTGCACAGCCCAGGCAGGCTGACTTCAGGCAGACTTTGGGGCATTTTATTGAGGGATTTTGGGAGATCGGCTCAACCCCCAGCCACAGGAAAACATCACCTTGTCCCACAGTAAATGGAAATGTGTGTGTTGCTTTGAGGAAATGGGCTAGAGAAAGAGATGAAAAGAACCCTAGGACCTGCAAATTCCCATTTTTACATTTGAAATAAAAAAGCCTTCCCAATAAATGCTTCAAGAAAACCTCTGGAGCTGACAGTTCTCAAGCAGGGGCTGTTGGAGGTTTTCCTTTGCAGTTTGAGATAGGAAGGAAAAAGCACCCAGGGAGAGAAAGCTCAGCTGCACTCATTCTCCCTTCGGATGTCAGTTGTGCTTTGTTTTCCAGAAGTGCTTATTATTCATGCAGTGTCTCACCAGGCAGCTGGAATACAGCTCCAGCATGGGGCTGGTCCTGGTGTGGGCTCTGCCGTGAAGCTGTGCTGTGGCTTCTCCCTTCTCGTGGGATATCCCACCAGAGCCAGCAGTGGTGCTTGGTGCCTGCCTTTGGCACCACTGCTGGGGGTGGTTGGGTCATCTTTTCCCCACTGCGTTCCTCTTTTGTCCCTCTTTGGATCCAAGGTTTTGTCCTGGATCCTTGGCTCCCGTCTGGCAGATGTGGGTGCTTTGTTTGGCTTGTCCTGAGGGTTCTTCCAGCAGCGATGTTCCCGAAAGAGGCACAGCACAAGGGCTGCTGTCTCCAGATGTGTCCAGGCAGCCCCTCTACCTGCAGGCAGCATCTTCACTGCCTGCCTTGTGTCCCACTGGTGCCAGATCCCTACTGAGCTCTTTGTCCACTTGCCTTTGCCATTTCCATCCCAACTGAATGGTTCTGAGAATAAGGAGGACCCTGTTTCTGGGCTTTTATCGTGCTTCTGTGTTCCCTCACCTCCCCTAAGCTGGAGAACGTTGCTGAAAACTCTGGTGTGAACCAGAAACCAGTCTCAGACTCCCAGCCAGTTTCTAGCCATCCCAGACTGGTTTCCAGCCACCTCAGACTGATTTCTCACCATCTTGGCTTTGCTGCTGTAAATCAATGGCTTCATGAGCCATGAAGCTGATCTCTGAAGGCTGGGAGGAGGAGTGTGGCTGCTGCTGAAGACATTGGTCCTGCTTCATTGGGAGTGTCCTGTGGAGTCAATCCCACCTTTCTCTGGGATTTTGCTGGCTGGCTGGAGCCCCCATTGCTGTCCCCAGGAGGGAGCACATGCATCCCAGTACGCTTCACTGAGCCCAGCGTGATGATCCCACCTTCTCCCAGCAGAGTGGAGCGGGGCCCTGAGGGATCTCCTACCCTGAGGGGACACTGGAGGGGGTGTCAGCCACAGCGAATGAGAAACTGTCAATATTTGTACACAAAGGCCACGCTGAAATCCCCGTCCCAGACATCAGAGGTGTCAGTTTTGATTTCCCAAACACAGAGAGAGCCCTTTCAGCCCCAGCCTGCTCAGACACTGCAGCTTTAATGTCCAAGCACCCAGCGTGTTTCCACTCCCCTGAAATGCATCAATCAGGTCTCGGTGAGGCTCTGAAAGAGCCAGTTTGTTAAACAAACACACTTAGTGTAAAAAGTTTATTCCAGTTAATTGGGACTTCATTGCAATGGAAACAAATTACCCAGCTGTCATCTGCCAAGGCAAACAGCAGCGGGGGAGCGGGGGTCCCGGCCAGGCGGGAGACAAACAGCCATCTCAGGCAACCTTATTTATGGCCTTTTTATGTATTTCTGTATTTATTTGGACATTCCTGAGCTGGAGAGCTGGGCTATTGCCGAGCTGTGTGCCCCAGCACTTGCACAGTGCAGGTTATCTGCCTGTGGGGCTCCTGGGCAGAGAGCCGGCACTGGCCCGGGTGGGCACTGCCATGGGGACCCCCGGGCTGGGCTCTGTGTCCCTGGGGGATCCCTCCAGGCATGCCGAGGGCTCTTGCTTCACAAGAGGAGGAGAGGAGGTGCTGGATGGGAATGCCAGGGCAAGCTGCCGGTCCCTGGAGACTGGGGATGTGAGACATGTGGGGGTCCCTGCAGGGAGCAGTGGGGCAGGGAGGCATCCGGGAGAGCCGGGGCTGGTGCCACTGCCAGAGCACCCTGCGTGGCTCTTGTCCCCTTGCTCCTCGCAGCACTGCCCGCCCCGAGAGTTCTCTCTTTCCACTAGCCAGGGGGAGAAATTCAGATCAGCATCATCACACTGGGAACTTTGCCCCCGTGCTTCCATGGCTCCTTGCCCTCGCAGGGGTGCCCTGTGTCGGCATTGACCCCGCATGCGGGTCTCCGTCCCCACTCTAGCCCTGTCCTCCCCTCCCAGCCCAGGGAATTAATTACCTTTTCATCACGAGAGTCGGGAGCAATGCCTGAAGAGGCTCCCACTCATTCCCAACTCATTTGATTTAGCGAACACCCTGTCAGCAGCCTTTTTCCCCTCCTAGAGTTTTCATCGCAAACGAGAGAGCCGGGAGCAGGGCTCGGCGGGGCCG
>VZTX01005956.1:23522-41377 GCA_013400915.1 Pardalotus punctatus | reverse complement strand
AATTTCAGTCAATTGTTTGACTTGTTACTGTTTGCACCTCTACATTATGAATATACACGTAAAGCAGTATAAGATTATTTTGGCAATATTGTATTCTTTGAGTATTTTTTAGTTTTTTTAAAAAAACAAAACTATCAAATTAACTCAATTATCAAATATTTTAATTATCCAATGTATAGAAATACCAGCATCTTTTTGAAAGTCCTTTAGATATTGTGAATTTCAAGGTTTCCTCTCAAAAATTAACCTTGATTTTTTCCTTACATTATCAAAAATATTAAAAATGTACCAGATGCAAAGCATAAAATCAAGCAACGGGATTTTTTTATTAATAAGCATGTTATGAAATCTGAAATAAACAAGAATATTAGAAGAGTTTAAAAAGCAAAACTTAAAGTGTTTTTTTGTCTTATTTAATTTTTTAGTCCCTCATTCACTCCCCTAGTTTAAATTTTCATAATCCTATCATGTGCTCTTATTTTCTTTCAGTGAGACCTTCCTCACACTTTTGAAAGCAAAGCACACAGATGGAAAAGTGTAATTATACTTATGCAATAGGGATCCAATTCTAGAAGTTCCAGTATACTCTAAAATGTATTATGATTAAAAAACAGAGCATTGTCTTCAATTTGAAATCTTATTATAGTAGATCATTTTCATACTTGTATGAAGGCATCTTCTGTTACGAGCTTAACAGCAAAACTCTGCATTGAAGTCAAACACAGAATATAGTTTGTTCTATTGCATGCTGTCATTACCTCTGACTTTATATACACCATCTGAAATTCATTAGGAGATGGCAGCCCTATCTACCGCTTCGAACATGGATCCTCTTCTGTTAGTCTCTTCAAGTCAGGCCACGTCATTCTAGGTAAATCTACAGTGAGGACAGTACTTTGTATTACACAGAAAAAGTTATAAATGCCTTCAATCAAGCAGAAATCAGCATTTTAGATTAATCTTTTCCTAGAGGATGTCCTAGTAGTATTAAATCCTATGGTGTAAGATAAATTTAGTGTTAAACCACCTCCACAAATGATATCTAAGAGAGGTACTTTCAAATCTACTCACCAAATTATACACAGATAACATTGTCCTAGAGACTCACTGCTAACGTCCCTAGGATACCGAAGAGAAGTGAAGCAGAGCAAGAACAGTATACTAGATGACTTCTAAAGTATTTGTTCTCTACAGGTGAAAGGCTTATGTTTGTTTTGGAAGTGTTTACTAATGACAGACAGGATTTAATTAAAAAATTGATGTATCTTTTTTGATCTCCTTTGTCCAAAGTGGAGGGAAACTTTTAAGGACTTTTCAGGAAATGTACAGAATGGTTTGAGTTGCACGAGACCTTTAGATAGACCTAAAACTCATGACTGCTCTCCTGAAAAGGTATATTGTTTTCACAGTGTCTGTGGACAATGTCTATCAGGACAGGCTAAACCAATTCTGAGCTCAGAAGATTGTCCTAAAAACAACTGGAATCAGAATATAAATATACCTTACTCAGGAGGAACTGGAGTCCCTCCAGCACTTGTTGAGCCTGGTGTTGCCAGTGAATGTGGATGGACAATGTAGCCAGAGTTTAAGCCTGGAACAAGGCTTAATGCAGGATTTAAGCGAAAACATTCCCTGGTCATATGGTATTCAGATGAAAGATAGCAGATATTTGCTCTCACTCAGGTTTCCCACTCTGAAATTGCAATAAAGTGTTTGCATGACTCTTCATCTGTGTGTCCCCAGTGCAAGCACAGATGGGATTTCATCTGTTCGATTCTGGTTATCAAATAAACCAATTATAGACAAACCACTCAAATCCTTAGCAGAGATGAGAATAGATGACACACCTCACAGAGCAGACAGGCTGCTTTTTTTTCATCTGCAATGTTAATTTTGACAATTTTGACAACAGCACGTGACTTTGGAAGAAAGAGCCTGACCTGTCCTTGTATAATTTTCAAGGATAGTTTTAGCAAAGGGTGACATCCTTAAAGCCAAGTTTAGGAATCACCAAAGAAAGAAAAAAGAAATCTTATCCTAGAGAAAACATGAAGTGAATTTGAAGAGCTGTACTGTAGAAAGTTTGCAAGGTCTGTAATCTCCCAATCACATTGTTTGCAGTGCACATCAATGTGTGTTTCCTAGACATGGACTCCCCAAATTTGTTATGACAGACTGAAGTCTGGCAGACAAAATCCGGAAGAGACCACGGATGTCATCACGCGGAACACTGTTTCTGGTAATCCCAAATGAGCAGTTTCAGGAAAGTAAAGCCAGTAGGGTTCAGAGTCTGTTTGAAGGAGATGCACAGTGTGGAACAGAGCTGTACTTTCTTCTTTAACCAAGGACTCATAACCAATTGCCTGTGAGCCAAACTTCCTGGTTTAGGACAAAGTGCAGTGGAGGACAGATGCTGATCTGAATATAAGGAAATCAGCTGTATAAAGATGTCTAAGTTATGCTCATTACACACAACTGACACTCCAACCCTGCAGGTGCAATTGTGAATTTCACATGCAGAGTGACAGCTAGAGGCCTCAGTAGCTGCAGTTGTAAGAGAACTGTGCCTCACTCAGGGTACTATGTATCTCAGAAAAGCAAGTATCTTGGAGTCTCATGAGGCCAAAAGAGTCAACGTTCTGGTAGAGAAGGATTTGGAGCTGGCAAACACAGACGGGGTCTGATGTGATGAAATAATGGAGGGATGGGTGCTTGTGTAGGGCCACTACAGAAACAAATCTCTCAAACTGGCAATAGAAAACACAGCTGAGCAGCTGAACGCAAGAAATCAATTGCTCTTTCCAGACTCGCCAAGTTACCTGCCCTCAGAAACATCAAGTTTTCTGGTGCTTTTGGTTTTTGCACTGAGCAGAATAAATGTCTGTGTTCACCTTTTAAATGTCCCAGGTGTGTTCCATAGCTTGAATCCTCTACTAGAAACTGTGGGAAAACCCCCTGAATTTAAACATATAGAAGTGGATTCATCACTGCCTGAGGCTGCTGCTTCTGCAGAGGAGGTCACTGAATAATGCATAAAAAACCTGAGGCTGTGTTGGTTTTAGGCAAGCAACAGGACAGAAATAGGAGAAAAAGCGAGAGTAAACACATCATCAAGATTACATGATGTATAATAGACACTCTGCAGAAAATAAGGATTACTCCTCCATGTGTACTAACACTGGATGTCACAAGCCTGTTTGATCTGGGATGTAATCCAGACTGGCAGCCCCTCTGTGCATCATCTGCTCTTTCCCTGAATCATTTGAGTGTCCCAGTGGTGGTTCCCCAGTACCCATTTGATCACAAGAAACTCATGGCCTGGCTCAACTTGACCATATGAACAAGGGCTGATAAGAAGCAAATTAGGATGTTTTAGGCAGAGGGTTAGCTTGGTGTGATTCGGTCTGTGCTGTGAAACTCAAGGGATGCAGCTCCACTGGTCATGGCATGGGGCTGTGCTTGCAGTTTAAAGGCATCAAGCTTCCCCATTCTTTTCAGTGGGGAGCTCCCAGTCCCAGAGCCATTTCTCAGCCATGCTGCCTCCTGCCTGTGAGCGCTTCCCAAGGCTGAGAGCCCTGTGCAGTGCAGCTGGGCAGGGCCAAGTGCTGTAGGAAGTCCTCTGTCCATNCCCTTCCCTTCCCTTCCCTTCCCTTCCCTTCCCTTCCCTTCGAGGTCAGGCCATGCTGGGTGAACTGTCCCTGCCGTGTTCCCTGCCTGGCTCCAGCGGTGGTCTGACAATTCTGACCTCTTTCTTGCACCAGCACTGGGCTGGAAGCCTGTCAGATGGACAGGAGGATGAGATGCTGGCTCCAAGAAACACAGTTCCTGAAAAAATTCAGCAGTCAACAGCCTACTTGGTTTACCTTTTTCCCTTTTTTCTTTCCATAAGGCTCATTTGCTGTTTTTAATTGCCATGTGTATTTGCTGCGGAAGCCTTGGCAGTGCTTTATCTGATGGCTCAAGTTTGCGTTAACAGTCATGACCACACCAGCCAGACGAAAAATAAATACTGAAATGCTGGCTTGGGTTGGAAAAGTCAAAACCAGGAAAGCAAAAACAAAATTGGAGTGTGACAGAGAACCTCTTTGAAACGTATGAACATATGAAACCTCTAAGTGAAAGCAGTTAGCTCAGGACAGTGTGTAGGAAGGTAGGAGAGATTTGTTTGAGGATTTTTATTTCTGTCCACCATATTGATCAAAGTCAAGGAAATATGCTAAGAGATAATCTAAAGCAGGATGTCTTTTCTCAAAACTCTTCTTGGCAAACACTTATGTAGCCTGATCCTTGAAATATTCCAGCAACGACAATTCCACAGCACCCTTAAATAACCTGCTTGAGTGTTTCGTTACACTTAGGGTAAAGAAAGCCTTTCCGAATGCATTGCACTGCTTCTTGATACTTCCCTCTCTCCTGTATTTCTGTCTGCTTTAATGGAATATTTTTAATCTTTCTTTATGTGGCTCTTTTGAAGCTCTGAAGCTCCATTTTGGCTTCTTAAAACTTTGTGGCAACTTGATTTGTTTAATATTTATCACTCGCTTGTGACTCAGTTCCAAAATATGTTTCTATTTACCAAAATTGTTTCACTGATGTACATTCATTATGGAACTATTCGGGTTGCATATTTTTAAAGCTGCTCATTGATATAAATATTCTGCTATGAACTGGAGTCAGCTGTCTGGGAACCACATTGATAAAATTAATATCATAAAAATTATCCTGTAACAATTGACCTTGGCTGTTACACAGTCTGCACATGCTTACATTCTCCCCTAGTGATTTTCCTGATATTAGCTATAAATTCAGGGCTGGGTTAATGTTTTGGCAAAATACTCAAAGCTTCCCAGCCTGGCTGACTAATGAGCACCCAAACCAGATGTTCATCCCAACATTTCAAAGAAGTAGCAAATACACTTATTGCACAATTAGCAAAAGTGACAGAAATCAATATTTTAAACTGTACAGTAGACAAAGAAAAAAGAAAAGGTGGGAGAAGACCTGTCTTTTACCTAACAAAAGGTGAAGTTTTTAGAATTTCTTCTTTTTCTGAAAAGCAGAGAAAAACACTCCCTTTAGCAAGAAAAAGGGAAATGTGAAAAAAAGAGACACCACTGGTTCTCTTCCCTGCAGTCAGCTCATGAAACAAAAGAGAAGACATACATGAAAACTTCTGAATATCCTACTTTTTGTTGGTCATGGAATTACTTGGAATTTGCTTATGGTGAGGACAGAAGCCTAGTTTCAGGTAGAAGGAGGATTGCATCATGACCTTAGATGTACGATTAATGGCTTTGATTCTTTTACTTTAAAGGAAAGGACCTAAATCACTACCAAGTTAAACTGAAATCAGAGGACTTTCCACAACAGTTCATCAAGGAATGAACATGCTGCTGTCTGCTAGAGGCTGCTGGGTCTGGCAGAGGGAGGAAACATCCATTTTTTTCTCATCCTTCAGGCTTTGCAATGACTCTGTAAGCAACACTTTTAACCAATTGCTACTTAAAATTTTCATCACATAAGCCTCTAGGCTGAGTATTCTTTTGGCTTCATGTTATTGTCAGTCCTAATCCTGCCATATTGTTAAGGGCTCTGCTGTTACTAAGAGCTGTGCCAATACCTCTCAAAAGCTACAATGCTCAGCTTTCCAAACACAGTGGTAAATTTTAAAGTAATGTTTTCAGTCATGCCAAAGTGACTTGGGGCCCTAAGCCAGAATTGACTTAGAGATGTATGTTTGTACTGGCAAAAACATTTATTCCTTGCTTCGTTCAGCCTCCCTTAGTGTCTGCCTGTGCTTATACATGCCAAAAGGCAAGAGACAAGGAGACACGTCCTTGCAAAACTTACAGTTCATCCTTCTTTTAGCATGCTGCTGAGTTACTTTGCATACGTGGGTGTAGTCAAGTGGCAAGAGTAGTATTAGAAATACACACACATATCCATCTCTCCCTGACAGGAACACTCAATTCTTTGTGAGATTTACAGTGAGAAGAGCAAATGTTTTGGGACAATGACTTCTGGCTTTTCCCTGACTAGCTCCGGGTGCCTAAGTAATTTATTTACAGAGCAAATCTCTCAAAGCTGACAGATCCTGATCATGCTAAGCCGATGAAATAAATGCACTTTCCTGCCAACTAAGGAGATATTTCTCAGATAATCCAGCCTACTGGCAGGACAGTGTTTCTGAAGAATCGTGTCCCAAAGGCACTCCAGCTGATTTGGTGCAGGAACATGCATGAGCTCCAGGTGTCAGCTGAGACAGGGCAAATCAGCAGCACGGGAGCCACATGGTGAGTTCACAGCTGCACAGAGCTGGGGCTGCAGGGCCAACACAGAGAGGTTCAGCTGGGTGCCAGGGGGATGCTGAGAGCAGCAGCCAGAGAAACATCTCAGCTTCACTGGATTCAAAGGTCTCCTCCCACTCCATGCCATAGTGCCTGAAGTCCCCCCAGAATGCTCCTACACTAGGAAAGCGAGGTACATGGAAATTGTTAGTAAAGGTGCAAGAAGTGGGCTTCTGACACTGTCATGAGCTATTTTCCAAGAGTAACTGGATCTGTTTTCCTTCACAGCTGCACATACTTCAGTGTAAGTTTATGCGTGAACACTCACTTAAGGAGTAAGAATTTCCTATCTTGACTTAATTAAAGTTACTTTAAAAAAATAAACCTCCTTAAATTAAGTCAAGCCTCTTATTTTTGTCCTCACCTAGCTTTGTACTAGGATTGCTGGAAGTGTAAATTAGACCAGATGTAGTCAGTTCAGTACCAGTGTGTGTGATGAGGAAATGCTCCTGTGAACTGGTCATCTGAGGATTTTGCAATACATTTCTTGTCAGCAGTCACAGCAGCAAAGCACTTCAAGGCCTGAGCCACAGCAGCATGGCTGGACGACAGAATCCATAAACAGCTTGCCATGGACTGTGATTAAAATAGAAAATGGCTTGTTTTACTTCAGGCACAAATCCCATCACAGAACTTGATCCAAATTCACAGGAGTTTTACCTGGGATCAGGGAGAATTCACTGTTTGGACACTGGTCATGGCAGTGCCTGGCTTCTTGCCATTACAGTTCATCAGAAAATAATTGTAGAAGTTGGATTGTTGATGCTTACAAAGTGCCTGTAAGGACACATCAAGTAAAGTATTCTGCTCTCTGGGCTATCTACTTCTGTACACAGAGACCTGTTATTTCTCAGCCCATTGACTGCTCATTCTTCTACACAGAAAAAAAAGACATTCCAGTTTTTAGTCTAAAGGCAGCAACTAATATTTACTAATCTACTAGAAGCAGTTTTTCTTTGCTGATTGCCAAAGGAAAGAGAGAGAAGTTTGAAGGACTGGTTTCTCAGGCCAGATTTAAAAATCACAATTCTCTTCACATGTCTACTAGGCATTTACACTAGGAGATATTCCCATGTCTGTCCTGGAACACCATGTGAACAGTTATGTGATTTATACCTACAAATTCAACCCTTAAAAATTTCCATTAAGCATACAAGCAGAAATGCAAGCCACTTTGAGGTGTAGATGGTAGAAAAGAAGTAAGCGAATAATCTGTCTATTCATCTCTGACAGGGGAATCTCTTTCAAGCCTATGTTATGATAAGAGTAATTAGCAGTAATAGACAATGGAGGGACAAGGAAGATAGAAAAACTTTTACCCCCAGGAAAATACAAATACCTTGTTGTCATGATTAATATGGAGGTTTCTTTGGCTGATATCTTCAACAGCAGAGTTATAATACTTAGAGAAAAACATGTGCCATCTTTTAAGTGCTCTGTAATTTAGCAAAGCCCCAGGATCTAGAAGTAGAGAGCTGTCCATTCCCATTTACATTCATGTATCCTTCTGCCTTTTTTGCTGTTTGTTAAATTATGATTTAAGTTCAAATTACCTGACTTGCCTGAGGCTAAAGTCACCTTGGCAGTTACATTACGTCTCTCTACTCTAAACAAAACTGTCCCTGTTCCAAGAGGAATGAACAGGAAGCTGAATGAAGTAATGACTACAGAGTATCTTAAAGTGACTAAACGTTAAGAAATTATCAATGGCAAATTTTCTGGGCTTTCGCTGTTTGAAGAAAAGCTATCCTAGTCCTCTTACAGAAGAAACTGGTTGTATGTTGTTTGGCAGCACTTACTTAGAGGAGGGTCCTAGTTGAACATCATGTATTTATTTTAATTTTAAAACCTGTCTTTGTGGAAGGTGGCATTAGATGCTAGTTTCTTCTCAGATTACCTTCATGTCCTTTTTCTGCTATAACCAATCTCTTTCAGGTTCTCTTCTCATAATTCCTAGCTCTCCCTTATGATTCATGCCTTCTCTCAAAGTCAAAAGGATTTTTCTTTCACAATTTTTCCTACCATTCTTCAGTTAGCTAAATTGTATAGTAACCTCTTGGGATTAAACTAGTCACCAAATTTACAAGACAGAAGCCCTAAGGTGCTTTTTCACTGTAAAAATGCAATTTTCAGGAAGCTGCAAAGGAATTCTCAGTGTCACACAAAGATCTGAAATTCTGAAAATAGGAACCTCTCTCTGCTTCAGACATCTCCATCACCCTGCCTTCCTAACTCACCTGATAAATGTGCCATTTGCTGCTCACTTGCACAGACCAGGGACTGTGGCACCTCAAACACTGCCACATATCTTTGAACTGAAAGTCAGGAGGCAGAACTGAGAGGGAGATAAGAAAGAAGAAATACATGTGAAAGTAAAATGATTTATCCAGCTAGGTTTCACTTCATTCCCTGGGCTGAGATTTTAGGAGGAGGCTTTGGTTCCCATTCTCATCTGCCCACAGAGAAAGAAAATAGCAGTGCCACTGGCAGTACAGTCAGTGTGATTGCCTGCAGGAACTGCTTCCTTGCAGGTCCTTTTCTAAATATCTGCCAGACTACAGCACTGGAGATATCACAGTCGTGGCCTTCCTTTTGGACATTAGTTTATTCTAAATTATGTTCCAAAATGCATACCAAAAAAGAGCAGTGAAAGGGAAAGGCTTCCCTTTGCTTTCTTGCTGTGGAGGAGAATAATTCCCTTCCCAGAGTCCTCATTGATGCTCTTCCTGAGCACTGTTACCTTCTTTCTCCTTTTTATTCTTGCTCTTTTGGAGTGTCTCGTCAAATCTGCAAGGCCATCAAATGCTTTCTGAGTGTCCATGAATGATATTAGCAGCAGGAACACTTGGGAGGAGAGGGTGGAAATGGTACGGAACAGGATGAAGTAGGATCTATTGTCTCTGTTTCTGGCACTGGAAAATAAAGAGTGGCAACAGGGAAGTTTCCTTAACAGATTTCAGAAGCATATATATATATAGAGGGAGTTCATATTTAATTCTGAAAATGGAAGCCAGTCAGAGGATATGGAAGGAAAGAGCATGAGGTAGACAATGTTTTAAATCTTTGTATTTCCTTACAGAACTTCAAATATGTTCTCATTAAGGGTACAGTAGAACTTTCCAAATTTGATATTGGTTTTTGAACTTGCAAGTTAGTTAAAAACTTGCAACATCTATATGACACAGGTTATAGTTTATTAAACAACCATTAATTGTGAACTTCAAGTAGATATTACTCATGCTTTTATCACATATATCAAGTCATAAAATTTTTGTACTGTTTTGCTTTGTTTTTTCTTAAGGGCCTGAGTTTCTTGAATTGTAAAGAATATACATGAAGTTCCATTTTTATAATATAACAATTTTCTAGTACTCACACTGAAAGCTTGAAAGTCAAAACAAAGACATGAATATCAGGAAGCAAAATTTTGAATAATGATTTTTAATATTTTCTTCTGGTGATGCTGGGACTGTAAATGGGAAACCAGGTTTCAAATCAGGTCTGTAAATCCACATCTATCCCCAAGAGTCTGTGGGTGGTCCAGTGTCACAGAACAGAATCACTAAGGTTGGAAAAGACATCTGAGATCATTGATTTTGACCATTAATGCAGCACTGCCTTGTTCACCGCTAAACCACATCCCCAGGCGCCACATCGATATGGCTTTGTACACCTCCAGGAATGGTGATACCATCACTTCCCTGGGTAACCTGTTCCAGTGCCCAACCACCCTTTCAGTGAAAACATTTTTCCTCATATCCAATCTAAACCTCCCCTCACATTACTTGAGGTCGTTTCCTCTTGTCCTATCACTTGTTACCTGAGAGAAGAGGCCGAACAGCACCTGGCTGCAACCTTCTTTCATGGAGTTGTAGAGAGCAACAAGGTCCCCCCTGAGCCTCCTCTTCTCCAGGCTTAAGCCCCCCAGCTCCATCAGTTGTTTCTCATCAGACTTGTGTCCCAGACCCTTCCCCAGCCTCACTGCCCTTCTCTGGTCATGAAAATATCCTATATAATTATCCTGTATATAGAGTCCTTTAACAATGGGATCGTCCACTCAAAAGACAGGAGGCTCTTTCCGACAACATCCCCTGAATCCGCGCTCGCCTTCCCGGCGCAACTCGGGCGCAATGCCGGCGCAATCTGGGTGCAATCCCGGCACATGCCCGGGGCAATCCCGGCGCAATCTGGGCACGTTCCCAGCGCAACCCGAGCGCATTCCCGGCGCTCCCGCCGGGCAGTGCCGGCAATGCCCGGCAGGGGGCGCGCGCAGGCCGCGTTCCCTGCCGCGCATTCCGCGCTCCGATCCCGGCGGAGCGGAGCAGCGGCGGCCGAGGGGGCCGGGGACAGCGCGAGCACGGACGGGGATGTTCATCATGTTCATCCGCCGGGCTCGGTGTCGGCCGCGCTGAGGATCATCATCAGTGCTGGTGGTGCCGGGAGCACGTTTTGCTGCCGCTCAGGAGACCTGTCAGTTTTACGTTGGGCTTGATGATCTTAAAGGTCTTTTCCAGGCTAAATTATTCCGTGATTCTGCAGCACTGAAAGCTAGAATGGCTGTTTCAAGGGCTGTATCACAGGCACCTGCAATACTGAGGGTGGGTTTTGGGAAAAACTGGGCTCTGGGGAACTCCTTGCTATGGCTGGTTAGAAGGTCAACTATTTTTTGCTTGCCAAGGGTGATATAAAACCTTGAGCAGATCCTATTGTGAAGCTCTTGCTCAAGCGATGTATAAAGTGCTTGGTTAATTTAAAACAAATATTTGTAGTGATTTCTTTTAAGTGTGCTATAATTTAATAGTTAAGAGCCTGGTTAGTGATGACATGAGGGAATGGATGATAGCACACAAATATTACAAAGAATATTATAATTGGTGTGGAGGAATTATGAGGACCCTGAGTTCCTATAGCATTAAGTTTTATTTTAAGGGAAGGGTTTAGTTTGTCGGCTTGTGGATTTTTGTTGTTGTTTCCTTTCTTTCATTTTTTTTTTTTTTTTTTACAGACAGTATGGAATTCAAAATGGAAAATCTAATATTAAATCTAAAGCTTCTAGCTTACAAGGGAGAGGTAAAAACGTGTCAGTCTTCAAAGTAATACTATTCCACATGGCAACCAGCAATATTTTCCATTCCTGTTTTTCTTTCAGATTTTTTTTTTGTGCTGCTGAACTTCTTGCCCTCTTAAATGCTTTGCTTTCTGATACTAGAAGCACTGCAAGCTCATCCTTCTTGAAAGGGGCTATTTATTCAGTAAAGCTTTTGTCAGACCACTTATGTAACTTCAAAACTAATTCCCAGTGCTTTCCTTTTGGTGCCTCTTTGTGAGAAGTATATGAATTCTTGGACTGAATGGATATTATAGAAATACTATACACTGTGCTGCCCTATCAACATCAATTGCTGCAGTTGGATCACCGATGATGTACAGATGCAGAAAGGAAATAGTCTTGACAAATAGGATACATGGGATTTTTACAGTATTTAGAAAGAGCTGCCACATGAAATCCCCATTAGACAGCAGCATGACAAAGATACAGGCAAGCTACATAAAGTACCACAGCAGCAAATGTGAATCTCTCCCTTTCTTACTGAATTGTTCTTGCTACAATCATCATCATGCCTAAGTGAAGAACAGCAAAATGTATTGTATTGTTAAGCATAGGAAAGCTGATGACTGATAGAGAAAATCAGCTTCACTCCAAGGCACAGATGGGAAGCACATACTGTCCTGAATTTGTCTGCTTTTCCTTTAGAGAATGACAAGTATTTAGCATTATACATCCCCTGGGTATCAGTATTGAACTATGAGTGTTAGACATGTATAACATTTCAAAGCAGTTGTACTGTTGGCACAGTTACAAACACACTCAATTAAACCATCCTACACTATGAAAAGAGGTTACAAACAATAGATTCAGGGTCAGCTTTTCTTCTTGGCATAGACCTGTTCAGAATGCTTCAAGTAGGTCAATTTATGGACCTCTGAGAGAGTTAAAGTGGTGAAATGAATTGTGTTGTTGAATGATTAAATTATATGCCATTGTTAAATTATTTTTGCTCTTCCCTCTTTGTTCATCCCAGTATTAAGCAGTGGGGTTTGCATTATTTATACAAACTGGTAGGAAGACTTTGCAATACAGAACTACTGACATTACTCAAACATGCAGTAATATGTTGAGATTACTCCATACTCTTCCCACTAAGGATGAATGCACCCAGTTCCATTAAATAAGCCATACAAGGCCCATTGCTAGTAAAAATACTCTTTTTCCATTAATAGAACCTGACAGGAGGAAAGACAAGACTCAGCCCACAATCTGCTGTCTGGAGGTTGCCATTGACAAAACATTTTACCTAAATATTTTCAGGCATTTGATGAGGATCCAGTGTCAGATGGATTGGAAAAGGAAATGACAGGAAGATTGTGAAGATTTTTGGGACAGACCTGAAAAATGAAAATGTCTTTTACAGATCTTTCCAACATTCCTCATGTTGGCCAAAAAAGAGAAGGCATTTTGCATCTAAAGGCTATTTTAGTAGAGAATCCAGAAAGTGCTACTGGGGGAAAAAACCTTACTTTTGAAAACATCTTGGCTATCAAAAGAAAGAATTAGACTGTCACTGGACTATTAAATTATTTGAAATATGAAGGATACTATTGAAAGGGGTATTGGAGATGATGGATTATACCTATTTGCTACACAGTGGCAAAATAGATGCATAGTAGTACAGTTTCTACCGTGCTTCTTTTTTATTTCTAGTGATTTATTGGCAGAAGGCCTGTAAAAATAATGGAAAATCAAACAAAGCAACCAGTTAGTTAAAAATGATAGCATTAATGCTCTTAATCTGTTTGAAAGTCATATTTTTATTTTAAATAATATTAGTCACTTTTTAAATAGGGTATTGTATGCTGTGTCTGAGGTCAGAGCAGGTACATGGTGTTTGCATAACTCACAGGGTACAAAGCTCTCTCTGCTATTTCTGGATGTTCAGAGCAGCACTGAACCAAGACTGTGTATTTATAATACACATTTTCTTCTCGAAGATCGTGTGGATCTCTGATTATAATTCCTACAAATTACTTGAATGTCTCCATGCACTTTAAAGTCATGTGTCAGAGTCAAGTCTTTTTAAATACATGTTTTGTAGAAAATGAAAATATACTAAACCCTTTTATCTTAAATCTTATCCTCCTAGCAGAAGAAATGGATCTGAGTAGAAGAATACTAACTACTCATATGAAAAACTGGAAAATGTAGAAGGGGAAAAAAATACATCAACTGCTAATATTGGCAACCTAAATCTTTTGGATGTACTGATTCTGAGAACTAAGAGAATGTGTGTTCTGTTGATGAGGTATCTTCACTGGTAAAGAAGGAGCAGCCTAAAAATGTATGAAAATGTATGGGGTACAGTCTAAAAACAATTTACCAGAAAAACAAGTTTTGAAAAGCGCCATTTCAAAAGTCTGTTTTTACAATGAAGGATGCAAAATTACCCATCAAGTGCTTAATCACACTCCTCTATAGTTTCTTGGCTGCTTTCTAATAAGAGTATTACCATCCAGACTGATTCAGTTGGCTCAGCTCTTCCCTTGATGGCTTGAATGATTTACTATCCATCCTTCTGAGAACATGAGCTCCAGGAACACTCATTCCAATCTCTAGGACATGCCTGCTGTGTGCCTGCTCTAAAGAAGGCTTTGGGTTTGCTTGGGGCATTTTTTTGGCTTTTGAGTTTTTTGTTTGTTTGCCTTGTTTTTTGTTGTGGGGTTTTTTTGGGTTTTTTTTTTGTTGTTTTTGTTTTTTGATTTTTGGGTTTTTTTCTGTGGTTGTGGTGTTTTGGGGTTTTGCAGGGTTTTTTTTGTTTGTTTGTTTTTTTGGGTTTTTTTTTTGTGGGGTGGAGGTGGTTTTTTTTGTCTTCTTATCCTTTGGATGAAACTGCTGACAAAAGCACACCTGTAGGTTGTGAGATAGGCGTTGCATATACCATTTGAGCCAGTTCAAATACTAGACACATGCTAACTCTTGCTGAGTACTGAATATCCTCTTGCATAAGGGAAGATAAGAATAAGGAGATTGAGTAAGTTTATGAACTTTTGCAACCGACAGTAGGTCAGTGATAGCTGAGCTAGAGAGAGCATGAATTTAGTAGGGCATATACACCATATCTTTTGAGAAATAAGTGCAACATGCTCACACATGTTCAGAAGCAGCTCCATTGTCTTCCATGTCTCTTTAGCCATCCTTTGGTAAGTTTGTCTAAAATTACAGGGTTCAAGAGACTTGAACTCAGTCTATCAGGTTAAAGTTAAGCAGTCCCTACTCTCTGCCTGCCTTTCCCTGCCTGGAAAGACTCCTGGTTTGCTCCAGACCACCCTGGCAATATCTGTGCAGTGTGAACCACCAGGCAGCCTGGGCTCAGGTGACCATGAACTAGGGAGGGCATTCCACTCCCTCCAGCTGGAGGGATTTCTGTTCTACTCTCACTCCTGGTTTATGGTACAGTGCCTTTGGTTTCAGTCATCTTCTTCCTCTCAGTTGGGCAGCAACTGTGACAAACAGAGGGAGATGTCAGCTTTCTTTAACTGAATCTTGTTTTGTATTGACAATAGCAGCATAATAACACCTAAGAGGAAAGGATTTTGAGTAGCAGAGCTTTATATCACATATGTATTCACCTGCTGTCCTGATCTCAAGCAGACTTCAGTTCCCTAAAAACTGTGGGTTCTTCCCCTGCTCCAAATCACCCCACTCTGCCTGCCTTGCTTTTAACAGTCTCTCACCTGGTTACAGCATGTCCTTGTGATTTGCTGTGCTCATCAACTTGCTGACGTCTTCCTGCTGTGTCCACAAGAAAACCTATTTCAGTGAGTTCAGCAGGGGTTTAAGGGTAAAACACCCAAGTCAGTACCCTTTCTATCAGTAGTCCCATAGATTTGCAGTCTTGAGCCACTGTCATACGTCCTCCTTATTCTTCCAGGGTGTTGTTATGCTAAATCAACAGATTTACACTGAAATACACCAGTAACAGGCCCACAGCCATACCCTGCTCAGAAAATAGCAGAGAGCGGCTGTGATACAGGAAGAGCTGGTAATGCTAACCTGAAATTGCTGGATCATTCTTTTGTCATTCTTTAACATGAGAAATTAAATAACCAAACAATAACTCCTTTGGGCTGAATTTTGTGTTTTCATAATTAAGAATTTCTGTTAAATGGGAGTTTTGACTTAGGAGTCCAATCTCAGATCTTTACTTTATTAGAGAGAAAGTGAAATTGAATGTTGAAATAGACGCAGACAGGTAACTGCAATGTTGGATTTTTTCTTCTAGTCTCTGCTTTCCTGACTAGTAAGTTTGTATATAGTTACCAAAATATAACATATCTGTAGACACATATAGAAATAATCCTTTATTTTGTACAATTTGAGTACATCCATTGTTTTGTCTTCCTTTTTCCCTGTATTAGAGATGCTCAAAATTATACAGCCAGAAAAGCTAATCTGTTTTACATTTTATGTGTGTAACATAGGAGAGCCAAAGGCTATACCAGTTTTTCCACTTGCACACACTAGTGTTTGCAGAATGTAGCCATAACATTTTCTTTGATCACTGTAATACATTTGGCATGCACACTGTTTGATAGGAGCAGCAGAATACACTGCCTTTGTAACCAAGGGACCTTACACGCAGTCTCTAAGTAGCTCTTTCAATAGGCAGAATTAATCCAAATTTCTGCGTGACTGGAAATACCTCCAGAGAACAAGCTTAGGCAATGGCATGGGTGATGTGATAGATTGGGCTCTACCAACAGAGCAGACTGAATGAGCAACCCACTTCTATACTGAGAAGCCTTTTCTGAGGAAGGCACTCACTCTATTTTAGATAAGACAAAACTGAGACTCTCACTGCTTGCAGTCATCAGAGAGCTTAAACTACTTTTGTAATATCAACACTAATACTGGGGCCAAGACCCACACATGCCATTATTTTCCACCTACTCAAGTCCCCCAGCTGTTTCAGTGGTGTATAAGACCCTTCTGAACTTCCAACTCTCAGCTCATATTCAAAATCAGTCATTGTTAGGCAGCTACTGTGCCCTTCTTAGGGTGGGACCCCTAACTCTTGCAGCTACTGTATAACATTTAATATTTCATCCTTCAGTATCGTCTGAAAGAAGGAGACATAGAAAGCCAGAAGAAGTACATGAATGTATGTGTATTTAAAAGCTTCTTCCATAAATCCAGAGGTGAATGCCTCTCAGGGCTGGCAGCAGTTTAAATCTTGAGCAGAACTTTACAGCAGAATCACAGTTGCGATATAAGCAAATTTTCTGAAAGTTTGACATATTCTCTCCCTTTTCCTCAGAGGATAAAATAGGTCAGTTCTAGGTATGAATGTGGATTTTGTGGTTTGGTCACTTTGCAGAGAATCCAGTTCTATGGTCAACCACATCACACTGCCTTGGCTATAAATCTATCTTCAATTTAATTTTTTTCTTTTTTCTTTGTACCTCTGCAGCAAAGCCTCTCGTAACCTTAGACTAGCTTTCCAGTCTTTCTGGAGTTTATTCTTTCAAAGTCACCATCACCACTGTGGGAATGAGGAGAAAGAGTAGAACAGGAAGCTCATAGCTTTCTGTTGCTGGATGTGAGAGGGATGAAAGCAGTGTCCTAATTCAATGGCCTTTGGCTGCCTGGGTTTTTGGTCTTTTTTAAAGTTATTGTAGCTGTTTGGATTTTTAAAGAAGAGAAGATTGGATCCTTATGGGTATTTTCCCATTGTGCTCATTGATTTCTGTGTATTTCAACCATATTTTACTAACCTTTGGACATTTCTCCAGAAAAAACATAATCTCACAGGAGGCTCTTCTAGGCATCCAGCAATAGTGAAGTTTTCAATATTTTCAAAGAAGGGCAAGAAGGAGCCCAGAAGTTACAGGCCTGTCAGTCTCACTTCAGTGCCAGGTAAAATAATGGAAAAGATTATTCTGGGAAGTACTGAAAAACACCTGGAGGACAAAACAGTCCTTGGTCACAGCCAGCATGGCTTCATGAGGGGGAAGTGCTGCTTGTCAAACCTGATTTCCTTCTGTGACAGGGTAACCCACCAAGCTGATCTAGGAAAGCCAGCAGATGTAACCTTTTTGGACTTCAGCAAAGCTTTTGACGCTGTCTCTCACAGTGTCCTTCTGGACAAAACCTCCAACTCACAGCTGGATAACCCCATTACACGATGGGTGAGCAACTGGATCATGGGTTGGGTGCAAAGTTACAGTGAATGGGGTGACATCAGGCTGGTGACCTGTCACTAGTGNGGGGTGACATCAGGCTGGTGACTTGTCACTAGGGGGGTGCCACAGGGCTCCATCCTTGGCCCTGTGCTCTCCAAGAGCTTCCTTAATGACTTGAAGTAAGTTTGCCACTGACACTAAATTGGGAGGAGCTGTCAACTCCCTCAAGTGCAGAGAGGTCCTGAAGAGAGACTTCAACCAATTAGAGGG
>VZTX01005956.1:0-23136 GCA_013400915.1 Pardalotus punctatus | reverse complement strand
GAGCCCCTTCCAACTCAGAACATTCTATGATTCTCTGAAGTTTTAGCTATCAGGTAACTGATGTGCAGGGGAAAACCAGTTTCATTCTGCAGGTAGGTAGGGCTGCTATTTATTTCTCATGCCCTTTTTAGTCTCCAATTCTTTTGTCCTTTCGAGTTATTTATTTGTAATGGAAATAAACATGGAGTAGCTTTCTTTGCAGGAAGTAGCAAACCTTAGCAGCAATTACTTGGTTGGAAACTTAGATGGATACTTAGGAACCTTGCTTAAGTGGAATCCAGGATGGAAGACATCCAGGAAAATCTATTGCCGGCTCAGATTGTACTGAATAGTGTTAGAAGATTTAAGTCTCTCCAGAGATGCTTAAATCTCAACTAGATTCAGCAGCTGCAGCATCTGCTGCAGCTCTTGTTAAAATAAAAGAATAAAATAAGATAAAAGTCAAATAAAGTTAAGATACTAATAAGCCATGTTAAAGTGCAGTATCAATACCCAAAAGAAAGGTGAAACTAGCAGCACGGAATCTGGAAAGAGAAAAAAAAGATGTAACTGAAATCATATCAGAAACAAATCTCACCAATGTCAGTCACTAGACAAAGATTTTCAAATAGCAGGTCCCTGTACAGGTGCATGGGGTATTGGCAGCAGAACAAGAAAAGTTCAACTGTGACTCAATTTCACTGGAAAGGAGAGAAAGTTATTGATATAATGAACACAATGAAAACAGTTATGTTTCAAGACTGTCATTCACTTTTTTTCTGTGCATCTGGAACATATTTTTCTTGGAGCACAGGTAAAGATAAATCCTCATTTGTAGCCCAAAGAACTCAACAGAATTCTTTAAATTGACTTCAGTTGGTTTTTCATCACACCTCTGACTTGCACACCATGTAAGCAGAAGCCATAAATGAGAATCAGATTAATACTTTTGCCTTGCACTCTTGTGGACTCCATTGCTATCATTCTGGATAGGGGAAAAGAAACGTTTTTATTAAAGTAGTTTGCTTTCTTGCAATGTTCATGGAGCAAATGCATTGGTGACAAAATCAACACCAGAACCTTATAAACAGCCAGAAACAATAGGGCTCTGGAAGGATGTAACTGTATCAGAGCTAACCCATCATTTAATTTAAACCTGGCTCAGTTGCTAATCTGGAGCCAGAGTGCCCAATGCCAGGCATTATAAACCCTCAATGCCCAGTCATCAGGAGGCTGCCACAGGGACTTAAAATACCAATTTCAGGAGCTCAGAGGTTTCATGGTATTTTTCACTATACTTTTACCTCATTCAGCAGTGCTTAAGTTTCTTTTGGGCTTTCCATGTGTAGGCACTGACCCAGTATTTATCCTTTAATGAGGAACAGAAGCATTAAATGCTCTAAAGTTTTCCAATAAAGACGTGAGCCATTACTGAAATTCACTCATTTTATCCTAATAACATTGCATTTCCTGCCAATAGCTTAAAATATGCCGTTATTCTGCCTGAAAAGAAAAAGGTCTTAACTCTAAAATAAGACTCTGGAAATGATATAATATAAACATGTGCTGACATTAATTACTGTAATATTTATGTATAAAACAGATGGTAGTGCTTTCAAAAATGTGTGAGCAATGATCAGAATGAATTCATTAGGCATTTATATCGCTGTCATGTACTCACATAGGTGTTGCCTTGGACCCTGCTATATGCTAAGGGGCTCTTTCTTTTTAAGTGAGGTTTTACCAAACAGATGGAAAACATTATTAACTACTGTTTTCCTTTCTTGTCAAAGATGTTTTGTCTAATCATCACTATAATTACACATCCACATTGTAGTAAATCATGCTGTATAAACATTTAGAACAGAGTGGATTATTAGGGTGAAATGCAAAGTATTCCAGACATTAAAACAAAACAAACATGAACTGGGCTCTGCTGAATAATAACAATTTTTAACATCAAGGACAGACAAAACATAATTTAATAGCTTTGGCTTTTCTTTCTTCCATTTATGTCCCATTATCCTACATACAGTGTATCCTGGATGCTTTCAAGTGCCTCCCTCCCCTTTCTTTGTGTGAATATTTTAATGAAGAGACATTTTCCTTTATACAGCAGCTTCCTTCCACATCTTGGTGTCACTGTTTTCATCTTTCCATTTAATATACAACCACAAAAGTGTTCAGGAACAAAGTGGACAACAACGAGATCTAATGAGGGCCCTTTGTTTCCTGAGATAGCCATGAAATTTCCATTCTAGCTGAAGCAAGTGTGTTCGATGAGGGTGACCATCTACTGTGGGACCAGAGCTGCAGTACTCAAGTTTTCCATCTGCATTGTCAGGTTTGGAATATCAGCAGAACAACTGCCTTTCTTTCAGGCTTGAGATTCCACTCAAAGGCTGCCACAGCCCTTCTTCAGGTCACAGGCACAGCTTGTGAGTGGCTGGCCCGAGTGCTGGTTTGGGGCTGTTCACACCATGCAGCCATGCTTGGCCCTATTTATTTGGCCAAGCAGTGAGTGCAGTGGGGCTGGATTTGATTTAACATGTCTGGTGTAGGTGCCTATATTTGTGCTAGTCATTCTCTAAAGTCAGTGTAAAGAAACAAGAGCTTTTATAACACTGGATTAATTGACTGTACTGGGAAAATTCTGCTTTCATGCCCACTTCTTTCTGCTTCAAGGCTCTCTGAACTTCTAGGATTTAGGTCCTGCTTGAAACTAATATATTCCTATAATCCCAAAGGCTTGTGAATATTGCCTTACAGTGTCAGAAAACTGAGTTGTTATTCTTCTATAGACATCCCGAAAGGCATCTCTTCAATTATTACAGACAAAATTCAGATTCCAGCAGAGACTGGAAGAACATTTATTGCATCTTACATATGGTTCCCACTTGGAAAACAACAAATACCCTGGCACTGTATACAATTCCAGGACAATTTTCACATCTTCTTTTCTAAGAGTCAAACTGCATCAATATTTTCCCTCTCTAACTTATTTAAATGTTATTGTACCAGCTGTTTCTTACAGGATCAAAAATTTATGATAGCTATAGGAGCTGTGGTCAGACACTAAAATTCAAAAGGTTTCATTGGGTTTAGACCTTTTCTTCATACTTGTACATCCAAAATAGAAAGGTGCAGTGTCCTGCTATTTCTGAAAAGACACCATGGCCAGCTGCAGAATACCAGTGATACTGGTTAAATAAAGTTGACTTATAGGAGAGATGAAATAGTAAAATAAAGCCTTTGAAAGAGAGATATAAGTAGTTTCTATGAAAAGCAAACTAACTATATTTAATTATAAAAGAAAGTCTGTCTGTACAGAATTGATTCAACAGTTTGATCCCTTGGTGTTCTCTTATTCAATATCAGGAACTATTTAAAGGATAAACATGCTGAAGTATTAAAAAAAAACCAAAACAAAACAAAAACGCTGTAATTTTATTTTCTGTATCAATCCTGATTTTATTACTACTAAAAAAAAAAAAAGGCAATACAAAGCAATTTTTTCCTGCTGTACATCAATATCTTTTTATCTACTAACATTTACATAGAATGTTCCAAGTTCATCATGCCTTAGATTTTATCAGCATCATTCTCTTTGTTATAATTCCATATGTTGCCTGAGAAAACCAAGGGTACAGAGCTGGCTATTTCTACAACCCAATTAAAAAGTCTGAAAGACATTGTGGGAGTTGGGGCTTGATTAGTGTCTGCTACAATTAAAAACTCATGCAAATGGTTGCTGCATCAAAACAGGTTGATCATGAGTATTCCATTATACCTTTCCACAGATGCAATTTTTTACGACTTCTTTGGGGCATACCTCAAAAACCAACCTTCTCAGCTCTCCTAGGTGGGTGGCAGAGAATTTACTCAGCTTAGTTTTGCTGTGTTTAAATGACTCTGCAGTCCTACCATGCCATTAGCTGGCAAGGCAGTAGGTGTTTAATGGGGCTCTTTCAAAGCACATTAAGGCCACTGCAACTTTCCTGGCACAGGAGATGCATTTCCAGCTGCTGCTTCACCCTGCCAATACTGGGCAAGGACTGCCCATGTGTTCACCCTCTGTGTCCAACATTGCACTGAGGTATGATCACAGAATCACACAGAATATTCCAAGTTGGAAGGGCCCCACAAGGATCACCGAGGTGAGGCTGACCAGATGACAGCTCCTACTTAAACGCTGGTGCATGGTTAGGATCAGTCTGTTTGCAGTGGCACTCGTAGGGCTGTATCAGAGCACGCTTGAACCTTTCAGAGAGCACTGCTAAGGACTGCCATGCCACTTATCTCCGCTGACAGCAGCGCAGGGGCCTGGCACATTGGGCCTTCTGGAAAAGGTGGATATTCAGGATGTCTTTGTGAAGAACCACTGAAGTCATGAAAGGAAATGCTAAGGAATGTCACACCTGGTACACAAATCCATGCCACATGAGGGGTCTCTCATGCTAAGAGAAAGTCAAAGACAAAACCAGATCTCTGGCTGCTTTGAAGCCACCTGTTTGCATTGGAACAGGATGGAGAATTTGAAGAATTACCCTCGTGCCACATTTTAAAGCTGACATCAGCAAGATGTCAAAGCTATCAAGGGCACTGGGACTGACTGATAACAGCAGGAACTCATTCCTTACCAGAACATCTTTGATACAAAGTCTACAGCAGAAGGCAAAATCAGCCCTAAGCCCTCAGCTGGCCACTCTGATGGGGAAGCCTCCTCTGGCAAGCACTGTTTCTCTATCACACACTGGAGCTGATAGTCTGTAGACCCTTCTGGAGCCACATCTAGTAGCAATTTTCCTGGTACTGTGGGTAAAGGATTTCTGTGATGCTCCTAGACTTCTCTATTAATTTGATCTTAAGAGGTAAGATGATGACATATGATGGTAAATATTATAATATATGGCAGCTGTTTGTGTTTAAAACTTTTTTTTTTTTTTTTTTTTTTGGTGCTAGCTGGATGTTGCTGTTTTGAGGAGATTTGAGTCATTAAATAGTCTTTTCAATGTTGAAAGTATATAATGGAGGTATCATTTTAAAAAAGGGTTGTGAAAATGCTGCCTGGCTTTTCCTTTCCACAGGCTTCTCCTCATTTCTTTCAGTCAGCTGTCAATCATAGTGAACTCTTACCACTGAAATGTAGCTGGGGAGGAGGATCAAAAGAGATTGTGGGGGAAGAAACTGTTTAAAACACTGCTACTCAAAGAAAGCAAAAGTCCTCAATCACCCAGCCATGTGTTCCTCTGTTTGCCATGGATGACACAAAATGGCACATATATTCCTCTTCAGTGCACTAACTTCAATAATATTACCTTATACTGAAAATATATTAAGGATTGTGATAATGAGACATATTTTAAGTTTGCTTGTTTAATAGCTGGACTAGTGTACAACTCAACAGAGAAGGACAGGGAATTGAATGTAAAAAGCCTTTGACTCAGATAATCTCACAGATGACTTTCTCTGTGGCCCAAGCAAACGTAGGAAAGAAATGGGAGATACTGAGTAAGGTCCTGGGACTCATGAGGATACAAACAGCCTTTATTGAAAATATGCTCTGACAGCACCTTCCTCCATTCATGGCACTTGCTTTACAGCCTGCACAGACTGTAGGCACTGTGAGCAGCTTCTTCCCACACAGATTATGGAGTCTGGAGAACAGAGACTCCTAGGGACAGACCTTTGAATTTCCAATCCTGCAAAGTTTATGCCTTGTAATTTGACTTTTTTGAGTTTCCAGACAGATAGCAAGAAGGGAAGCCTGGGGTAAAAGTACTCAGTGCACACACTTCAAATTGGCTAGTTCCTTTCTGTAGGGAGAAGAACCTGGCAAAATTTATCTGGTAACCAGAATTATCTGAGCAGTGAGGGGGGCCCCACCAGTGGGCGCTGCAGAGGTGAATTCGGCACCCACTGCAGCTGAGTGCCAGCACTTCATTGTCACCAGCCACACTGCTCCTGCCAGGTCAGCAGCAGAGCCCTTTGCTGCCAGCTGAGGACCTCAAAAGTAGGACTACAGAAAAGGCAAGTGAACTAAAAGTTATTTCCATATTAATGTCTAGTCAGTGTGTACTTTTCTAGTATTTTCATTACTATTTTCCTACTGTTCCCATACTGATGGGGTGTGGACTAGTACCACTGAAAAGAAGTTACAAACCCGAAACCTAGCAGGTTTGCTCTATTTGCAAAACGTTTGGGAGATTGTCAAATACATTGCTAGAAACTGACAGCTTCGAGCATTTTCTCCATGCTAGCCAGTGAGAGATCAATAGAAACGCTAATTATCAAAGCAGGCAGAGATCATAGGAGAGCAGTAAAACAAGGGAAACTGTGAGTTTCACCTGTCAGTCCTGTTGATTCTGGATGGTTTCCGCTAGTAATTTCATAATGCATCATGAATTTCCATAAGGCAGAGGGCCCAGCACGAGCATAAAGAACATTTGGAATTTTTGCCCATAGGGTTGAATGCTTAATAAAGAGAAAAAATCTGGTCTATGGAAATACAGGCTGAGATTGCAGCAGGGGACAATTAGCCATCTGGACTCAGGCATTACAGGTTGTCTGGTCAGCCCCAGTGCAGTGCAGATAAATGTAACCTCCACCTGGGAGCAGACAGGTCCTGTGGCTGCTCCAGTAGCCTCTTCAGCTGCTGTTAAGTAACTCCTTAGCATCAGTAAATTGACTCCAAGCTTCTGCCGGTGTGAAACCAGGCACATGTCCTGGCAATTGAGTTCAGAGGTTATCTGTACTTACACTGTGAGCATGCCATGTCTGCAGGAGGCTAGCTTGATTTGCTGACAAAAGGAGATGAACTACATTACACAGGGTTAGACTTACATAGCTGCATTTCAGTATTGCACCGTTGTGTCATGACGCACTGCAGAGGCACTGATTTTCCCCAGATGTCAGCCAGTGGGAGCACTGCAGGGACAAGGACACAATTAGGGAGAAGAAAGACTTCTTATTGCCCCTCAGTAGCCTCCTCCAACCTCCTGTGCTCAGCGTGAAGTTGAGAGCAAAAGGTGAAAGACTCTTAAGTGTTTCTCTGCTGGAAGGACACTTGTTAGAAGAAGGGGTTTGTGCCAGGGCTGAGAGGAAGCAACCAGGAAAGAAGCTTCTAGACAGCAATTATAACACAATCCCAAAGAGCAGACTTTAGACAGATCCGTTTAGGTCATAGGAAACAATTTATGAACCTATCATGTTCTGTTTTTCACTAGACGGAATGCTGAGTTCACAGACAGTCCATGGTCAGGTTTCTTCACCAACACACATATACCCACCCCTTGCTGTGATAGAAGGGGATGTGCTGGGCAGCCGGANAAAAGAGAAAAAAGAAAAAAAAGGATTATACTGTTTATAAAGTGAAAGGTTCACAAACTAGGACAAAAAAGTCAGACTTTTGAAGGATAGGGTAGAAAAAGCTACATTGCAATGTTTTTGATAAAAGAATGTAGCACAGATTTCAAAGAATTAAGAAGAAAATCCCATGCATTTTTACTGAAATATTTTCTGTTGCATTTAATATGTAACACAACTAGAAGAACTACGGAAAAAGGTCCATCCAGCCCTTGACTGCTTACTCAGAATTTATATGCAAACCATGTCTCATCTCAAGCATCTATTCTGTTGCATGATCAATATGCGTGTTGAACCAGTTTTGGAAGAAAAGTGCAAAGTCCAAAAGCTGTAAAAACAATAAATAAAACATGACACTACCAGAAGATGACAATGTTTATTTTACTTGTTCATTCCTCAATTTTTCCCTCAAGAGTTCAAAAAGTTCAAGCAATTTCTATACTTTTAATACTTTTGGAGTCCAGCTGTAGCAGAAAATAATCTGTGATCCTTTACAGACTTATTAGTTCAAACTTGCTGAATTCTGGGTGGCTCCTAAACTTGAAATATTTAAATACTCAATGTGAAATTCTTCTTGTGACATCTTTTAGCAAAACAATAGTTAATGATCTAGTTCACAGTGGTGAGAAGTATCTGTGTTCTTAGCAAGTCATCAGATTTTATCAGTCTTAGAACAATTTTTATAAAAACTTTTGTTTCTTTCCTTAAACAGTCCTGTTTCAACTTGAATTGTATCAATCTCCACACCACCACTCAAGAAAAATTAAACAAGACAACAAGCTTGGGGTTGTATATAACCCCAAAGTAATTGGAAAACAATGGAAGATTGTATCACCTGTGAATTCATGATCTGCTTGTTATGAACTCCCAGGACACTGCAGTGAGCCCAGTATTGTATATGATGTCTGGAGAAGATGTCAACCACTATCCAAACCTGCTAGTTCCTGTTTCATGTACACAAGGGTATTATTAGGCAATATAATTTTGATGATGTAATGTTTGCAATTTGGTATCCTGTTTCTGTAGTGTTGGTGGGTGGAATTTTTAGACTGAAATTACCCTTGTGTGGTTGAATTATTATCTCCCATTTACAAAAGTTGGTTTTATCAGTTGTCTGCAGAATATAAAATAGTGGTGCTAGAAGCAGATGGCTATATTATTTGTTACAAGCCAGATTCTGACTTACGGGTTCTGTTAATGCATCAAGATAGATCTTGGTGGTACCTATTTGCTTGTATAAATATTTTTCAAAAGTTTTCCCAGAAACAAAGCTAAAAAAATGGAAGAAAATTGGTTAAGATAAAAAGTCCTTTTTTTTCTGCTTCACTGACATAATTAAGATGAAGAAGTACAAGTTACTTTAATAGTAGATTGCTATAGAAAAGAAGGTATTTTCTTATAGACATAAAGCTTATCAATTTCCTGCTCTTTGCATAACCTGAAATTGTCTAAATTCACACTGAGTAGGACTGCAGGAGTGACTCAAGTGGACCTAAGACTGTAAAAGGACCACCTTTGCTTATGTGCTCCTGCCCCTTCACCTGTGCCAGCTCTACCCATATGGTGCAGTCACAGGGTAGTGAGAGCAGCTCGGTGATCTGACAGAAACCTTCCTTCTGCACAGTTTGTTTTCAATCAGGAGTTGGAGATTTCCCACTTCTCATGGTCAGGGGGCATGTAGCTGTGACTGGGAACAAAGAAAAAGTCCCCACTTTTGATGGCAATGTGGTCTCAGAGGGGCTTCTGCAGCCTGTGGCATGCTCCGTGGGTGCCTGTGCTGTGTTTGGGCAGCTGATAAAGCCACCCCTTAGTTTTAGTCAAAACAAGATTGTAGAAGCTATGCAAACTCTTTTCATCATGTTGTAGCCGCTGAATCTTGTAACTCATTTGTTGCATTGACAAAAATATTTCTTTCCTGAAAAAGTGCTGCTGAGTATTCATGGATTAGGAAGGAGGCCTTCATTTTGAGAGGTGAGAGAATTATAGCATTACATGCTTCCTAAATTATAGATGTTTATAATCTCAACTTTTGCCCTGGACCTAATCAATCTCTTTTACAAGTTAATAATTAATTTAGTTGTGGCTTTAGCGTCTATAACCCTTTAAAGCCCTGTAGTTCCCTGTAACGTCCAGACAGAGCATGCCAGCTCCTTTAATGATACATATGAATCTGAATAACAAAGCAGCAGCATTTTGTTTATAGCAGTTGAATCAATAGGATATTTTTACTAATAGCTACACATCTTAATTTAGCATGTGTTTATGAGACAAAGAAAAACTCCTCTAATTTTGTTTATTGAGAGGGCAAATCCTGAAACCTGCATTCAGCCTGATCCTTCATCCTGGTAGAAGGGCCTTTTCATAGAAGCTGTGGGGAAAAAACCGAACCTTTTCTATGTTGCTAGTACAGGGGTTACATTGTCTTGTGCAGTAATCTACTGCAACTCCATGGAACTAGTGAGGGAATGGCTGGCAGATTGGGGCTGCTCTATTCTCCGTAGTAGTAATAACATCCAGCAGTGCGCCCCTGCACTGTCTGCTCCCAAAGCACAGAGACCACGTACAATCTCCTTTTGCTGTTCCTTAGATGTTACAGGCAGCACAGCAGAACCATGTCTTCATCTTGGACTAAGGAAGAGGTAGGACCTGATTGAATTTGATGGAAATATGATCTCAGCAGGCAATGGAACTTTAGAATAAAAAGAAGCTATGAAGTTGTGGACAGTACTGCTTGTGTCTGTCATACGGGAATTGCCTTTCCCATGTCGGGCAGTCTGCTAAAGTACCCTGCAAGCAGAAGTCTTATGGTGTCTAGAGGTCAAAAGGAAGTTTTCTAATATCAACTTTCTTTGCTTTTGTAGTCCTTGTAAGACACAATGCGGCATACAGAGCTAAAGTTTCACACTGTTTCTGCCTCACAGTATGGTTCTATAGCAATGTCTAGCTCTTTCATGATGCTTTCCATCACTAGAAATGTTCTGTAAAGAAGCTTATTTTCTTGTATTGAATTTACAGATGAAGAAAGGAAGGTAACAATAACATAAATACATCATTTAATTTTTATAGGTCATCCAACTAACTGCTTCAAAATTGCACCCTGGATACCAAATCACCATGGTATGATCTAACTACATAACAGAGCCTCGCCTGTGTGTACTCAGCCAGAGTGAGTACAACAACCTGTTGTTTGTATGGGAAGTTGTACATCATGACACATCCTGTAGCCATGCTCAGGGATAGATTGTTTACATTGAACAGGAAGGGTAACATAATAAGCTCTAAGCAATTTTAAGAGCTGTTGGCTTGTACATGTATATAAAAGGTACTAGTATAGTACCTGTGCTTCTTTATTTGCCCAAAAGTTAGGCTGTTGCTTAGATTTCAAGGCAGGAGGAATTTCTGATCTGTTCAGACCTTTCTATGTAGCTGAAAATCATCCTCCAGTTTCCTGACTAGCCTCCTCTGTCCTGTCTCCCCTCCACAAATTGATCTCCACAGTCACTCTTTTATCCTGACCTCTGATCACAGCTCTCCCTGTTTCTAAGATCCCTTCATCTAGGTGAAGGCTGCCAAGACTTCCCTGAGAACAGCTCTACACTAATTCTTTACCGTGTTCATATTTCTTTGTACTAAGAAGCTGACATTTTCTGAAAAATTACATCATCCTTCTGAGAAGAGTACAGGGAAATATTGGAAATATCTCAAATAGCTCAAGATACTGACTGTTGGTTATTATTAATAAATTAGTCTCCAGCCATTTCTGCCTACAAAAGTCCATGAACACACCTGAAAAGCAAAACATCACATAAAAATACTTCCTTTTGTATAGCCCTGAATATTCTCCACTCAACACAACACACCAAATCAGCTTAAATGAATAAAAACTTACAGAAAATATATGCTTGCAGTTGCTTGTTCAGGGAGTCTTAAAAAACTAAGCAAAGCAGTGATGCACCAAGAAATCACAGTTGAGATCAAATTAAAAAATAGCGAAAAGACAAAACAAACAGAAGTCTAAAACCACTCAGGAATTCTGTTCAAGAAATCACTGCAGAGTGTGAAAGAAGCAGAGTGCATAATTTATGACAGGAAACCATTATGGGTTACTTCTGCTTATACAAAAATCCTTGTGAGATTAGTAGTTTCACAAGAGCAGGACCAAACCCTGTGTAAGTGCGTAGTGAATGAAAACAAGAAGTCTGGTACTGTACTGGTGACAGTTTACATCCTCTCCTGCTCAATGTCTGCATTCAGATATTGTGACATATACAGATTCAAAATAACAAAAGTTCATGGTTAAATAGCTCTATAAAAAGTTGCCAGGTTCCTGGCAGGCAATTTAACATCAAACGTTCTTTACCCCTACAGGAAAAAAATAAATAATAATTTCTTAATACCATTTGAGGAATTTCTCTAATTTCACAAACTACACTTGCATATAAATGTATTGAAACAGACTGTAGAGCTCAGAAATAATCTGCAAGTAAAAAAATCGGTATGAACTTTATCATGATGACATTTCAGTGAAGATGAGATTAATTTCACTTAACAGGAGCTGAGAAAAAGCTAAAATCTGAAGTGCTCATAACTATTTATACTCAGCAATAAAGATGAAAAAGCACCTCTGAGTTGTGTACTAATAACTAATAACACTATGGTCATGAAACTCATGGAAAAACCAACAGCTAAACAAACTCAAACAACAAACTCACAAAAGGCCAGATCCCTGACTGCCCATGGAAATGCCAAATAACCTGTTTGCTGAAATGCAATAGTAATAGGTATTTGTGCATTGCCAAGTATTAGTCAAGACAGGGACACAGGTATTGCATCTTGAAAAATGATTTTGTTTGAAGGTGCACAGATTACTCAAAGGCCACAGAAAACAGGAAATTACTGCTATCATGGGACTTCAGAATAGGGGTGAACATACTGTGCCTCACTGACTCAAATTGTAATGGAGGTGATTTAAACCTGTATTATCTTGTCAAAACAACAGTGAACCCAAAGCATTCTTAAGATCAAAGGATTAAATATATACCAGATCTGCAAAAGTGCTTCCAAGTTCAGTGCTCTTCTAGGACCTGAGGTGGAAAGCTCAAGTGACAAATGGAAACCAAAAGCTTTAAACTCCTCATCAAATGCTAAATATGACTTCATGATTGAAATGCCTGTGGGAAAAACTACTTTGACACAATGGATGGCAGATGATGGAACAAAAGACCTTAAGGGTTGAATACAAGACCTTGGGGCCTCTAGTAGTCTATCCAAAGACTCAATGACAGATCTAAAAACTGTAACTTCATTCGGGTTATTGGATGCTCCATAAACAGAGCTGAGCAGACGAAACCAGAGAATCAAGGGGAAGTATTACAGGGATGTAGGAAACCCAGTGGAAAAGTAATCTTTTCAAACTCATGGGAAACAAAAAACTACGTGTAACTATATATATTGTATAACAGAGGAGGATTAGGTGAAAGACAAGGAATAATCCTCTCATGCCAGGAAAATGCAGTCATCTAATTCAAACTCCTGATCCAGAAAAAAATATTTTGGTTTATTTACAAGTGTTTTAGCTTACATGTTGTCATAAGATGACAGCAGATTATACTTCATGTTGCTATGCAGGACACGTAGCTTGATCACTATCATAAGACAGATATCACCACAAAAAACCTGTTATGTTACAGGAAAAATTCCTCCCTGAATAAGTAGGGATAGTTTTCTCTTTCAATAATTTCAGAAGCCTGTGATTTTTCAGAAATGAATACAGTTGGGCTCTGTTCTAATGAAAGTCCCCAGACATTCATGCAGTGGAAATATAGAAATAATAGGAGATCAGTACCTCAGCTTGATGTTAAGGAGATTTGCTCATTTACTGGCACTATTTTGTATCAGATGAGAAGTACAGAAAAAGATTATGAACATGAGCTGTAGATTCCCATTGCAATTTTTGTAACAGTAGAAGGGTACTATTAGCATCAGTACATTTTGACTGTGTACACCTATGTTTTGGCTGCACTTTCAAATGGAGATTGTGTTCTGCCTTGCTTTGTCTTCTAAACTGGTCTTCAAGGTTGATGTGTCCCACAGTTTCTGGTTTCTACCCCAAAGGGCTGCACTTCAGTGGATGCCAAAGATCCTACAAATTTTACAGATAACACTCAAGAGAAAGGGATCATACAAATATATTATATAATCATATAATTATAAATTTTTTTATTATAGACTTGACAGCAAGAAGAACTGACTATTACATCTCTTCTTAAAAGGGAGGTGCAATACTTATGAGCATGTCTCAACAGAATGTTTCAAAATATTACCATACTCTAATACTTTCTCTCTAGCAAGAGAAACCTGATGAAAGTGCAAGACAGCTACTCAACCACACTACTGTAAATCCTTTCCAAACTCTCATGTGGTGCAGTTTTTATGAGGGAAGACCTAATGATGCACAATGTTTGTTATCATGCTGCCATGACCACATAGTAAGGAACATGCTTCAACCAAAGTCAAATTACATAAAACTCGGCATAAGCCCTCTGTTGGACAAAGAAACAAGGGTCCTTTGCCAAGTATGTTGGTGGATGAAATAAACTGTGTTCATGAAGAAAAAAAGAATGTCACATTCTTTGTGCTGCATTTCTTTCTAATGCCCATGAATCCACAGTGAAGCCCAAACTTAGAAGGTACTCCATCTGCTGGAGATATTGCCAGAGACAGATAGCCCAACCTCTTCCAAATGGCCATTCCCACTGCCACCCTTTGCCACATTCACCATGTACCATAAAGGAATTGTTACGTGGCTTCTCTCATAGGTTTGTAAGTTCCTGTTTTACCAGCTGTCTTGGGTGCTAGAGCAACCTCTGAGCCACGTAGTTATTATGAATATTAGTATTAAGACTTTTCCTGATTGGAAACTGACTACTTAACAAGCAGACAACAACCATGTAGGATTAGGAGTGTGCAACTGCCTGACCAAGGTGACCACAGGGACAATGAAGTGAAGAGCTTCTCAGCCATGTGGAGAAGACAAGAAACTCAAATAATAATGAAAATTTCAGTTAGCTCTAAAATATGATATCTGAACATGGTCCTAGGAATAAAGGTTTGGATTAAACAAAATAATTTCTTCACTTGTTGGGAATTACTGGTTTAGATCACTTATAGAATCAACATCAAAGGAATTAGAAAAAGCATGTTTAATATAAATTTAATGAAAGCACAACAACAAAGTTCAGTGGCAAGGTTCACTCTCTTACTTGCTACATGGATGAAACATACAAAGGAAAATTGGATTAGAATCAACTTAGAATGGTTTACATGGAGATGAGAGATGTAAAAGGATAAAGGAGACCCTCCTACTGAATCATGAGGTTCAGAGGGGACCTCTTGCTTCCTAAACTCCTGATGAAGTCTAAGTACAGCTAAGTCCAACCTTAGTCTCAGATTGGGTCAGGATTTATATTTAAAGGACTTAGCAGCACTTAATCAAGGCTTAATTGAACGTTTACAAAGTTACTCAATAGGATTTACTACAACCACAACAGTGACTTTATTATAGATCTGAGATGGCAATATTCATACTATACTTGCTATAGGGTATTTAAATCAATTCACACACACATGCACCAAACACAAAAATGTATATACATAAACATACAAGGATATACCTGTTAAAAATTCCCTTTGAACTACTCACATCAAATGTATTATTATTTCTCAATGGGCGAGAGTTTAGCCTTGAGAAGTGGTTGGGAGTATCAGCCCAGGACTTGTCTCTGGCTTTCAGTGGCAGTTCTTTGAGTATCGTAAATGTGAGAGTTGGTGAGCTCTGAGATGTGTCCCAGTCAGGGGGAGATGCTGGTCACAGCCCACTGCACTTCAGCAAAGCTCAAAGGGTGTCCCCTATAACCACAGTTTATAGGCTCCCAAAATCATTTGCTTTAGTTATCAGCAAATTTCCATCCTGGACTCAATACAGGTCAGTAATTACTGTAATATTCAAAAGTCCAGTTACAATGGTACCATTCCAGTCAGGCTACAAATTGGCTACAGAACAACCCAAGGCTGTCATGAGGTGATGAATTATCTCTTTTTCCCCACTGTGGTCAGGGAACAGGAGTACCTGGTATGATCAGTGTTGCCCCCACCTTAGCCATGTAAGAGTTCCTGCTGTGGTCAATGGACACTTCTCACAACTCATTATACAAAAGCCAAGCCCTAATGAGAATTCCTGAGAACGCAGAGTGGCTCCAAAGAGGCAGAAGGGGAATGCACCACTACATCTCTAAACAGGTAGTTCAACACAAGATGAAGAACAATGATAGATATTGGCCCTTATGATGGGAACAGAATCACAGAATCATAAAATGTTCTGAGTTGGAAGGGACCCACAGTCAAAATGTAACTATGAAAAAGTCTGAGAGTAATAACTGTATTCAGTGGTCTTGCAGAAATGACAAAAGGAGGAAAATCCTGCACCTAGAAAAAAAAAGGGAAAAAAACCAACCCAATGAAGACCACTTTAAAGATGACTAAAGAGTAGAATGTAGGCGAAATGCACACCGTGTAAAGGACACCACAGTTGAAGTTCAGAGCAACTGTAAGCCACCTGTCAGTAGCAGCTTTTGAATTATTGAAAAAGCCAACACGGGTAAAGAGCAAGATAAAGGGAAATTCTAAATTTTCCACAGCATTCCTCATGGCCGTTTAGCCTGGGAAACAGATAGGTGAGGGACGATCTTGTCAATGTGGACTGACACCTGATGGGAGTGAAGAAGATAGAGCCAGAGTATCCAGATCTCAGCAGTATCCAGCGAAAGGACAAATGGCAATGAGCACAAATGAAAACACAAGAAATTCTATCCTTCTGCTCTGTGATTCTGTTTTTAAAATATCCTAAAAGTACATTTTTGATGAAGAGCACTGACCTGGCTGTTACCATTCCAGAATGAATGAGAAGGCAGGATTTCAAACAGACAAACACTGTTTTAACTGTAGAAGTAAAAGGACAGGAATAAATAGGCAAAGGAAGGATTTAGGAAACATTATAATGTACAGATCTATGAAAATGTTAGCTCAGGGTGAATTGGTAACCACTAAAACAAATAGACTAGTAGAAAATATTAAAAAACTCTCATAGAATAAACCAGAAACATCTTGTTTTCAGCCCTAAGGGCACTAATTTTCTGTACTTTCTCTAGTTTAGTCTTCTCATCTGAAAAATGATACTGATACATCAGGAAAGCAATGGTACAGCAAAGTGAAAAGATGATAATTAAAGTTTTAATGGCTTCCATATGAGGAATGACTACACAGATCATGATTCCTCAGGCTGAAAAAATTAGAACTATGCGAGAGTATGCTGGAGACCTACAAAATCACATGTGGAATAGACCAAGCAAATTGACAGTTGCTCACAGTTGTGCCTTATCTGAGAAGGGAAATCAAATGAAGACGGTAGGCAGAAAGAATTTAAAAAAAAAAAAAAAAGTATGTATATGTAGTTAATCTCTGCAACTCTGCCACAGGAGGCTCTATGTGTTCTTTTGGGTTAAAAATACATGGATGAGAAACGATCTTCTGTGAAGAGAAATAATGCTATTCTTTAGGAGAAATACAGCTATTATATATGAAGACACCATCACAATGGGCTCAAAAAGGTCTGGGTCACAAGCTGCTCCAGTCTGCAGTAACATTCTTGGCAAGTGCTATTTCATGCTTGTTCTGTCTGTATGCTGTTGCCTAGGCAAAGCGAATGTCGCTGGTGACAGATGGACTTTGCTCTGACCTGATAAAACTGGTTGTCATAGTAGGCCCTGATTTGCCCCCATATGAATTTACATTTCTGTGTGCATTCCTTTCAACTATCGTTGTAGATTTAATACAAACTGTTTTTTTACTTACTTTGCAATCCCTGCCTTGATATTATGTGTCTGTCCTTTGCCCACTAGATTTTCTGATTTCCCAGCACTCCTTCACACAATGTTGTGCAAAGAGCAGAATACTGATGGCAGTGGTTATCCAATCCACCCTATCCCATTCTCACAGCTAATCCTCCAGGCGCGTGCAATCTAATGCTGGATGAGGTATGTTATCCCTTCAGAGGGGATTATGGATAAGATGATCTCACAGCAGGGAAGGGGTTATTCCTTCCCTTCCCCCTTAACATTAACCATATTAAGTACTGAAAGCAACTGGATAAGAAGTAAGTTCTTTATTAAATGCAAACTCACTCCATTCCATATTCCCTCCCGCCTTGAAATGATAATTTAAAGTATACCCTCTTTGAAAACAGGAAGAGTTCTTTCAGAACAGCTGCTTTCTGAGAAGGAGCTAGAGTTGTTTTGCTTGTGACAAATACAGACCTTGCTTAAGCAGAAAGATATTGCACACAGATGTATACCTACTGTGTCTCCTTTAGCAGGTTAACTGTATTCATAAAATCCATCTTTAGCTGTCCCTCAAATATGGGAAGCCCAAAGAAAATCCTAAAGTGGCCTTTGAAAACTTGAGGCTCCAATGTGGAAATAGTAAGATTTGGACACGTATTAGTAGTTTTTATTTCATTAAGACTGAGAGGAAACCCTTCCTGTCAACTTGGTCTGTCAGATAATCTGTGATTTCTGGTTGAGGGAATTAAATTGTTCACAGATGACACCAAGCTGGGTGGGAGTGTTGATCTGCTGAAGGGCAGGAAGACTCTGCAGCGAGATCTGGACAGGCTATGACAGGGTCTCAAGCTATGCCTGGGAAGGTTTAGGCTGGACATAAGAAGGAATTTCTTCACAGAAAGGAATGGGCTGCCCAGGGAGGTGGTGGAGACCCCATCCTGGTGGGTGTTTAAGGAAGACTGGATATGGCACTCAGCACCACGGTCTAGTTGACAAGGTGGTGATCACTTAAAGATTGGACTAAATGATCTTGGAGGTTTTTTTCCAATATAAGTGATTCTGTGATCTGAGCGGTAAATATATTATATATTGTGCTCCACTGGATAAAATTACACTTGCTATGAAAAAAGAGAAATTCACAGCACTCACAGTTCAGTATGTTCATGAAGTGCACGTGAAGTGTAACTGTGGGAAAACTAACATCCAAACTTTGTTGTTTTTAGTGTGTCCTTTGAAATCTGTCGTCTCACCCTTTTCATTGTTGATGTACAGTAGATGATAGATTTATTTCAAATATCAAAGGTGTTTTCTTATTGTTTAAAATGTAATTAATGTTTTGTAAGGAATCTAACATTTCTAACAGTAATCTACTTCTCTATCATTACTGTTTACAGATTTCAATGGTTGCTTTAGAGACATTTAAAAAATAGTATTTAGGTCTTCCAGTATTAAAAGCTGTCCTTGGTTTAAGGTCCAAAACACAATGCAGAAAGATAAATTGCTGGTTTTAAGATTACTGCTTGCATTACTTGGGATTAAACGATTAACCAATTTATCTGAACAAAATTTTATGTAAGTAGGAAGTGGCTAGCCTTTTTCATAATTTTCCAGCAGAGAAGCAAGATGCAGCGTCTCATAAGTTACACCCTGTATCTAGGAAAATAAAATTCCAAAGCATGCAATTAAGTTTTTCATATTATTTTCAGCAATCACATTATTCTAGCACAAAAGCAACAATCTCCTCATGGTAATTATACAAGTCTCAGTTAATGATCTTCAAAATATCTGTTGGTCTTCTCTGAAAAATACTGGCATATTCATTCTCATATACAACCATGGCTCTTTGAGTGGCTGAAACAATATTTTTCTGTTGTTCTTCCCCAAACAGCTGATTCCTGTCACAGCCCCAATACTGTATAATCCACATTTTTAAATTGTGTGGACTATCAGCAGTGTATTTTAATTGCCCAGAGCTAATGTGCTTATAGCCTTAAATTCCCCTTACTGTTTACAGAAACGAAGCAGACACTGAGATCAACAAATGGGAGTGGCCAATTCTGGCTGCTGTTGGAAGGGGGAAGAGAAAGATTATTATGTAGTTTCTTCATAAAAATAGAATGGATTCTTCAGAAAAGGAGTGGCCAGACATAGCAGAATCATTTACATTGCAGTGTGGTCTCCAGAGGAATCCTGCCCAGAGTTCTGGGATTGCTGCAACACTTTCACTCCTTGCTTCTTTTCACTGCATGTGAAATCATATGGATGTACGGAGTGTGTTTAAGGATGTCATACAGAAAAGGAACCTCCCTTAATCTGACACATATAGTACCAGTTTTACAAACCTTGCAAATTACTTCATGAAGCAGCAAAAAAGAATGAGCGTGTGTTTGTGTGTCATCTCCGCTGGGAGGGACTGGTAAGTTTAGCAATCATGCTTGTTTCACTGTGAATCATAAGTCCTGACTCACTGCCACAACAACATATGGGTCAGCCTCACAATGTGGAAATGGGACAGCAGGATTAGTCTTTGCAGCAGGAGAGCTGCAGATTGCTGTCAACTTCTCTCTGAAGTGACTGAGCTTCTCAGCTTCTGCTGGACACTCTGCATGGTTGGCATAACTGAGAAAATCTTTGAGAGTACCAATGAATTAAGGAGTTTGACACCTAGACAGGTGCATGCTCCTGAGACTTGTGTGTACCTAGACAGCCTAAGGAAAACCTATACTTTTCAGGGCCTGTTTTCACTTGTGGTGGCATAGAGAGACAGAAGGATAGCCATGTAGTTAAAGGGACAATCTCCCGTCAGGAATTTCAGAGCTTATGCTAAACTAGGTAGTGCTGGCAGCTTAGCTCCCTTTACCCACTGCTGTTTCAGCAGTTCTCTATAGCAAACACCATTATCCCCATGCTTAAGCTGTGGAAGTGAAGCAGATGGCTCATGTGAACTTACCAAAGCTCCCAGGTGTCTTTCAGACACAGAATGAGTCTGAGGGAGCTCTTTGTTGTTTATTGCAGGTTGTGTCTCATGGTACTGACTGATTATTAGTGACACACTCATCTCTGTTGCCAAGGTTACCCTGCAGCTGGTTCAGCAGGAACAGACTGGATGGAGGTCCTTCTCACCTTTACTGGCTCTCAGTGCTGCTAAGGACACTGCACTATGCAACTGCTCTATAGTCCCTTGAGGGTACATGAAGTGCAATGGCCCTTTCATTATAGATCCCAGCCCTAAGGGACTGACTATAAATATTTTCCCATCTTTTGAGAAAGGTAATCACAGTTACTCAGTCCTAATGACCTGTTTTCATGGTCAAAGATATAGCCAAGTCTGTAACACAGTGGACAAGGAATTTTAAGGGTGAGAGTATAGGATATCATCAAGATATCTTCCCTTCTTTGTCACATCTCTGTAGTAATCAAAAGCTTAGAAAAATGGATCACAAACATTTGCACAAGCTGAGACGGACCTGACATTTTTCTATTTCTATGAGCCCTGTATCAAACCAGGAACCAGGCAGCCTTCAGGCAAGACTGTAAAGCATGAGGGGAAACTCTGAAGTGCAAAGCTGATGCCTGTCTGTCTGTCTTTCTCTCTCTCTCCCCATAGCAGTGACCTGCCTTGGAATCAGTTATGCTAGTTTTCCATCATCAGACTGCTTCCCTTAGCACTGTGTGTAGAATAAGGAAAGCATATATGTATAATTATTTATAAATATTATATGCAGACAAGTTGATCTGCTCTGTGCCATTCTCTCAGAAATGCAGAGATCACTAAGAAGAAATCAAGAGGAAACAGCATAGCATTTAAAAAAAATAATCTCCAGTATTCGTCTAGGAAGACCGATTATCAGGTTGGAGGGCCAACCACACTGCTGTGGCTTGACTCTCTCACATCTGAGGTCAGGATCAAATGGGACAAAAAACTGTAAAAAAAAGAAACCTTCCCAGCCTTATTCAAGGGATTAGGCTAGCTCTTAGGAGTAAGTGAGGACTCCTGATGAGTACCAAAGAGCAGGCAAGAAGAAAGATAGGCACCCATGGATTACAGCAGGCTAGGTGCCTCTACCAGTTCAGAGATGGATTCAATGAAGCTACAAAAGTTTGTTGAAAGATGTCCTGATCATTGTACATCTTTCAATGAATAAATAATATTGAAAGGACTGAGACACTTTAATTATCCAACAGGGGGTTCCTGCAATAGGCCTGGTCTTCCAGAGTTAAAATAGATATGCAGACAGCAAACAGGCTGACTGCAGCACTCAGATCTGATCTCAAAGTCAGAGGACTACATAGTTCCACCTGAAGGAGGCCAACCTGGCGAAATACCTGTTCTCAAAGGGCATGCCTAAGAAGGTCTAAAACACCAGATCCATAAGCATGAGCTATGGAATTGTTTATTTAGGGCAGCTTTTCCCTCTTTTCTTGCATCTGCTCATCAATAAAGTCAAGTATCTGAATGCCATCCTGACCAACCCTTCATTCTGAGTGAGGTATAGGATTATGATCTGAATCAGGACTAATATCCACATTGAATAGTTTAATTCTATGGCTGCAGTGGAAAAAAAAATAAAATCCCAGAATACAAATACTCTCTGACCTCAAAAGATTCAATAGTCTTAGCAGAATACTGTGCTGTTTGGATATACCTTCCAAATTCAAATCCTCATCCTGATCCATGCTAAGACCCCACAGCTCCTGTATGCTTCAACAAAAACTAGAGAGTATAGACATTCTGCTTTCTTGCATGACTGCAAAACACAATCCAAACTATGAAAACTGCCACACTTGCAACAAATCTCAGATTGTTCATTACAAACAGGCACAGTGCTGTTGTAAACACAGTCAGCCATTTGCACATGTTCAATTATAGAATGTCTCCATAGTTTAATAGGGTAATTATTGTTATTGTACTCATTCTGGGAGTTATTTTTCTGAGGTAGAAGAGTCGGGAGACCAGGTCCTGAAAGTGGAAGGAGCCAGGCAACAGAGAGGTTACCACAAATTCACAAGAGAGCGGTTTTTGTGTTGACCCTGAACTCAGGTGAAGGCAACTGCTCAGCAGTCAGGACTGTGCTGGAAGAGCTGTGCCCACTGCAGCCATTGTTCTGACAGAAACCACGACAACTTCACAAATGCACCTGCCTTGTGCAAACTGCTGATGTGGCCTGATCTCTTCCTTTGGTGTGACTGGTTTTGTGACCGAATGGTGTGACTATGCAAGAGCATGAGCTCGTTTATGTCTGTGATGGAGTCAGGCTCCGGCCTGCCCAGAGGCTGCCCAGCAGAGCCAAGGGCTATAGCAGAGGCCAAGGAATCTCAGACCCACATCTGCCATGTACTCTGCTAATTTTAGAAGAGTTGCACTTGTTTGCACATGGCCTGAGGTAGGTTTCAAGCCATAATAGCACGTTAGCTGAATTGGTTATAAAGAGACTCTCTCATAGGAATCAGTTTTTAAAAAAACCAAACATTTTTGGCTTTTAACGGAGAATGTGCGATGCTGGTAGAAAAATACATGATGTCACGTACTAACTGGCCTGCACGGCTGGTCTGTGCCCAAGCGAGCCCACGTTTTGGGGACAGGCTCCGGACCAGCTGCTGCCCACGGGAGGTGGCAGCGGGCTCTGCTCCCGCACCGGGCGCTGGCCGAGTGCCTCCGTGCGGCGCAAGCAATCACAAAACCACTGAGGCTGGAAAAGACCTCTGAGCTCATCGAGTCCAACCTATGACCGATCACCACCTTGTCAACCACGCCGTGGCACCGAGTGCCACGTCCAGTCTTTCCTTAAAGACCTCCCGGAACGGGGACTCCACCACCTCCCCGGGCAGCCCGTTCCAGTGTCTAATACCCGGGGCCATTTTATCTGGTTTCCTGGACACCGACAGCAGCCGCACA